>CAUJRU010000292.1:600000-991968 GCA_963277665.1 Viscum album | reverse complement strand
GACTTAATGGGAGTGAAAATGGTATCTAATAAGCACATGAGCCTTTTCCCGGTTGGTAAGGACTCCCTAAGTGCATCCAAGCGACCAGGGATCAAATCCAAGTGGAGGCAGAATTTCCGGGTACTATAGCAGTACTGTAGTAGGTACTATAGCATTACTGTAGCGGGAACTATGTAGTAATGTAGCCGTTACTATAACAGACACTATTTGGAACTATAGTAGCCGGGAATATGCCCCCGTTTGGGACTTTAGATCACCTATTTGGTCCCTGAGTCTTGTAAGGCCTTCGGACCACCCAGGCCTTCGGGTCAGTAAGGCCTTAGGGCCACCTCAAGGCCTTTGGGCCACCTTTAGTGCATATGAAAACCAGAAAACCTACAAGGAACAAGCTCTATAAGGAGGATGATCAAGGAGATTTCACCACAGCAGAGCTAAACAGACTGCAAGAATGAGAGGGTATGACACCTGACATCGGGACAATCTTGTGCATGCACGGGAATGCCTAGCCGAACAGTAATGCGAAGGTGGAGTGCTGATTTGACGATGAAGATGCTGGGGAGGAGTAGTTACAAGTAGTTAGTATGGGTTGTATGTAATTTTTGAAGCCTACGGGCAATGAATTCCTATAAGGCCTATGGGCCATGTAATACTTACTCCTACGGGCCTTTTACGGGTTCTACCTCACCCCTTGAAAGGTGGATTATCAGAAATCAATAAAAAAATGAAGGCCTTTGGGCCATTGGAGGTATCTAATAATTTATATATCATAAGGGTATTAAGGGGGATATGGAAGAAAAAATCCAAACATTAGGAGTCAATGATAAATTGAATAAGATAATGTGGATGCTTAAATAAAGAAGAGAAGGAGAGGATCCCTGACTAAATTTTGGCATAGTAACATCTTAAGTAAATTATATAATGAGAGGGTATAAATGTTCTCTCATATATAGGAAATCAGTTGGATAGTATAGGGATCTTTATAAAGTCATTAAAACATAAATAATTTAAATTCAAATGGTTTAAATTAACGAAGGTTCTTAAAAAATGAAGATGAGAGAGGTCACTTACCTTGAGAGGGTGATTCCAAAAGCTTGATAGGATCTTCATGAGAGATTTTGGGAACCTTTTGAGGAAAATAGAGTGGGAAGGTAAGATTAAAGAAATTATAAAATATTTTTAGTCAATACTAATTAGATATTTGGTAGGTTTATATGGTAAAAGAGACGACAGTTCGTTATTATTTCAAAAGATTTAATTTGAGGCTCTATATAATTAAGTAATTAAAAACACACATTACCATGGTTTATGCCCTCGTTTTATGAAAAATAGGAGTTTTGTTAAATATTTTATAAGTCAAAGGACTGAAATTATAATGATATTTTCCTTTGTTATGTAAAACTGAGTAGTGTTTATAATGAATTGATTTTAAAACCTTAAAATATAATATATGTTTTGGAGGATTCATAAAAGATTTATAAAATTTAAAAAATAAAATAAAAAGAACATTATTTTAAAGGGGAAACATAAATGTGGTCTTAGATACCATTAATATCATTTTTTATATCAATTTTGGCTCTTTATGATGTTATAATTAACAATGTATATTTAAAATGTATTTAATTTGTACTAAAAATTAAGTTGTCTCAGAAAATTATGAAAAATTCACCATTGGATACTTTTGATGTGCTGATTCAAAAAATAATATTTATTTTATAAATATAATTTTCTATATATATGAATTTAAAATTTTAAAATATAATAGACATTTATTAAGAAGTGATGGGTTTTTGATTATAATAATTTTTGAACCCTTATAAAAATTACATTTGACATCACAAAAATTATATTTTCATTTTGATTTGATAATAATTAATTAATAATAATATTTCATTAAAATATTATTTTTTTTAAAAAAATACATTAATTCCTAAAAATAAATGTCTCAATTAAAATTTCATATTACACAAAATTACAGTTTCTGTTTTATCATATCAAAATAAAAATAATTTATATATTTACAAAAATAAGAAGAAAATACATTAATTATTCTTGGAATATAGGTATTCATATTATTATGGTCTTGATACATATCGATTTATTACACCAACAAATTCCCAAGGATATGTTGTGAAATTGTTGGATTTTCCTGGGGTGATTCTATATATGTGGTTTTGTCCATGATCTCAATGAACATGAAATTCTACCATAAACAGTTTTGACCATGCTTTAGTTATTGGATCTCATATTGCTATTGGTCAAGGGAAAATACTAGTGATTATATCTTCCTTAGAAGCTATTATAAATGGGATTTATAGGTAAAATCATACTGGTAGAGGTCATCACTCCCATTATTTGTGTCAATTTGATTTGATAGAACCTTTTATTATACAAAAAATGTGATACTATAAATTACTATATTATCAATAGTTATGATTACTAATGGTATTTTTAATCTGGTATAGTATAATAAAACCAAATAAGTAAATGTTGTTTATAACCATAATACATAATAAGAAATTTAATTAATCATCAAGGGAATTTTATTTATAAAGGTATGGTCGTTATAGTCCATAGAGGTGTATTTTAGTAGAGAGGAAGAGGAGATAAGTGTTCTCAATAACACATGATGGAGGTGGAAGTGATAGAGGGTATATAGATAATTATAGGTATGATCACACTATCATCTACCATTATTTGTGCGTTTTTTTATTTTAATTACTTCACACTCATTTATTATAACTACCCTATTCTGTGGTTTGGGACTAGATGTAGAGATGAGTCTCCGGACCAAGGATTTTAATATTATAGTCGGAGGCCAAACTAGATTGCTTGATGTGTTTTGGGGGTGTAGAATGATGATGGGGCCACATCAGTCATGCAGGGATCCATTCTTACTTCATATACAGCTGTACCTTGTCATTATCAAAATTGAATGGTTGTATTATGAATGTTCTATTATAAAAATATTTAATAATAAATTCATGTTCTCTAATGTGGATATCCAACATGTAGTTTTCATTGGTGAGAAGAGTTTTAAGGTGGGTAGTAGATGTGTGTAGACTATTCTCTCTTTGATGTTACAGTTATTTATAGAACTAGTAGACACCAGGATGATGGATGCTCCTAGGGTTCTTGAAGAGTTTTTAAATTTTTATTCCAATGAAGATGTGATGGTATCTCCTTAAAATGATGTTGATTTTGGGATATACTATATCTTAGTGTTTCTCTAATTTTGAAGGATCCTTATCATATAGAACATTCTTTGTTTTGGGGTTTGAGGAATCATATAGAAAAACAGATGCAAAAGGGTTTTATCTGACCCAATGTGTGACTGTGAGGTGCCCTAGTGTTATTTTTCCAGATGTAATATAGTAGTATGAGGTTGTGTATAGACTATAAGAGGTTGAATCAGGTGACGATCATGTATCCTTACTCTATTTCAAGAATCGAATATATTTTAGACTAGTTGAGGGGAGCTAGTTGGTTTTTTAAAATTTACCTATGGTTTGGATATTACTAGTTGAGGTTGAAGGAGGGTTATATCATGAAGACTACCATTATATGTAGGTATGGGAACATATAGTTCATGCTCATGCTGTTTAGTTTCCAGACACATTGGCTATGTTCATAGGGGTCCTGAACTTTTTGTTTCATGAATTCATGTACCAGTTCATAGGCATGTTCACTAATGACATATTGATCTATGTAAAGTGGAAGGAGGATCATTAAAATCATACCATATATGTCTTACATGTTCATTAACACTTCCATTTATATATAAATTTTTCCAAGTGTATGTTTTGTACATGCGAAGTGAACTTCCATGGGCATGTGTTGTCTAAGTAGGGTGCATCCATGTGCAAAACTAAGGTTACATAAGTTGTTTGTTAAGAAGAACCTAAGAATGTGGTGGAGTTTTTTAGATTCTGGGGTATTATGACTTATTATTGGACGTTTGTGTCTAATTTATTGTGGATTATATCCTCATAGATGACTTACAATAGTAATAACTATGATGTTATATTTACTAATCAATGTTAATAATAATTTGAATATTTAAAGGGGAAGATGGTCAGTACTCCATTACATTGTTTCCAGAGGAATGGGAGAAGTTTTAGGTGTTTTTGGATTCTTTATATATGGTATTCTGATGTTTTTTATGAAATAGAGAGAAGTGTCCACTTATTGGTCTAGGAATTTTGGTCCTCACAAGCATAACTACTCCACCCATGATTTAGAGCTAGTTGTTGTTGTGTTTTTTATAAATTTTTTGAGAAATTACAGGGAGTTCCATGTGGTCTTTATAGATCAAGAGAGATTGAGACATATCTTGTCTCAATGTGATCTGAATCTATGAAAGTGGTGGTGTATTGGGTTTCTTCAGGATTAGGATTTTGATATCTAATAAAACTCAAGAAATGGGAATGTTGTGTCCAAAACACTGAGTATGAATTCATGAAAAGATGTGGTTTGAGAGTATGGAGATTTTTAGAAGGTAATGGAGGAGTTGGAAGCCCCACACATAGATAAAAGAGAGTTCTATGGTGGTGGTTTTCTATTTTAGAATATAGTGTAGTGTTATTGTTTGTAGTAGTTAGAGAAGTTTTATTGTAGAGACTAGTAGGCTGAGGTGATGTATTAACATGTTATCCATGGTGATTCTCTAGAGAATGATCTGAGGATTTTCAAAACATAATTTTGTTTTAGTGGATGATTTTTATTCTAATAAACATACATAAAATATTCTTTTTTTGAGTTTCAAAACATAGATTTAATGGAACAAATGGGTGTATCCAAGATATACCATGGTATGCTGACACAATTTTGGTGGTACATCATGAAATGGGTGGATGTGGAGTGTGTGTATTGGTGTTTTATTTTCCAATAGGTAAAGTTTGAGAATCATGTTCTTGGAGGTTTATTTTAGCCTTTGGATATTCTCAATTGGAAATTGGATGAAGTATTTATTGATTTTTTCATAGGGTTACCTTGATCGTAGGGAGGTTGTGACTCTCTCTAAATAATCATGGATCAATTGAAAAAATAAACCCACATCCAAGTGTTCAAGGATTTGGGATCCTTTAATGTTTTGGAAAGGAAGTAAATGGATGAGGTGGTGTGAATTCATGGATTTATGTGGTCCATTCTATCATATTGGGATGAAAATTTTACATTGAGAGTCTGTAGGGGATTCTAACATTATTTTAGCACTTAGTTATGCCTTAAAAATAATTTCCTCCTTTAATATGGATTGATAGTTGGACTAAACTAACTAGACATTGGAGTATATGATGTGATCATTAATCTTGGACCTCAGAAGATATTGGGTACAAAACCTTCCTTCTGTTGAGTTTTTATATAAGATTAGTGATTAATTTTCCATCAACATGGACCTTTTGAGGCTTTGTGTGAGAGGTAATTTCATTCTATAATATGATGGGTTGAGGTTTAAGAGTAATCTGTTTTCATTATAAATGTTTTTTAGAGTACAATAAATAATTTTCATCTTATTTTTGATAGGATTAAGACATTGAAGAACTAGAGAAAATATTATGTTGATCTTAAGAGGAGGCCCTTGGAGTTCGATGTTGGAGACCACATGTCATAGTAGGGTTTCTCTCGATATTAGAAGCACAAATTTGGTAGAGGATTAAGCTATTTTTCTAGTTTTTTGGGCCTTTTGAGGTGTTGGTACATATTAGTGAAACATCTTATATGTTGTAACTTTCACCCTAGATGGACCAGATCTAAGATATCTTCCATGTCTCCCAACTCCATTTTTATCTTCACGAATATTTCTGTGTCATTGACTGAGGATATTTGGATATCTAGGATGATTATATGTTTATGGAGTGGCCATAATAGATCTATGATCATTGGGAGAATGTACTACATAGACATAATATTCCTTTTATTCATGGATTTTGGAGGCATGAAGTCCAAGAAGAGAGTACATGGGAGTTTCAGAAGTAGATTTTTTCCCATTACCCATAGTTATTTTTAGCTTTTCTTTCATAGATTTGGTTTTTTCTTAATGATGTGATGTTTGGATCTTGATGTTTTATATTATGTGTTTTTTCCTCGATGATGTGATGTGAGATTATATATTTTATCATATGAAGAGTAGAAAACCTAATAGCTAATTGAGATACATTATTGTTTTACATGATTAAAATTGTGTAGGCGAGTCAGTTCCACCCAAAGAAGATAATATATTGATAAGAGAGATAAAATTTATTGATATTTCTTCTTGAGGATATGTTATGTGTTAGTAATGGGGATCATTTATTTGGGTTTTTTTGTATATTGAGATAATGGAGGAAGTGTTCATGTTGGATATTTGTTGAGTATTTTCTATAGGGTTTGAAGTGTTCAATTAGTGGTGGTTGTTTAGTTATAACAACATCCTTGAGAGGTATCTAAAAGGATGGTTATTGAGACCCCCTTTCCATTATTCTTTCTGGGTTAGTTTTTATTATCAAGGGTTAGAATAGTTTGATATGTATTTCATGTAACATCATGAATAATCTTACTTGTTACTTTGTGGGAATTTAGGTTTTTGAGGCATTTCGAGGAGGTTTCGAGGTGTTTGGAAGTGATCAAGGTAAAAGAGAGTGCCACTTCCTAATTTGGAAAGGCTGTAATGTAAATTTAGTGGCTTTGTTTTAAGGGTGTTGACTATGGTTTAAAGAGGATAACTGTGACATAAGGGTATCTTTAGAGGAGTTTTGAGTCCACATCCTTTCTGGGGGGTAGTTGCACCGTGTAACCTTTTCTATGACATGCCCTTTCTTAGTAGATGGTGGATACGACATTGAGACCCTGACTATAGAAAAGTGGTATAGGTTAGAGATTTTATCAGTTCTACCAATATAATAACAACTTTACCATGGATAGGGGCTGTTTTAAAACCCAATTTATAGTTTTTTTGGGTCTACGGTGTAGCTGCTTTGTCTGAACTGTGGACTTCACCCTATTTTATAGGATATTCGATATAGAGTTATCCACAAAACTCAGATAGTATTCTGACCATCCAGGAAATAGTGTAGTATGATATATTGTGCCACGGTCCTCCCAATTTCTAGAATTTCTAATGTTTGGTCATGTGGTCTGCATTGTGGTCTTATGTTCATTAGTGTGGGCATAAATTCTTATAAATCATTAGGCTTCATCGCTTTTCCAACTATTTGCTCATTTATTAAGTGACAAATGTGTCACTACTACAAAATAGGCCTTTAATAGTAATGAAATTTTTTAGAGGTGGTAAAAAATCACTGATAAAGGTACCCGTTATAAGTGATAAAAAACGATGATAAAGGATAACCATTATCATTGCTTTTCCTTACCACTGATAAATAATACCTTTTATTAGCACTTTATTTTTTAGCACTGATAAAGAGTACCATTCATTAATGATTTATTTTAAGAGATGATAAAGGTCTTGAATAAAAAAATTAATTAAAAAAATAAAAATTTAAAATTAGAAAATTAAAAAAATATTAAAAAATTTATTAATTAGATAATCATTGATAAAAATGAACAAATTTAATATACACAAATATAGATTATAAATATTAATAAATCTCATATATTAAATATAGATATATAAAATTAATATACTATAATAATTAAACAAAAAAATTAAACCTCATTAAATTACTATAATTAAAGAAACAAATTAAAAATTAATAAATTACAAAATTATTAAAAAAATTATTAATGAAAGAATTATTAGTCAAAATGGGTAATTTTAATATATATTTATATATATTAATTATAAATATTAATAAATAAGCAATATTAAATATAAATATTAATAATTAATACAATGAAATAAATAAAAATATATTAACGTCTAATTCATTAATTATTTTTATACATAATCATTCATTAATACATTTAATATTGAAGTATATTCAGATATATATATATATATAAATGTATATAATATTTCCTATAATATTTTTATTATATAATACAAAATATTTATGCTTTACATTAAATAAGTCATATATATAGTGAAGAATGGTTTAAAATTAAAAAGTAATATTAATAAAAAATATTGACCAACTACATCGAGTAATGGACAGAATTGAATGTCATTTTATTTTTCAATTTAACCTATATAAATCATGTTTTACATTTATTTCACATACATATACTTAATTAAGGAATTTTTATATACGACACACACACACAAATATTTATGTAATTAATGAAATCTTATATAGAAACACAAACATTTAATATTCATGTAATTAATTAAAGTTTTAGTATTTATTTTATAATTTCATTATAACATGATACATTCTATACTGTTTTATTTTAATTGGTCAATATTATTTATTTATTTTTAATATTTGTACAGTAAAGTATTAACTAATTTTAAATATTTTTTTTATTTTTTTGGGAATTTGATAAATTATTATTATTATATACATATATATATTTATTTACTATGTTTCAATATTTTTAAAATGTAATTATATTTATTTGAAAATATATCCATATTATTTTAATAATTTATATTTAATAAATAAAACTATTCTATTTTTTTTAATATTTTTAAAGAAAACACATTTTTAATTATTCAATTTCACTCATTTTAAAGAAACATATATTTAATATTATATAATCATTAATAATATTAAAAATATATTTTTAAATAAAAATTTAGAAGTATATATATTTATAGATGAATATTTGCTATATTTATATATTTATAATAATATATATATGTATAATTATTAAATTATAAAAAACTTATTTAAATAATGAATATATTTACTATATATATATATATTTATTATATATATATAATTATATATATAAAATGATATAAATAAATAAATATTATTTTAAAAAAAGTATTTATATAAATATAAATAAATAATTATATATTTAAATAATTATAAAATTATAATAAATATATTTAAATAATGAATACATTTACAATATTTATATTGATATATATTCATTATTATATATATATATAATAATATAATTATATATAATGATATAAATATATTTGTAGTTGGAAAATTATAACATATATATAAATATATAAATATATATAATTATATAAATATTTTTATAATTATAAATGAATAATTAAAAATATATTTATAAATGTATATTTACTATATTTGTAAATTGAAATATTTGTAATTATAAATAAAGATATATTTTTTTAAAAAGAATTTAATATAATTATAAATATATAATTATATATTTAAATAATTCTAAAATTATAATAAAGAAATATATAATTATATAATTATATAATTATATAAATATATATACAAGTGTTTTATTTATAATTTTAATTATTGACCACTTTTCAGCGCTGATGAAGATAAATTTTATTAGTTCTTCTTTAGCACTAATAAAGGTGCTTTTCATCAGTGCATATTAATTTAGTGCAAATAAAAGTGTTCTTGATCTATTTAAAGAAACCTATGCATGACTGTATCATCACGATACCACAAGATTTCTACAAAATCCTCCTTATTTTGGAACTCCTCTTCATCGAATCCAAGATCGAATCAAGGATTGAATCAAGACTCAATCAAATCCAGGGCTAGAATCCATGGCTAAAAAAATCGAGGCTCAAATAAGTCAAAGGATCAAATGAATCTAAGAAATAGGGATATGTCTACTTTATCTCGGATGAATCAAAACTTGAATCTAAGGTATGCTATTTTCTCCTCCTCCCAATCATTTATTTCTTGTTTGGAGATATATTTTTATAGTTTTTTATTAATTATCTCTTTCTGTTCATTACCTTTTTCCATTGTGGTTTCATCACTATGTTCCCTTATTCTAAAATCCTTCCACTCGTCGTTGTTGAAGTTTTTTCATCACATGCAATATCCATAGGTTGGTGTATTAATGATTGTTATTTTCCTTAATTTGTTTTATATTCTTGGGTGTTTGAAATTGGTTTCTCTAAAATTATAATTGTTATTTGGGTTTAATTGGATTTAAATATGCTTACTACTCATGGTTTTTAAGGAATTATAATTGATTTTCAATTGGATTCTTATGGACTTGACCTTTTTTTATCGACTCTTTACGGATAAATTGTAATTTTGGATAATAAAATATTTATGATTGTTTTCATAATGTTAATTGGTGTTTTAGAATTATTTGTGGTGGTTTATTCAATCTGTTTGGGCCGTGTTTTCAAAACCGTGATGAGGCACACATCATAGTGAGATGCATTGTAAGGAATAGTTGTATCACCTTGCCACTATCGACGTGAGGTGATCACACTGAGGCAAGGCGAGATGATCTCACCAAGTCAAGTTAAAGGCACATTCCTCGCATACCATTCATTTTGGAGAAAGGTGAAAAAGAGGCCTTCCCAAATCTTTTAGAAAATTCATGATCATTTTATAACTACATCCCACATATTTATATTTTTAATTTCATAATGTTATTTTAGTATTAATGAATTAACATGAATATACTTCTTAACATTGTATAATAGTGATATTAAAAAAGTAACATATTTTGCTGTTATATATATTTTAAGTGTTATATGTAATTTTATGTGAAATATATGATGAAATTATTTGGTAAATAATGTTTTTATACTAACATTATATTTTTTGAGGAATTTATATCATTAATTATTATTTCATTTAAATTCAAGATTATTGTTTTCATATTTATAAACCAGTAAAATATTCTATGTACAAGATTGGATAATTTAAAAAAATTCATTAATGGTTTTGTAACATATTTCTTACTGAAATGAAATTTTTTTAGTATTTTTTATTTTATATTAGAAATTAATGAGTAATATTTCAAGGGTTATTATCATAATATGGGTGTCATATTTGGTGAATTAAGTGATTATAATAATAGTGCTATTACAAGAATTACTATATAGATATTTTATAAAAATTAAGTCACATGGATACTGCTTTCAAAAGTATTTATACAAGATATAAATTTAAATGATTGTTTTTTATATTTTTAAAAATAGATAATATATTTTTAATCAGGATTTAAAAATTAGATATGGGGTGAAATTTGTCATTTTTTTTGTAAAAAAAATAAAAATGGTGGAAAATTGGTGAAATGAAGAACCATACTATAAATATGAGATCGTACATATTTATGAATGATTTATTCTACCAATTTTATTCTAATTTCATTATCTTTTTACTAAATATTTGTGTTGAATATTTACATAGGTAATGGTGTACTATTGGTGGAGTGTCTCACTAGAGAAAATGGAATTATAAAATAATGAGTAATTAATTACATTTGATTCCACTCTCTACACCTATAAACACACATCCCCTATTCTCATATATTCAAAAATAAATATCAGTTTCTCCATTAATTGATCTATTAAATATCATATCCCTTATATTTCTCATCAATCATAAATATTTTTGGTGGGTGGAAGATCCAATCTAAGCCAATAATTTCATGAAAGTGTTCATATTCATATCCTTTCAAATTCTTATATTGATTGGTCTCTTAAAAAATTATATAAATTTAACTTTAATATGATTATAGAATTATAATCTAGTTCATTATATCCATATTAGTTTTTTTTCATGTGGGATTATTTATTTACTATCGTAATTCAGTTTTCCTAATCCACTATTATGTCGATATAAGTATTCTTAATCTTCCCCAATTTATTACTAATTACAACTCCTTTATTCGGTTAATTTTTAAACCTACTTTTAGTACATTGATATGGTTCTATTTATAGTATATCATCATAAATTTAGTTTATTTTATAGCATATTTTATTCATTATGAATCATTAATCCCATTTACAAATCTATTACCTTGCTAAAGTGAGGTTTCCATTTCCTCAATTCATTTCAAATTGTTTTTATATTGTTATATTCTATCTTAAACAACATTCTAATTTGATTATATACTTATAAATTCATTATATTATCATAAATTTCATTTATTTTTCATGAGATATCATTTATTTGATCTCATTATACCCTTTCCCTAATGTATTACCATGAAAATGAAAAGAACTTGCAATCCACTTTTTTCATTCTAAATAAAATAATGTTTTTTAAAGGGACTAAAAATCATTATTTACATGATTTCCTAAATAAAATTATATTTTGATATCACCCCCATAATCATTTATCCAGGATGGATCATATATTAAATCTCTTTTTATAATTTTCAAAGGCAATACCATATAAAATTCAATGATTCTAGTTTATTTCCATTTAATATCATTTTGTGATTATTTCATTATAAATTATTTTAAAAAATTAATTTATATAATTATAAAATTTTATATTTGTTATGATAGTAGAATTTGAATCTATTATGAAATTTATATTATCCATTTTATCTCATTTTTCACTCATCATAATCTTTTACTATGCCAATGTTTCCCAATGAACCCAACTCCATTTCCCATGTTCTTATACACCCATGACTATTTGGAAATGAAATATACTTAAAGGGATTGACATAAATAAAACATTATACTTCCATCCTAACAAAAATTTATGATAACAGTTTTTCTACTAATACATTCCCATATAATTCCATCAAATGGAAAATCCTTATCATTAAAATTTTCACAAGTATTTAAGTTAAAATTTAGGGGAATATAGTTCAAAATGGTTATTCTATGTTATTTTGGGGGTCACCTGAAATTTTTTGTATTTCCATTAAAATATAACTTTCCCAGGTAATTTTATATTTTAAAATTGATAGTATCAAGCACTTGGATTCTACATATATTGTGATATACTTAAATGCAACATCAAAAATCCATTAAAATGACTCCACTATGTAACATGATGTAGAGGTTACCTTTAAAAAATTCCATGGAAACATTTTAAAAAATTTAATTTACTGTTAACGATTTTTTAATATGATTTCAAAAAATTTCCCTTGATGCAAACAGTTTTTATAGAAAAGGGGTTCATATCCCATTATGTGTTTCGAAACAAATTGGTCGATTTCATGTAGGATTAAAAAAATGGATTTCATGCAGTTTTTTAAAATGTTAAAAAGTTTCCTTTGGAATTTTGAAAGTGGTTTTGTGATGAGATCTGAAAATTTTAATTAATATGTGGTGATCTAAAATTTTTTAAGGAGATAACTTTCTTTCTCATCAGTTTAATCTTATAAACTATTATTATTCCATTTTGTTTCTTGACACTCACCCCCATATCTTCTGGACATGCACTAATGTTACATGAACTACTCTAAGTATTATTCGTACCATATAGGGAAGGAGTGGTAATTTTGGATGAATTTAGAGGGTAAAACCTACCATAGTGTTGTAATTAGTTTCAAAAATTCAATTAACCATTCCCTTCAAAGTAAACGAAAATTATTTGAAACAATCAAATGTTGGGTTCCCATTATTTGAATTATTTAAAACTTTTAGCTTTGATATGGAATATATTATTTGTTTATTTATTTATTATAAGAAATAAATATCTTATGTACCTAATAGGATGGATATGAATCTAAAATGGATACATTTTAATCATTTTACAATATATTTTGAAGATGTATATAAAGAGTTCATCATGTTTTAAATAGGACATGCATAAGTCCCTTCTCCAATTCTATGTACATGCTTAAATTTTTTTTATTAAAGAAAATTTAATCTGGAAGAGTTGTAAGAACACTTGAATTTTTAATGGAGTTACACCTATGTTGGTAGTGATGCATATATCTAGTTCCGAGTATTGAAATTCAATTTATGTGAATATGTCATATTTCAGAATTATTGAAAATATATACAAGTTGGATTTTACATCATTTAAAGAGTTCATTTTCCATTTCAAGTGGGTTGACAATATGATTTCAATGAATCTTGATGAAATGGGGTTTATGAAGGTGAATTTCATTGTGAAAGGGGAAAACAAAATTCCATTCACAATGGCATCACAAGTAGTGAAATAATTTTATGCATTAGAACCGTTAAATAAGAATTAGTTGATTATTTTTCTAGATGCTAAAGTACCTATAGGGTTAGATCAAAATTCAATTGAGGGTGACCCTTTCACTAGGAGATCACAATCAGTTCATGATGATCCCAATGTAGGAAATTTCTTGTACCATAGTGGGGACCACAAAAAGGGGACCTGGATTCTTGAGAGAGGATCCAAATTCCTTAAACCATTAAAAAATAAAGAATTTTCAATGATAAGGTTAATGTTTTTTATAATATACTATGTTTACCATCATAATATTATCTATTCACTACCACATTAATATAATCTAAATTAAAATTTTGAGTACTCTTACACACAAACATTGTCTTCTGCACATGATAATGTTACCAATCCTTAGGAAGAAAAGGTTGTTGATGCTAGAACTATAGAATTATTAGGGTTTGAACATCTTGTTGATGAAAAAAACAATAATGGTGCAACATCATTGTTTTCAATAAACTATCAAGGCAAGAAGTAAATGTATAAAATTTGACATTGGGTGGAATAAAAAAGACCAACCTATTGACCCCAACATGTCAATGTTCATTAGTTATGTTGGGGTCACAAAAAGGATAAATGTGCCGATTGATATAGATTCATGGAACCACATCCATCCTATAATTAAGGAAACCCTTTAGGAAAATATAAAGGTAATGTTACGATATAAATTCTCTATTTTACTGAAAACCATAAAATGAAATGTGGATCTAATTTTCATTATTTTTTATAGATTTCATTTATTTTATAATATTTCTATAATAAATATGTATTAATAACCACAAATAAATCCATTGAGGCTTTTGGACTATTCTTACCAAGTTTTATAATAGGGATGCTAAGGGGAAAGTGAAGATCCACCCACCATTTAGTTTTGTACACATTATAATGCAGGAAACATGGATTAATTTCCTCAGTCATAGTGATGATAGATCATTTCTAGTTCATTATAGTTGATAATATATTTTTTAAAATTATTTATTTTATCTAATTCGATTCATGATTTCAAATTTCAAAAATATCAATATAGTGTTGAAAATAATGAATGTGCATCAAAACCAATGTATCCCCATCATAAAGAAAGGATGAAGTTCACTTCACTAGAGAAGAAATTAGTATGTATTTTAAATCAATAATAATTTTTTATGTGATATAAATCGTCATATATTTCTTTTTTCTATGAATATTGATGAACCCAAATATGAAGCCACTTTTATCCCATGCCATGTATTGGGGAAGAGAATCGTGTAAATAAGAAGGGTAAAATAGTTGATGGAAAAAACATTATGGGAAATATGTGTATATTTGACATAAAACTAATTTTGTATTCCTTATGAAAATATTTCATAAAAATAACTATTTATGTTTATATGTTTTTATATGGTTTAGACATAAGAATCAATAGGGATGATTGAAGAATAAAAAATACTTTTAGTATCTTTTATGTTACCATAAAAATATGGTCATGTTAGAGGATTATTATTTAGAGTGTCTCCTCAAAAATATTTTGAGAATACAAAACCAAAATAAAATTTATATAAGATGATGAAGGAATTTAACTAAAATAAGATGCTTTACAATATTTTATTGTCTGGTCTAGCTTGTAGACCAATATATGTGAAAGGAATAAAGCGCACCGGTGGTGGAACAAAGATCTACACATGGAGAACCAAATGATGCCACTAGATTTAAGGAAATTAATTCCCTTATACCTCATACCATACCTAATAAAATCAATTTTTTCATTACTATTTCTACTAAATGAGAATAAAAACCTTCTGATAGCGTTATATTACTAAAATTCTATAGTGTAAAGTTTTATATGATTTCTATCAGTCAATACCCACACATCACCTTTTGTCAAGGGTATGATGTCTAATTTCTCAATTTACAAGGTACATTATAAATAACTCCCAAAAGATCACATGAGAGTGGGTCTTGAGGTAGCTCAAGATTCGACCACTGAGTTGCATTTTCCGCTTTATTATTCAGATATTACAATGGTCAATGATGCTATTGGATCTTTTGTATCATGGATATCAAATATTAAAAAGATAAATGAGGTATGTACTTAAAAACTTTATTCTTATGAAAACCCTGTAATAGTTGATTAAAAAAGGTCTTAAGTGATTTACGGTACTACAGATTGATAAATCGATAGGGAAATGTTTAGTCAAATCAAAACAATATAGTGAATCAACCATGAAATCAAAAATACCTTCTGTGAGTACCTTCTCCAAGCTAGTTCAACATCAACATTTAGTATCATTGAAACTTCATTCAAAGACCACATTTATAGATAAAAAATTGTCTGAAATTCTATATGATGAATAAATATTTGTAACATTCATTACAGATGCAATTTTTCTCAAGTGTATAAATGATATTATTATGTTTGAATGGTTTGGAGTTTGAATTGTGAATATATACATAAGATATATTTTCATTATATTTCTTTCAAAATAGTGATATAATATGTTCATTAAAGTAAATTAATATTAATAATTTCTTTAGGCATTTATATTACAACTATATAAATGGAAAACCATGAAAATCCCGATTTGGATTCATTAATCCTTATATTATTCCAATGAAAGAAACTTCTTTGGAGAAGGAAGAAATTGATAAGAAGAAAGATGAGATAGACAATATATTGGAAATAAATAATAGAAGATTGAATCTTTTTTATGCTTGTAATGAAATGGTAAAAATCTATACTCTAATCACATAAAATATATTTTTATATTTTTTCATTAATTATTTGTTTTTTTGGACGTACTAGATACTTATCGTCCCCAATATGGATAACCCAAATTTTTTTTGATCTAATTCATGGATCATCAACAAAACCACCATAAATGATGTGAATTGTAAGAACTCAGATCTTCTTTTTCAGGTATGTTTTCCTTTTCTAGTCGTTTTTTAGGAAAAGAGGAATTTCTGGAAACTTTCTAAGTACACGCCGTGTACTTTCTGAGTACACGCCCTATACCCGGGTACCACGGGTATCCGTGTACTGTCCGTATAGTAGCCATGCACATGGCCGTGTGGGGGTGACTTGGAGGCCACCTAAAGCGGAATACCGAAACAGAAAGTACGTTCCATGAAATTCCAAAGTACACACCATGTATTTTATCTTTTTTCATTAAACATACTGGGGTCTCGTCTAATCGCCAAAAACACCTTATTCTAGGTTTGGTTCAGCTGAGAGCTCCCACACGGCCGCGATCTTCCTTTGAGCCCCTGACCGAGCATACGATCTCTGATTCGACTACCGTCAATTGTGTTGGGATCACCTCTATAAGCTCTTCCTTCTGCTTGAGCTTTGTTCCATGTTTCCTCTTCTTTCTCAAGTTATCCTTTGTTGAATGTTTTCGATGTTTTTGTAGATATTCGGCATTCTAAGTTGATTCATGCCCTGAGACTCAAGTATATTGATCTCCCAATGCTGAGGTAGGTGTTTTGTTTTTTTATTTGAGATTATTTGAGTAATATGTGAAATTTTTCACAATACCCCTGAATAGGGTATTGTGCATTTAGTGTTTTAGCCCTATTGTTCGGCTGCTATGCTTGTATGCTTGAGTAGAGGTTAATTGAATGTGAATAGGGTTAATTGCTATGATTTGGAAGTTTTTTCCCATGTATGATTTCCTGTTTTTACCATTGGGTCTAGTTTTTCTGTTAGGCTATTGTTTACTTTCCTATGTCTATTTGTAGGATGGTGTGATTTTTCTGATATGCTGATATGCTATAGACTGATAGCCAAGTATTTTTTGAGGGTTACTTTGGCCGATACACGTTGCAATACCTACTTGACATACATAGGGCCATCATAACCATGTGTAGTAGGCCATAGATATAATGGATATAAGGGGATTCTCCAGAGTGTCTATTTTTTCTTAAAATGCTAGACCACATGGGGAATTTATGTAAGTGCTTCCTCAAGGTGTTTGTTTTTCCTCGACATGGGCCATAGAGGGAATGTGGCCTAAGTTCTTCGCTATAACGCCTTTAGTTACCGATACGAGACTATAAGAGGAATTGATGGTGAGTGATTTCTCAGAGAGTCTATGCTTAAGTTGAACTAGAGGGGTTATACTGAGTGTACTACCCAGAGGGTTTCTTGTGCTATTTAGGTAGAACCAGAGGATATAGTATGTGAGTAATTCCCAAAGGGTTACTAGTTGTGTTGTCCATTTTCTTATGTTTCTAGGTAGGACCGGAGGGGATAGGCTATAGGTACTTCCAGGAGGGTTACCGTTTGTTATTATTAGATTTCATTAGCAGTTGCTTGCCATTTGAAACTGTGGATTGTTACTGCTAAGTACTTCCTTGTTTTCTACATTCTGTACTTTACCTGCCATATATTCACTGACTATTAGGCACAGATCTTGTGGTGGTTCCCTATTGTGATTTAGTCTCACACCCTGTTTGGGCCATGCTTTTGAGCCCAAATAGATTATATTGTTGCATGTATTGATAAGGGAAAGCGCCCTTCTACATCAGGTACTTGATTTGCTGTAGAGATGGAGAGCATGGGACAAAGCTATGGCTTGTGATGCTCAAGACCTATTTAACTATTTTCTTTTTTTACTTTGGCTTAGTACTGTTTTTTATTCTAGCATTGTGATTTGTTTGGATATTTTCCTAGATGTATTTGTGATGCATCATTCATTTATATGTGTTCTCTAGTTTATTTTTTATAGTCTTCTGCTGTTTACTTTTGTATGGATTATTATTCCTTCTGCTATTGCTATTTGTTATTACTTCCATTGTGTTACTCTACCAATGAGGGCAATGTTTCCCCACAATCACACCCAAGGCCCTCTCTTCTATTCGGCATCCTCTGGCATTTGGGGAAATGCACTTTAGGCCATGTGACCAACCAGGTACGGGGCACCTCTGGGTGGATTCCAGAACCAGGAGGTTACAAAGTGTTATCAAAGGGTTTTCTTTTCTCTTAACTTATTGTTTGGAGCCTATAGATAGGGATAAGAAGGAATAGGAACTTGATAATAAGCTGTTCCTGGGAGTAGCTAACCTGTGTACAGGGTATGCCATCTCAGGAATCATTTAGGCACTTTCTTGAAATCACCTGTCATGCATTCTTTCCATGCCATTTAGCGTGCATTAGTGATTTCATGTTGTTGTGATAGATTTTGTGCTAGATATTCATGTTGTTGTGATAGAGGCCTTGATAGAATACCTGATTTTGATAGGGTATTTCTTTGCGTAATGCTTTCTTTGAATGAATACCCAACTTTGGTCTTGAGGTGCTATGTGCCCTCATTGACTGGAATTCGATGGATAATTTCCTTGTCGTTATTATATATGACTTGTATAAGATTCAGAGCATTGATTTATGGGGAGTATAGGCCCTCACGGATTGGAAGTTGGCACTTAAATGATTGTTTCAGTGTTTTTCTGGGCTCCAGAGTATTTTATGAGGCTTCTTGTCAGGAAAAACCCAGTATACACGCCGTGTAGTTTTGAATACACACCATATGTTATTCAATTCGGGAAGAAAATGTTTTTCTTATGTAAATGACATGTACTATATGTACATGCCGTGTAGTCTCTAATAGTGTCTCAGACTGTGTCGGCAGGGATACAGGGTTTGTAATCTTTGGTAAGATAGGTCGTGTAGAAGATATACATGCCATGTCGTAGAACTGTGTAACCGGCTATGTCACTAACAACATGGCTCAGAAAAATCATCTTATTACACGCTATGTCTGCCTGGAACACTCCGTGTAGTGTGAGTCGTGTAACCGGTTATGTATCTAACAACATGGGTCGGTGAGGTTTGTCTAGAGCATTCCGTGTTTGGAACTAACACGCTGTGTTGTCTCATTCTAAGGAGAACCGTGTGGCTTAGCCATGTAGAAGGACTTAGGCAGGGGAAGAGGATTCAAGTTCACACAGTGTGTATGGGGTGTTAGATGACCCGTTTTGGAAAGAGTACACGCCCATGTGAATGGATAAAGGGAACACGCTAGGTAAGGGTTATACACATCATGTAGTCGTGTTTTGTAAAAACTTGAATGATTTACTTCTATTGTTCCCTTATGACACTTTTAGTTTTTAGTCCATGATAATCCTGATCTAAGGTGTTTGTTTGACCTTGCAGAGTCATGCTGCCGAGACGTCCTCCAGTTGTACACCAGTTGCAGGGTAGTGATCGGACACTGGATATGGCTAATCAGAGACTACCTATAGATCCTCCCATTATTCCAGTCTTGGCACTAGCCGTTATACCTGACATAGGTGCTGATGCAAAGTTCAGGTAGGGTTTTATGAGGATGATACATACCTTTTAGTGGGCATCGACACCTTCCCCATCGATGGTAGATTTGACATGGGTCTTTCAATAGAAACATCCTCCCACTTTCTCAAGGGATGGAGGATCCCAGGATAAAAAGTCATGGTTGGAAGTCATGCTGACAATCTTCGAGCATCTGGAGATACCTCCAGAGAGGAGGGTAAAGCTCGCTTCATATATGCTTTGGGGTTCCACCAAGAGATGGTGGGATGTGATCTCATAGGCGAGACACCAGCAGGTTATGGCTTGGGATGAGTTTCAACACATCTTCTTTGACTACTTCTATCCATAGACCTTGAGGGCTAATAGAGCCTGAGAGTTTATGATTCTGGAGTAGGGTACTCTTTCGATTATGGAGTATTCCTCTCACTTTACCAAGCTGTAGAATTTCACCTCTATTCCAGGAGGTAATTAGTAATTCCTAGCAAGGATGTTTGAGGATGGTCTGAGGCACAACATTTGATCGCAGGTGAACATCTTCTGGTTGACTTCTATCACTTTTATAGTCAACCATGCACTGATCACTAAGCGCAATCTGAGAGATTTTGGAGTTGTGATCCAGGACAGCTCAGCATATGGAGTTAGTATTCCCTCTACTGACAGTAGGAAGCTCTATAGGGAGTCTACACGTGGAGATCCAATGAGGTGAGATAATTATTCTATTAGTCAGGTGGTGTGCTACCAGTGCAGGAAGAGTGGACATATGAGGCCAAACTTCCCAAGAGACCCAATGGAGTGACGATCTTGAGGCAAGATGGGTCATCTTCAGTGCTTCAGTCAGATCTTCGCACCAGTAACTGGTGACTTGGTTTCTTTTATGACTACTCATTTAGGAGAAACACTTCTAGTTTCTCACTAGTCTGGGAACTGGAGTTCTTCAGGCCGTTCAGGCCAAGGTAGAGGTTGTGGTCGTGGTAGCTAGTCACCTGGTTTTCAGCGACCACAGGGTGGATTAGATCAGGGTGGCCAGATAGGGTCACATGGCCACATTGTAGGTCATAATTTTGTATTGGAGCATACCCAACAGGAGTAGGATCCTGGACCCTCTGTGGTTTGAGGTACGATCTGAGTAGCCTCAGTTTTTTTCTTATGCTCTTTTTGATATAGGGGCTTCTTATATCTTTATATATGTTTCTATTGTGGAGATCCTTGGGCTCTGCATCTTTTCTTCTACTAATATCTAGTCTCTAGACACTTCTTTGGGGACTAGAATGGCTAGTGTGCGTTAGTGCAAGGAGTTCCATCTTGAGGTTGGTGTTGTCACTTTTTATGGGACCTCTATGTCCTAGAGATGACATGCTTTGAATTCATTCTCAGAATGGACTAGTTAGTTCCCTTCCAGGCAGTCGTCTACTGTTATCAACATAGGGTGAGTTTCATATCACCATAGGGTGGATTGTTTCTTCATAAGGGAGAATGTGATGTCTAAGAGAGCAGAGCGAGACCCGAGCATCATGGGTTAGGAGGATTTACAACCCATATTGCTAGTCTATATCTAGATGACTAGGGGTTTTCACAGATGGACTTTCCTCCAGTGGTGGATCATTTTAGGGTTGTCTTTCTAGGGAACTTTTTAGGTTTTCCTCTGGAGCGAGAGGTGGAATTTTCTATTGAGCTTGTTCTAGGTGTGACCCTAGTGTCTATTCCTCATTATAGGATTGATACACCAGAGTTGCAGGAGATCAAAATGCAGTTGGAAGAGTTACAAGAAAAGGGTTTCATCCAAACTAGTACTTCTCCCTAGGGTACTCCTATCCTGTTTTCAAAGAAGGAAGACAGTACCCTCAGACTTTGTGCGGATTATTGGAAGTCAAACCTGTTTACAGTCAAGAAATGATATCCCTTACCGAGGATTGACGATCTCTTTGATCAGCTTCAAGGAGCCCAGGTGTTCTCAAAGATTGACCTGAGATCTGGTTACTGTCAGTTTCATGTAAGACCATTAGATATACCTCTTAAAGTCTTTTGTATCATGTATGGTCTATACGATTATAAGGTTATGTTGTTCGGTCTCATGAACGCGCCTGTAGTTTTCATGGCACTGATGAACCAAGTCTTCCATCCATACTTGGATTCCTTCATGGTGGTTTTCATGGATGATATCTTGGTGTAATCTCACACTCTACACAACCATGCCTCAGATCATGAGATCATTTTGAGTATACTACTCTCAAAATGCTACTTTTGGATGGATCAGATTCACTTATTGGGTCATGTTATCTTAGGGATAGGAGTATCAGTGGACCTAGAGAAAGTGAGCGCAATAGTTTCCTAGGAACAGTCTAAGAACTTCTTTTAGATATGAAGTTTTCTAGGGGTGTCTGGATACTACAAATGTTTCATACAAGACTTTTCATGCTTAGCAGCACCACTGACGGGTCTGACTAATAAGGGTGCAAAGTTATTGTGGTTAGATTCTTGTGAGTCAGCCTTTCAGAAGATGAAAGGGAGGTTGAATTTAGAACTGACACTCATATTGTCAGAGCTGGGAAAGATCTATAATGTGTACTGCGAAGCTTCGGGTATCGGGCTGGGAGCACTGCTTATGCAGGGTGAAGGATTCGTTGTGTACAGGTCTCAGCAGTTGAGACCACATGAGAGGAACTACCCGATGCACGATCTCGAGTTGGCTTTTATTATTCATGCCTTACGCTATTGGAGACATTATATTTTGGGAGAACATTTTTTGGTTTTCACCAACAACAAGAGTCTCAGTTACATCTTCACTCAGCATGATCTAAATTTTAGACAACGAATGTGGGTTGAGTATCGTCAACCTTTTGACTTTGACCTTGCCTATACGCCTGGGAAAGGAAATGCACTGGATGATTCACTGAGCCAGAAGACTCAGATACATGCAGTTCAAGAGGCCATCAGTGAGTAGAAGCTTATGGATATGTTCTTTGAGATGCATTTGGTGGTGCACGATAGACAGGGTCAGTCATTTCATTCTTCTATAGGTGTAACCTCTACTCTTCTTGATCGAGTGCAAATGAGGCAGCTATCAGATTCAGAAGGCCTAGTAATACGGGAGAACATGTCAAGAGAGGACCCTATTCCAAGAAGGACCATAGGTGAGGATGAGATCATGCATTTCTAGGGGCACGTATGTGTTCCAACAGACATACTCAAGTAGTTGATACAAGACTTTTATTCCTTAGTTTGGGAAGTTCATCCTAGTGTCACCAAGATATATCGTGATCTACACCGTCAGTATTGGTGGCCAGGTATGAATAGAGAAGTTGCTAGTTTATTAATGAGGTGTTCCACCCATCAGAAGGTGAAGGCAGAGCATCTGCAACTAGTAGGTATTTTACAATAGTTACCCATCCCCATGTGGAAGTGGAATGATGTCACGATGGATTTGATGATAGGTTTATCGAGGTCGCCCTGAGGAAATGATGCAGTTTGGGTCATCATTGATAGACTCATGAAGGTTTCTCACTTCTTTCTAATCAAGGAGACCTTTAGTGTTGATGATCTGGGACTTTTGTACATCCGTAAGATTGTGTGCTTACATGGAGTAACACACTCCATTATTTCAAATAGAGATGTATGTTTTACTTCTCAGGTCTGGCAGGACCTTCAAAAGGCTTTGGGTACACATGTAGTTTTGAGTACAACTTACCACCCCTAGATAAACGGCCAGTCTGAGCATACGATACAGGTTCTTCAGGACATGATTCGATCATGTATTCTAGATTTTGGAGGTTCTTGGGAGAAGAAAAAACCACTTGTGGAGTTTTCCTACCACAATAGTTTTCAAGAAACAATTTAGATGTCACCATATGAGTCCTTGTACGATAGGCCATACCGATCACCCTTATGTTGGATGGAGGTAGGATAGGCAGCCTTGCTAGGACCTAGTATTGTTCAGGAGACCGTAGAGTAGATAGATTTGATTCGGAATAGGATGGTTACTTCACAGTCTCGACAGAAGTCTTATTCTAATCAGCGAAGACAACCTATGGAGTTCAAAGTCGGGGATCAGATTTTCCTATGTGTCACACTGAGGTTGGGACACAAGAGGTTTAGGAGACAGGGTAAGATTTATCCAAGGTACGTTGGGCCATTTGAGGTGATGGAAAGAGTTGGGACCATTGCCTATCGGTTGTAGTTACCTCAGAGGTACCAGGTAATGTATGTCATTTTCAACATTTCTCAGCTTCAACATTAATTCTCAGAACCGTATCATGTTTTCCTACCCAAGGAGGTTGAGTTGGAAGTGGATGCATCATTCGAGGAGAAACCTATCCGGATTATTGATTGCAGTACGAAGGTTATCCATGGCTAGTCTGTTCCTCTGGTATGAATTCTTTGGTAGCATGGGTGAGTACATGATGAGACTTGGTAGAGGGAGGACAATGTACGATTACAGTGGCCTGAGCTGTTTGGGGTTTCTTCTTCTACGCCGCCTTGCTAGGGAAATTTGGGGATGAATTTCTTTAAGGGGGGAAGTTTTTAAAAACCTGGAATTTTTTTAAGGTATATTTTCCCTTTCTGGTCATTTTTAGGAGAAGAGGAATTTCTGGAAATTTTCGAAGTACACACCCTGTACTTTCTGAGTACACGCTGTGTACTCGGTTACCACGGGTTACTGTGTGCTAGCCATGTAGCGGCTATGCACATGGCCATGTGGGGGTGACTTGGAGGACGCCTAAAGAGAAGTACTCAAATGGAAAGTACACGCTGTGTACTTACAAAGTACACTCCATGTATTTTATTTTTTTCATTAAACGTATCGGGGTCACGTCTAATTTCCAGAAACACCTTCTTCTAGGTTTGGTTCGGCCGATAGCTCTCATACGACTGCGATCTTCCTCCAAGACCCTAACCGAGCATCCTATATCCAATTCAACTTCCATAGATTGCGTTGGGATCGCCTCGGTATGCTCTTTCTTCTGCTTGAGCTTCATTTTATGTTTCCTCTTATTTCTAAAGTTTTCTTTTTTTTGAACGATTTTGACATTTTTTAGATCTTTGGCCTTCTAAGGTGATTCAAGCCCTGAGACACAAGTATATTGATCTCCCAACTCTGAGGTAGGTGGTTTGTTGCTTTCCATTTAAAGTCTCTGAGTTATATGTTCAATTTTTTCCATTACCCATGAACGGGGTTTTGTGCGTTTACTGTTTTAGCCCTATTGTTTTCCTGATATGCTTGTATGCTTGAGTAGATGTAAATTGAATGCGAATAGGTTCAATTACTATGATTTGGAAGTTTTTTCCTTGGCATGATTGCCTGTTTTGATTGTTGGGTCAAGTTTTCCTGTTAGGATGCTATTTACTTTCCCATGCCTAGTTGTAGGATGGTGTGATTATTCTGATATGATGATATGATGTAGACTGCTAGCCAAGTAGTTCTTGAGGTTTACTTTTGATGATACACATTTCTATACCTATATGACTAACACAGGGCCGTGAGAACCTAATTTAGTAGACCATAGGGAGAATGGATGTATGGGGCTTCTCCAGAGTGTCTGTTTTTTCTTATGATGTGAGACCATAGGGGGAATTGACATAAGTGATTCATTAGAGTGTCTGTAGTTCCCCGATGTGGGATACAGAGGGAATGTGATGTAAGTGCTTCCCTAGAGAACATTTAGTTACCAATATGAGACTATAGAAGGAATTTATAGTGAGTTCTTTCTTAGAGTGTCTATGCGTAAGATAAACTAGAAGGGTTAGACTGAGTGTACTGCCCAGAGGGTTTCTTTTACTTTTTAGGTAGGACTATAGGGGATTGGCTGTGAGTACTTCTTAGAGGGTTACCTGTTGTGTTATCCGTTTGCTTATGTTACTGGGTAGGACCAAAGGGGATAGCATGTGGGTACTTCCCATAGGGTTACCTTTTGTGATTATTTGCATTTATTAGCTCTTGCTTGATATTTGAAATTGTGGATTGTTACTGCTAAGTACTTCCTTGTTTACTGTTTTTTGTACTTTACCTGTCATATATTTACTGACCGTTAGGCATAGATCTTGTGGTGGTTTCTAACTGAGATTTAGTATCACACCCTATTTGGGCCATGCTTTTGGGCCCAAATAGATTATATTGTTGCAGGTACAGATTAGGGGAAGCGCGCTTCGGCTTCAAGTACTTGATTTTCTGTGGAGCTGGAGAGCATATGACCAAGCTATGGCTTACGATGTTGAAGAGCTGTTTTTTTACTTTGTGTTAGTAATATTTTGTATTCCAGCATAGTGATTTGTTTGGATTATTTTCTAGACATATGTATCATGAATCATTCATATATATGAGTGCTCCATTATATTATTTCCTGTCTTCTGTTGTTTACATTTGTATGGATTATTTCTGCTTCCGCTATTTCTATTTTTTTAACTTCCAGTGTGTTACTCTTCCAATGAGGGAATATTTTCCGTACTATAACACCCAAGGTCCCCGCTACTAGTCGGAAGCCTCTAGAATTCAGGAAATTCTCTTGAGGCCATGTGACCAACTGGGTACAGGGCGCCTCTGGGTGGATTCTAGAACCGGGAGGTTACATGAATTGTCAATTTTAATACACTACAATCAACATTTTATAGATAAAAATTGAATTATTTGTTTCAGTATCTATTTTAACAAGATTTTTTTACAATAGAGATATCACTAATTATAAGATACTTTATGAAATACGGTTGGTGACTAAATGTAAAAATTCTATAGATTATTTCCAAAGGAACCAGATCAAGGTGTAAATAGAAATAGTTAACTATCATGACATATTTCATAAAAATTTACTTATTTTGGTCAATTTTTCTTCATTTTAATATGTAATATAATATAAATAATTGTGGATATTATGTTTTTAAATTTATGAGAGAGATCATAAATCATGAAATGAATAGATTCCTAGAAGAGGGAATTTAGAATAGAAATTAATAAATTAATAAAAAATATTATTAAATTTTTGTTTTGATATACTTTATCATTAGTACCAATATTTATTAAATCCATAATACTAAAAAATTTGAATTATTTATTTACAAATAAGTGACCGGTATGACTCCAAGTGTTCGTTATTTGTTTAAAATTGACATTTTAGTTCAAAAAAATTCCCCTCACTGAAATCCAAGAAAACATGCTCATGTTATCTTTAAATTTTATGAAAATGATTCATAATTCTTTTGTGACGTATAGGAATCAGTTTCATGTCAAACTGACACATGATGTGACTGATATGATCCAACGTGTGTGTTTCTAGTTTAAAATGACATTTTAGTAAAAAACAAAAGTTACATATGAAAAACCAAAAAAATGAATTCATATTGCTTTTATAATTTAGTAAAATGATCCATATATCATTTGGTACATGTAGGATTTAGTGTTCCCTTAACTCAACACATGGTGTGAACAGTATGACTCCAAGTGTTTCTTTTTCATTAAATTTCACAATAATTTTAGTATAAAAGGATAATGACATACTCAAAACTGAGAAACAAATTATGTTTTTTATACATTTAGAAAATTATCTATAAGAAATTTAAAATATATAGGAATCAGTCTCATAATAATATAATTCACGGTGTGACCAGTATGACTCAAAGTGTCTTTTTTATTTAAAATTGGCATTAATTCAGGTAAAAAAGAGAATTGACACACTCAAAACTAAGAAAAAAAATTATATTATCTTGAGAATTTTATAAATGGATCTATAATTCGTTTTTATGTTTAATAATTAGTCACACCTCAATATGACACATAATGTTTATAATATGACTCAAAGAGTATTTTATCACTTTAAAATTGAAATTTTTGTTCAAAAAAAGACACTCACTAAAAATGGTGAAAACATGCATGGAATGTCATGATAATCTCCGAAAATGATTCATAAGTATGTTTTGGAATGTAGGGATCAATCTTACATCAAATTGACACATGATGTGACTGGTATGACTCGAAGTGTGTATTTCTAGTTTAAAATGAAATTTTACTAAAAAAGAAAAGTGACATACTCAAAAATAAGAAAACACATTCATATTGTTTTGATACTTTATGAAAATGATCCATAATTAATTCTAGATGTGTAGGAATTATATTCACCAAAATTCAATGTACGGTGTGACTAGTATGACTCTAAATGAATGTTTTAAATATATAAGTGTCATTTTAGTTTAGAACATGCATCACATCGCCAAAACCAATAAAAGAAGACTAGATTGTTTTCTCATCATTCCATCTACTATTACACGATGATTTTTCTTATCATTTTTATCTTATACTTATTTAGTTAATTTTCAAAAAGATTTTATTTTTTGATGAACAATAAATAGTGTGACGTTCCAAAAAATCAACCACAACTCAATCTGATACACAATGTTTTTAATATGACTCAACATTTAGTCAAAAATTAATACTTTAAGTTTATTTATTTCTCTATATTATTACTAACCTAATAATTTTTTTCTTATATATGTACATTATTTTACTCTAGCATGGGTGGTTTATTTAATAATATCATTGGTCAGGGCTAGGGGGAAAATACAGAGGAACATTGTTGTTTTGAATTTATATGATAACTTGTACTTACTCATGTAATTTTATAAACCAATGTTTGAAATGTTTATTACAAAGTGTTTTTTTACTATTTTTGTGTTTTAAATTTTATTTAATTTATAATATGTATTTGTACATGATTTTTATACCTTCTAGTTCTGTTTCTAGTCCTATTTTTTATTGTTACAACACACTATAGTAAGCCCCTCTATCAACGTTACTAAATAAAATGATAAAGATTCCCTTTATCAACAAAAAATAAAAGCACATATAAATAGGGTCCTTTATAAGTCCTTTTTTAGCGTTGATAAAGTACCCCTTTATCTGTTTTTTTCCTGGCACCGATAAAATCCAAAGTATTTTAACCATACTCTGGTAGTCAACACTTTTATAGCATAGATAAGGTCCAATTTTAGCACTATTAAATAATTTTTTAGTAGTGTTCTCCCTAAGGATATATTTTATCCCACTTTTAGAGTCTTTCAAACACGAGACATGGAGATTGATCCATAGAGGTTTAGGTGAGTTCTCCTCTTTGGTTTCTCCCAGTTTCTTCATGTTTTTTTATTTGAGTGGGGTTTTTGTTAGGTAATCATGGGTTTTGATGTCATTTTGATAAGGATATGATATGGGGTGTTTTGTTTAAGGTGAACAAGGTGATATTATTTATTATAGTGATTGGTGGTGGCCTTTCTCTAATTCCAACCATGTGTAGTAGATCAAAACTCATTGTTTGATGTAGGGTATTCCTAGTTTCTCATTTTTGTAAAATATAGGAGGGTTTTTACTCTTTTTATATTTTGGAAAGACAGTTTCATCAAAAAAATTAATGATAAAAAAATTGTTTAAATTGAATTAAAGGGAAAGGGGAATGATTGAAATGCCTTTATAGCTTTTTATATTATCTCAATATTATGATTATACTAGAAAAATACCCACTAAAAATTTTAACCGCTAGGGGATTTTTCTATGTTGATTTGACATGTTCCATAGAACCTTGTTAGTTATGATTATTTAAATCACATTAAATGTAATTAGATAATCACTTAGGTCTAATTAATGAAATAGTTTCCATAGGTGATTTATGGGTAGTTTGATAATTCCCTTAAATAGATAATTGTAATTGATGGGAATAGTAGTGCTAATCTAAAAAATATTATGTGTTGTGATGTTAATTGTGTTTTGATTCAGGGTTGTATTATGTGTTGATTATATTTTGTGGTGTGTCTGTATTGTGGGTTGGTGATGTGAAATTGTGATGTGGGGTTCTTATGTGATGAGTTGTGGTTATGTTATGTTGAGGATGAGAGGGGGGGGGGGGGGGTGGCTATGTTGTAGCTATTATATAGAGGAAGTGTATGTGGCTATGAAATGGTGGTAATCTAGGACTTTTTGGAATGAGGTGGATGATGGATTTTCTATATGGTGTTGTGTTGTTCTAGATTCTTTATTAGTAATGGAAATTGTTTAAAATTTTGAAATTGAAATGGTATGGGCTAGTTCGGTTAATGGGGTTGAATTTTCCAATGAATGAATTATAGTGGGATATATGGTTAAATGGGAAATGTTCAATGTAGAGTAATTGGTTGAAATAATGAAGTGGATGAGATAAAAATAATATAATGTGTGGGATATTTAAATGAAATTGGTTGGTATTATGGAATCTAGAAAATGGATAAAATTAAGAATGAAGATGAAAAGTGGCTTGTGGATTAGCCTTATTGAGTGATGCTGTGAATTTCGCAATGGTATAAATGGTGGCAATGTTATAAGTATTGGTGGAAATGTTTTGAGTTAGTTAGTGACTTTTTGTGAATCCATAGGTTGGGACTGGGTTATATGATATTATATAAATTTTATTTAATTATGATTTAGATATGAACCCCATCCATGTCGAGTATCTTGTGCCAAATGAGAAATTTTTTGGGGGGTTTTTTCCAACCTCATGGTAGTGGGGATGAATGGATGGATACATGATCTTCCCTGATCCCTCTTCTAGGTAATGTTGTCATGAATGGGATTCAATGTCTAGAAGTCAAAAGTGAACTGTTGAGATATGGTGTAATGTAATGTGATTTCCATGGTGTCTTTGAGTGATATGTGTTGAGATAATATGTGATGAGATGACTTATGGTGGGGGTCAAGCATGGAAGGGGGAGGGAATGAGGTTTATGTCCTTTAAGTTCACATTACCATACTACCCTAGTTATGATATGATATGATATGTGAAGTGATAAACTATGTGTCTTTAGGTGAGATTTGATTTTATAAGAAAGAGTTGAGAGTTCTAATACATACAATGTTTGGGTGTGAGAGTGGAAAAAAGTGGTAAGAAGGTGTGGGATATATTTCATCAATATGATTCATATTATTTTACTTTATATGGATGCTTTGTTTGGTGAGATAGCCCTAGTGAGGATGAGATTTTTAGTTGACCTATTTATGTGTTGTTGGTTCTTCTATTTTCTCACTGAGGCATTAGTATGCTTCTTTCACATGTGCCCTAGAGAGTTTTCTATTGAGTATAATTGTATACTCACCCTATATATATACAACTATTTTTAGGTTTCTAGGAGGACTGAATTTACCGTGATTTATATTACTATCTCAAAAAATGGGGTCGTTACTATTTCACAACCATAGCTTTTATTTTTTGTATCGTAATTTTGAAGACTTTTATTTGTATCTATTCATTTTTATACATTAATTATGGGATGATTTTATGTCACATTCATTTAAATTATATCATGGAGTTGATTGATCCCTAATATCCTATCTCTTGATCCTATATTTTTTAAGTGGTCAATTATTCCCATATGGATATTTTTATAACCTCGATACTAGTCAATAACTCAGGGCCCATTAAAGATGGGTCTTGAGGGCCATTATAATTCTTTATTCATTACCTACCTGAGTGGGGTTCTTTTGGAGGGAGGAAATAAGTAATCTAGCCTTTTACACATATTATTACATTATTTTAAGAATAAATAGTTATCAAATAAAAACAAAGTATCGTAAAGTCTTGTGTCTTTTAAAGATTAGGTATATGATCATAAAGCATAAAACCAAAAGAAAAACATCATTTATTTAATCTCCATAAGGATATTGTAACTTACCTTGACCTCTTACATCTAAATAGTATAACCTAGGGATTTAATGGAATAAAGGGATGAACTAAAAATCCCAATATGGGAATAAACATTTAATTAAATCATATCACATGGGTTAGAAGTCATAATATGATGGCATAAAAAGGTATGTGATATAAATAAACATAAGAAATCATAAAAGATAAAACATGGGATCATTTAATTATGGGATCATATGAATATGAAAAAAATGCACATTATGAAATAACTATGAATCAAGGTTAAGTTCCAAGAACTTTTCATATGGTGGAGTAGGATTCAAGGCTAACTTCCAAGACCAAAGAACATGGCGGACCATGTTCGACAATCGAATCAAGTTTACCTCCTATCACAACATGACATCTCATGAGACTAAACATTAATGAATTAATTGAAGTGATATCTGGCCACACACATCATTACATGTTCATGTATATGAGTTCCATACGAATAACCATATATATGTGTTTCCGACGCTTTCACCGGGGTGTGCACGTCCGTCTGCTTGAGGACGGAAGGCATGGTTTTGTTGCCCTGCATTCCTGCTTTCCAAATACAGGCATCCTATATTCCTTGTTCAGGGACATCTTCTCCTCAATTGAAACAGGATGATGGGATATCAGTTCTTATTTCCATGGATTCCTCCTTGGAACTTGTCAACTAGTATGGGTCTCTCTTATAGAATTATTATGTTGTTTGTGAATCTCTTTTTAGTTCCATATCATCATGGACAACAGTTAATTACATTGATTCTGTCAGGACATTCCAAAGGGTCCAGTTAGGGAAGCAACCTTTAGTCAGGGGAGTAGCTATGTTGGACATCACTGGTGTGTCTGGATGCTGGAACACTGACACGTCTGGTTTTCTTATCCTTATTATAGGGCTTCTCAAGGGCACAGAAACCCATGGAATCCATCATCGAATGCGAGGAATTATATTCCATAGGCACGTCTCGGAGATTTTCCTCAGATTCCCATGTTTAACACAGGGTATGCTGTAAGTTTAACATTCAGCGGAGACAGATCAGACTGATCAGAACACTGACTAGAGTTGATCAGATGAGTGTAACCCCTGGAGGACACACTGATTTATGTGGGTTGAAATGACCTCACCGGGATGTGGTGGCCTGAGCAAGAATCAATATGGATGATGGGGTTCTAAGATAAATGCATTCTAAATGTGATGGAACCGACGTGATGACGACAGTAGCGTTGGGATTGAGTCTCTGGGTGACTTCCTATGTATCCCTGTGGCAGGGAATCAATGTTCGCGTAGTTTAGGAGGGAAATGGGACACCTAAGGAGGTGGCCCATGAGAATGGATGCATGGATGGGACCCAGAGGAAGTGGAACCTCTGGGTTGGGGCATGACCTTCCTGATACACATAGGCTCAAGGGAAAGGTTAGGTGATGATCTTGAATTTGGGTGTACACATAGGACAACAACCCGATGATGTGTATGGGTCTTATACGTGGTTAGCAGCCTAGGTTTGTCTACCTCCAATAGGATGAACCAAATATGTGGCTCCCATAGAAGTGGATTACAACAGTTTGCTGTTGAATAGGGGACATAGTGTCTTACCACGAATTGGGCTAAACGGATTACCACTAATTGAGGGACACAACGACTTACCGTTGACTAGGGGACATAATGGCTTACCGCTGCGTGGGTTTTAGAGTTTAATGTCATGCGGGAAAAAGGTGAATCGACGTCAATACGGACCTGGGGTATAGATGGATGGTGTGGGTGAACCGACGTGAAAGGGGTCGGAATGACCGGGTGTTGGGCTTGAACCTCAGGGAGGCTTCCTACGTACCCTTCCTTGGAAAGGATCAAAGACCACATAGTTCAGGTGGTGTGGGAACTAACATGAAGGGGGTATTAACAAATAGTCCAACTTGAACCTCATGGAGGCTTCCTACGTACCCTTCCTTGGAAAGGATCAATGACCATGTAGTTTAGGTTGGTGTTTGGGGTTACACTCTAGGCTGCCCGAGGTGTTGATGAACCGACGTGAAGGATGTTGGAATGATAGGAGTGGTGGGATCGAACCTTGTGGAGGCTTCCTATATACCCTACATTGGCAAGAATCAAATTCCACATAGTTCAAGATGGTGTTTGGGGCTTACACTATAGGCTTCCCATTGTGTTGGTGAACCAATGTGAGGGATGTTGAAACGACCGGGGTGGTGGGATTGAACCCTAGGGTGGATTCCTACATACCCTACCTTTTCAAGGATCAAAGTCCTCATAGTTAAGGAATGGAATGTGGGTCTTACACTATAGGATTCCTAAAGAAGATGTCATGGATGATGCTTAATCTAAGCCCATGTGAGTCATGCTCGGTGTGAGTAACAAGAGGCAGCATAGACCTGACGATCACATCGCAAAAGGTGCGCCCGTGGGATATGGAGTGGGGCTCAGACATGGTTAGTAGCCAAAAAAGGAAACAGGGTCTTACACGTGGTTTGAAGACTAGGGAGATGGAGATTTGGACTTACTTCGGGGTGGAGGCCTGGATGGTGGAAAAGCCCAGTGGAAGAGGGATTTGGAACTATAGAAAGGAGGGGTAGGGATGCTGCCTCCTTTAAGAAAAGCTAAAGGATCACACCAACGTGTTCACCCTTTCCCCATGGATAGACGCTGCTCTGATGAAGAGGATCTCATTTCATGTGAGGAATGATCTCACTCCTGTGGAGACCGATGGGCGTAGAGAATGTCTGAGATGGGGAGCCCCGCGTGCAAGGCATGAGGTGAGGTCATAGTTTAACGTCATGTGCTAAGTAAGATAGCACTAGACAGTTTAGAATCCTGCAGCTCAGATGAGGGAGGGTTGACATCTCACCACTAGGACTTACATAAATGGTACCCTCTGCACCTTGGTGAAGAGAAGGGAGACACAACGCCATGACTGAGGGGTGTCGTGAGGTGATCCCATTGGGGGTCCACGTTAGTGTGACTATGCAAAGAAGCAATAGCCGTTAGCATGCCTATAAGAAGAAGCATGAGGAGAAGTAATTCAAAGGGAAGTATTGTCGAAGGGACTTTGAAATCCCTTCATGCAAACCTAAAGGGCCGCACGGGAAAAGGAGTTGCAGAGCGAAGGGGTTCACATGTAGAAGCTTTGTGAAGCTTTGGTGCCCCATGAAGTGGAGGGACTCTGCGAAGAAATGCGCTTCGCGAAGTTCAGTCTCCTAGTCTAGAGATAGGGAATAGGTGCATATGGGAGGATCTTCGCAAAGTGGAAAGAGATTCACGAAGAAATGCCTCATGAAGAAAGGGTTCCTTTCCAAGAATAGTATTGGGAGGCAATGTGCTTCGTGATGCATAGTGACCTGACCATGGAACTTGGGTTACATGTGCATGGTGGGTGCTTCTCAAAGCGTAAGTGCCCCGTGAAGACCTGAGTCACCTTAGGGATCTACTTCCTCCGTGATGACCCTTAGGCTTAGAGAAAGGCATCCCTTTCAGAAGAGGGGCTCAATTAAGGCCAAGGGGGGAGGTACATCGTGGGGAAAAAGTACCTTGAGGAGCTCATGGTTGCAGAGAAAGAAGTGCTTCGCGATTCAGGAGCTAGAAAGGTGAAAGGTCGTAGATTCCATCCCCCGAACTCGAGCGGAGCTGAATATTTATAGGCAAGAGGCACCATGAAGTAGGGTTCGCTCGGGGCAAAGAAGAAATTTACTTCACGGCGGGCCACAAATTTCAAAGGGGCTCATGGAGATGTCCCGCCTTCTTGCTTTGAGATGGGTTGGGAATGTCAAAGAGGCTCATGGAGCTGTCCCACCTCCTTTATTTGCGATGGGCCATGAATGTCAAATGGGATCATGGAGCTTTCCCGCCTCCTTACTTCATGGTGGGTCTTCACGGCGGGTCACGAATGACAAAGGGGCTCACAGAACTGTCTCTCCTCTTTTCTTCGTGGTGGGTCACAAACGTCAAAGGGGCTGGCGGAGATGTTCCAACACCTGGCTTCGCGGAGGGTCGCGAAGGAGCTCTTTTGCAACGGTCACAGGGCTCCGGGAGCTTCGTGATTTGTTTTTCGCGAGGCAGTCCCTAATGCGTTCAGGATGTTCGGTTTGCCCCCAATTTGGGGGTCAATAAATGAACCTCCCTCAGAATGGGAGTCGAGGAGAAAACAAGAATCCCAGTCTGAGGGACTATCCCCAAAATTCCTTGGTTACCTGCGAAGAAGACTTGTGAAGGAATTTCATGAAGCGACCTCGTTAAGGAAGCTTGCGAAGAAGCCTCAGGAAAAAGGATCACAAAGTGGAGAAGTGATGTGCGGGCTAAGAGTGATGTGAAGGCCACCACAGCTAGATGTTTCACGAAGTTCCTGGGGACATCACCTATAAATAGTGGTTCTGACTTCTCTTTTGTTCTTTTCTATCCTCTGCGATTTCAAATTTTAGTGCTCTGGATTCGTGAAGCTCTGCGTACTCCATGATCACTCTCTTCGAATCAGGCCTTTTTCTTCGTGGTGCACAAAGAATATTCAACTTCACATTAGTGTGCTCCACGACTTGCATCTGAGGGTCAACACTTGGTTTTGCGATTACACATTCCGGATCGAGCTCCGTGATCAATCTCTGTGGTCTAGATTCATGATCGAGCTTCGTGATCTAGTACAAAATTTATCTAATGTTTAAGCACAAGATGGCTCACCAAGAGGTCATCAGGGGTGTTCTTGCAGACGCTGCCCGAAGGTAAGAGATGGAGAATAGATTGATTCTAGGGGAATTGTTTCGGAGCCAGTCCGACCATGATTCGCTGGGCCAGCTATTTCTTGAAAGGCAAATGGACTACCCGCTGTGTAAGAGGCTACCTTTTTATCGATTTGGACTGAGGGATGACGTCTTCATCCCTAATTCAAGTAGGGATGAGCCAGCCTACTTTTTCAGGAGCACGCTGTGCCAGTGCCAGTGGTTTAGGGAGGCTAACGGAAATTCTCAGAATAACGTTACACCTGTTACCACTGATTGTTTATACAATCATTTGAATGAAATTTACAGGAAAGCACTGCAGCCGGAGATGTCCCCTCCTCTGTACCAAACAATCCTAAAGGCGGTACTGAGGAACCCGAAGAAGGGATGGTCTGATGAGTGGGACCTGTTCCAATGAGGAAACTTCACGGATGACTGGGCCTGGGCCTTCTGGGTAAGTGCCTCGTGTGAAGATTTCGGAGCATTTCTAAGGAGAGTCGGTCTGTATGAAGCAGCGTGGGCCTGCCAATTTCACATCTACCAGCCGAAGCAGCTGATGCCAGAGCTGTTGAGCTAGGTGTCATCGGGGACCAATACATTCCACCTACATCAAAGGGAGATTTACATCAGTTTATGGTACGTGCATTAGATCACGGGGGTACCGATAATAGGAGAGATGTACGATGAATTACTCCCTACTATGGGTTCATGGGAGGATCTGGAGTAGATGTCGCCACTGGCGATGGTGTTGACGAGACTGGTGTCGGGAGAGGACAAGGAATCGGTGAGAGATTTCTACTTCAGATGGTGGTTCAAGAAGTTTTTGAACTTCCTGTAAGGCAGATGGTTCTCGGTGAGGCCTCGGACTTTCCCAAAGGGAGCTCAACGAGAAAAGGAGTACTTGTACTAGAAACTCTTGGAGGATAGCCAGTGGAAAACCTGAGGGTTCAGCATCAGTACCGAGCAGCAGCCGATAGTGAAGCTGGCGGCATTCATCACGACTCTCATCTGTGGCTAGATCTTGCCGGTGAGGGACACAAATGCAGGTGTGTAACCCATCACCTTCATCATGGCCTCCATGCTAGAGACCAGAGAGCGGGTTAATCTCAGAATACCCAAACACTATTTTTCCTCTGGGATTAGACATTCACCCATCCATCCTGAATGACGCGGGGAGATTTCCAGCCCAGCTGACCGTACGATCGAAATTAAACCAAGTCTGGAAGGTAGAATATTTCAACTTCAATCTATTCCCTTTGCCAACGGGGGCCTTCATGAATGATTGTCGAGGGACAGAAGAGCACTGGTCTTATCTATTGTCCTTTCGAGGTGGATTCCTGGTGGCGAGGGTGGACTGTAAGCCACTCTGCGAGCCGTATGTCCCGCACCGATTTTCCCAGCAATTTTGGTGCTTGCAGCGACTAACCCCCCAGGTTTACCTAGGGGTTCACCTTGAAGATCATCCATTAATGATGAGGAAGATGTGTATCATGTTCACTCGATAGTCTGGAATGCTAAGGAATGAGCTACCTCTGCCCACTACTACCTTTGGGTTGGTCATGGAGTATGCCAAAAGTTGGGAGGTGACCTACCTGGGGGAAATTCTAAAGCATTTGAATGTCCAGGATGGTGATGGTGGGCCTCTCCAACCTCAAGGCTGAGGCCGGAATGCGGTAGGTACATCCCATATAGTGGGGTTACCATGGAGAAGAGGCCCGCATCAGTTAAGGGGGAGGCAATGACAGCAGACCTGGTGGCCCAAGAAGAGAAAAGTTACCTAGATGGGAGGCCAGTGAGGAGATCTTGCAAGATATCCACTCAGGCTTCGGGGAAGAGGCTTCATCACATAGACATGCCATAGGATGATGACTTCTTGGAGGCCTGGGATGTCTGGGAAGTCCAAAGACAGTTACTCAGCCCTCTCGAGATGTGGAAGCACCTGAACCATCTCAGGATGGATTTTACGGGGATAGGCCCTATTAGGACCGACTTTGCGTTGTCCTGGGCGGAGGCAGAGTAGTACCTAGTAGAGATGGAGGAATTTTTGCATTTTTGGGGTGTTCTGTGTCTAATGACAGACCTCTTGAAGTTCCTGCTGGATCGTATAGTCCCTCCACAATTTTTGGCCACTGAACTGAGAGAGAACTTCCCTCTTCCATAAGAATTGGATGAGTCCCCCTGGGGGGAGAGTCTAGTAGAGGGATCCCGTTGGAGGAGGGAAAAGTTTTCGACTATGCCTCAAAGCTTGAACAATCTACCAAGGCACTCGAGGTATAATCCAGAATCCACTCCCTAGGATCTATTTCCAAACATCTTTGGACCCTCTGTTAACATTTAAACTGTGCATGAAAGCCTAATTCACAGAACCCATTCTCATCCTGTAATGGATGCAGACGTGGGGCCATTGGGATCCACACCTATAGCTACATCAAGTGCTACGTCCTACTTTGCCAGGACGCCTGAGGTGACCCCTATGGGGCTTTCAGATATTCCTGTAATATATGGGGGGACATGCCTCAGGGTCCCTACGGCGTCAACCCAAGAACGAGACCAAGAATTCGATCTCTGTAAGTCTCTTCTACCAAATTCAGGATTTTCACCCATTGACCATGTCAAAAGATGTCCAAGCTCTCTTTGGTATGTAGAGTTCTTCAAATGGTGTGAGCCGCCTTAGCGAGGATGGTTGGGGCTTCTGATGGCATCCTTCCTAGAGAAATGCTGATGATCATGGAGGAGGATATTCAGACCGACCAAACCGCGGTGCTCCAAGTACTCGGTGGGACCATCAGCGGGGTTGTGCCTAAGATCATTGAGGTGGGATGCAATGATTAGGATCGATCAGATAGCCTAGGTCCCGCCATGCCTGATCCAATACCAGACGTGGACCCTGCTGAATAGTTCCTGAGGGCGTTCCCCTCATATGGGCCTGCCAACTGTGTTGATTGGGATGAAATGACCTCATATTAAGAGGACATAAAAATAGTCCATCAACGATCATGGAAGATGATTATGTGTTTCATTAATAACACCCTCATGCACTATGTCATGATGAGATGGACAGACTTCACTCATGACTGAGGGAACTGTGTGCTAGGGGAGTGGATGCACGGTGTCCCCACCTGCTCATCCGAGATCTTATGGTGGAGAAAATTCGGGAGTACGACCATGGCCTTGGTGTGGAATGGAAGCTGAGGAAATTAGTGAACATAAAGAGGCTCCAGGAAGCTGAAGATGAGGTGCAGTTAATGTAGAGTTGGGTGGACAAGCACTCATCCACCCTTTACGCGCAATCAGGGCTGATACTATGGTTGAAGGCCCTGGTGGTTGAGGTTGAAGAGGGACTGAGGTGAGCCTTTGAGGAAATGACCGTCATCCAGACCGATGTAGCGCATGCCTAGATTGTAGACGATGAATTTCACCCTATCACTACCGAGGAGGATTGAGAACTGAACATGTGGAAACAAATTTTGGATGCCACAATCCAGAGGGTGGCAGAGCTGCAGATTGATTTTGACGGTGTAAATCCGTCCATGGGAGGGGTAGACCCTCGGGTGCTGTAATGATTAAAAACCCTCTAAAAAATTTCATGCATTGATTATTTGGATTCCATAGCATGCATGAGTCCAATTATTTGTACTGGATTTACATGCAACAGTTATATTCATGAAATTACCAGTGATCAATCCCTAATCTCATGCGGGTTGAGACCAATTTAAGAAACATGGGATCATCACTAAGTTATTTCGTCTAAACAAAAGAGTGTTGACCAAGATTAGGGCATCTGAGGTCTTAACAACCATTCTGGATTCCCAAGAAGATAGGGGAATGACCTGACTGGAGAATGAAGCTCTCAGAATAGTCAAATTATCATTTTCCTAGTGTGCTCTTGCGCACGCAAAGGGTGATGCCAGGGGCATTGGAATAAACCCGAACAGGGGGGAATGGAAGGTGTGAATCTCAATACCCAAGATCCAGAACACTGTAGGGATGGCATGTCAATTCAAAATGACTATTGACCAAGTTCCAAACATAGTATCCTAATTGTGTTATCCTAAAATGTGGATAAAAAATGATGGACGATCGCTGAACATGTTCAAAACACGGGGCCTGACTCAGAATGTTATCCATTAGTCTACCAGAATGTTAGCATGAGATAGTAAGTGAGCTATAGGCCCTAAATCCATACTGTTAGAGGGTTACTCAGGATGTGAAAGAGGGTGAGGATCCGAATAAAGGGCATGCAAAGCGTCGAGATTTGAGTGATGATTTTGTTCGACTGGAGTCCAACACTCTTTAAATTATGCCACCATGGTGGAAATGCATTAGGTGGGTACATCAGTCTAATCAGGGATCAGACATACTTCCAAACAAGACTACTCTAATGAGGAACCTGTCACCTCCCAATGTTATCATGGTGCATCCCAAACTTGTTTAGGGTAAAGGTTAAATTTCATGGTTCGCAAAAAGAGCTCAGGTCAAGGGACCGAAAAAAGAGGGGGGAACATGAATCATGATTCCTGGGGCTGGCCCTAGAGATAAGAAGTCTGTAGGTTCATACATATCCCATGAGAATTGGAATCAAGACAAATATAGTTCTTGGGGCATGGTGTGGTCAGAGACCAACACCGGTAGGGAGAATCCTCTCTGGAAACTGACACATCCCATGATTAACATAGGGCATCCCAAACTTGTTTTTAGTAGAAACACAGTTTAGTGTCATGGATTGAGGACATATGGACTCATGTAGTTTAATGTCATACGATGGGACATGGAATGAAAGAGAATATCCTAGGAATGGAATATGGGGTGTAGTAGATATAAACCCGACGTGAAAGAGGACTTGGTCCAGATCACACCACATATCCCCGGAGGAAACTCTTCAAGTCAGGGGACCAACAGTGGAAATTAGGCTGGGCCCAAAGCAAAGTGGCCAGGAATTCCTACATACCCCATGAATATTGAAATCAAGCCATGCATAGTTCTAATAGTGTAGTTTAACATCATGCGGTGTAAGGAAAGGTGTGTGTGACACGACTATGCTATTACACGTCCTACCAGAACTATTAAGCCCACGTGAGTCATGCTCGATGTGGGAAACAAGAAGTAGTGATGGGAATTTCCTATAATATGGAGGCACGCATTAGGGACGATGGGACACAAGGTGATTAACGTCCCAATAATACTGACCCTCCTATATAGCGCACCTAGATGTGCATAGGAGTAAAGCTGAGTATGTTGGAATTCCACTTTAACATAAGGAAGTGTAAATATGTGAATCATGTCGATCGAGATCTGGACCACAATGTCGGTGGCATGACGATAGGGAATAACTGTTGAACATATTCAAAACACAGCATCCATATTGCATTATCCTGGAATGGGGACAGTAAGATCAGTTTCAACCACTGACTTTGTTCGAAACATGGGACCTATCAAAAATGTCATCTGGGGTCTTTAGGGATGTTGGACCGAAATAGTAGGTGAGCTGAGGCAGCATGAGATCAGGCTGTGAAGGGGGTCCCTTCAGATATGGAAGAGGATGAGGATCCAAATAACGGGCTCACGATGCTTGGACATGGAATGAGGGGAATGTCCCTATGAAAATTCTAAAATTCAGGTTCTTTTTCAAAATTCATCCGAGTACGATAATGAGACGCATTAGATAGAGGGATTCGAGTCCCTTCACAAGGACAGGGGTCCTGGGGTCGCACGCTTTCAACTTAAAGTCCTGGGGTGGACCATTAAGGGGGATGATTTAATGGATTGTGCGCAAGGTGGAGAAATAACCAAATGTGATGCACATTTTCTTTAGGGAGATCTTAGTTTTAGGTCATAGAACTCAGACCAGGCTAGGAAAAGATATGGGAAGCACATGTTGAAGCTATCAAAAAACCTAATGTCAACGAGAACCTAAGAGGTACTCACCTCACCACATATTCCCAGATGAGTTTGGGCCACATGGCCAAAAAAGAAGGGACATTATTTATTGATTCCTGGGGTTGGACCCAAAGATAGAAATTCCTGGGCGTTCCTAGATATCCCATGATGATGGGAATCAATCCATACGTAGTTCTGAAAGATGTCATGCAGTTTAACATCATACATCAAGGACGTGGAGTGTTCTTAGTTTATGGTCATAGAGCTCGGACCACAGAAGGTAGGAAACACGGGAGACACATGGTGGGGTAATTATAAAACCTTACGTGAATGGGAACCTAGGGTCCTGACCACCACGTATTCCTTGGGAAGTTTTTAGGTCGAGGTACAGAAAACAAAAGTTAAGCTAGGCCCAAGGCAAAGTGCACGAGTGTTCTTATGTACCCCATGAGGATGAGGATCAAGCTGCAGTTGGTTATTAAGATGACACGGTCGGATTCCAGTGATAGGTATAATAAGGTTGGGCGGGTCTGGCCCATACTAAAAAAGAAGTGGTATTTGATAGATATTGTGTTTTCTTTAGGATGAATGACTATTTTTTGTGTAGTGATGGACCTAGGATAGAAATTCCAGGCATCGCCACAAAAATCATGCTGTGTTCAGGAATTGAAAAATGATATGCTGCATGAATTATACCAAACATGATGCCTCCATGAGTGAGGATATCATGGTGCAATGCCGTTTTTCGTCGTGCGGCCAGGATGACAATGTCACATTTTAGGGTCATGTGATGGGACCAACAATGAATTTTTAATGTCATGCAGGATAAACAAAATAGTTTAGAGTCATGTGGTACTAGGTATCATAGTCTAATGTCATATGGATTAGACATATAAGAGAAGTATTAGGTTCGAAAGGGAATGTGCACGACGTGATAAAGCATACCCGGCGTGAATGGGGATGAGGTCCACATCATACCGTGTGTGATTCTGTAAAAGAAACCTCAGGCCAATAGGCTAGGAAATATTAGAGGATATGGGACAGGAGAAGGTGGCTCTCAGTTGAGATGGACCTGAAGAAGAGATGTCCAGGTGTTCCTACGTATCCCATGGGAATGGGAATCAAGACGTATGTAGTTCTTGAAGGTTCCTTTTTACATTTTGTGGGACTACATACAGTTTAATGTCATGTGTGATAGGATGTAGGGGGATAACTCCTAGAAAAAGGAATACGTGGTGTGGCTAATGAAAACCTTATGTGAATGTGGACAAAAGCCCATACCACGCCACACAGTCCCATAAGTGTTAAAGCCCCAAGGAAAGGACAGAAGAGATAAAATATTGGAACTCAAGATGGACCCAAATACAAGTTGTCAATGCATTCCTACATGTCCCATGAGATTGTGAATCAAGATATACCTAGTTCTAAAATAGATTTTAGTTTATGGTCTTAGAGATCAGACCATATATAAGAAAAAACCTTCCATGTAAGTGTGGACCTCAACCCGGTCCCTAAGCCCATGCGAGTCAAACTCGGTGTGTGAAATGAGGAAAGAAGAGGTATTTTGAAATACCCGGAATGCACTCCAAAGTTAAATTGGTGTGGAACCCTGAATGAGACCTTTAATGCATCTTTTTTCCTCCTAACGTGAAAATGCGCACAGAGGGATAGTGTCAGGAGTGTCAAAATTCTATTTGGACATGATGAGGTGGAGAAGGATCTGAATCATGTAACCAACATTCATGTCTTGAATGGGATGGCATGGGGATGGAGGTTATCTGTTGACCTTGCTTGAAACATAGAATCTATATTGAGTTAGCCTGGAATGGGAACAACAAATGAGCATCGAACACTGACGAAATTTGCAACGTGGGACTTGTATCAATTTGTTGCTCGGAACCCTTGAGGACGTTGGCCCGTAATGTTAGGAGGGCCCTTGGGCTGAGAATCCATGCCATTCGAGGGTCCCTTTGGATGTGAAAGGTGATAGGAAACACAATGAAGGGGAACAAGAATCCTGAAAAATGGGTGAAGTCATTTCCACAAAAAATTTGACACTCTAGACACTGAACCAGAGTACTCTTGTACAGATTGGTGAATCCCAGAAGAGGGTCGAGGGGAGTGCTAAACTTGAGAGTGGATGATTTGAAAGGATGAGTATACAATAAGGGGATAGAGGACTCTAAGGAAGGAGAGGTACATGGCATGGTCGTTAAAAACCTGATGTGAATGAGTACATTGTCCCATACAACACCATACACTCCTCTCCCTGGGAAAGGGTTGGCCAAGGGGCCCAGATAACAGGGAGATCTCTAAGAGTGGGGCTGGACCCAAAGTCTAGACGTTCAAGCAGTCCTACGTATCCTATAAGGATGGGAATGAAGCCACACATAGTTCTTGAAGAGGGTAATGCACAACTTACTGTCATGCAGTAAGGACACCAATGGGTAAAATACCCCAAACAAGGGAGGTGTAAGATGCAGTGTCTAACCCAATGTGAATGAGGACATAATCCCATAGAAAATCGTACAATATTGAAGGAGAACCTGGGTCAGGCACCCAAAGAGGCCATAGGGCTTGAGGCTGGGCCTTAGACCGAAAGTCCTGGCTAGTTTCCAGTTTAACGTCTTGCAATGTGGACGAATAAAGGGGTAAGTTACCCCAAACATGGGAGGTGTACATCGCGACGAGTAACCCGATGTGAATGAGGACATAATCCCATACCACACCCTAAAATCTTGAGTGAGAACATGGGCTGGGGGCCCAAAAAGGACAAGGGAACTAAGGCTGGGCCTCGTAGAGAAAGTCCCGACCAAATGTATCCATATGACCTCTTGTGCGGTTTTCGCCTCATCACAGCTCCTAAGCCCACATGAACAGTGCTCGGTTTGGGAAACAAGGAGCTGAACTCGAATTTTTCCTCGTAAGGGTCTGAGAATTGGCCTCGTCCGAAGGGAATTCACCACTTAGAGATATAATAGGGGATAATGAACCACTGCACTCAATGTTTGGGACATCTTGGGGTGGCTCTAATGACAATGAATAGCTGTTAACCATATTCATAACACAACGTCCTTGTAGTGAACTATAATGGGGACAACAAATGAGCATCGACTACCGGCCATACTCATAATTCGAGACTTGTATCAATTTTTTTCTCAACATCCTCGAGGGCATTGGCCCAAAGGGGTAGGAGAGCCCTTGGGCCTAGCATCCCTGCCATTCGGGGGCCCTTCTGGATGGGAAAGATGATGGAGTCCCAATCAAAGGAGTGGGTAAAGCATAGTTGTGCCCATATGTGAAAGAGGCAGACACCTCTAGGGAGTGGAACATATAGAGGTATCGAGATGATCTCGACGTGAATTGTGAAAAAATCTTCCACGACACTAAATGCCTTGACCCATGGGGAGGTTATGAAATTTGGGCTAGGCCAACAGATGAAATGTCTAGGCATTCCAACGTATCCCATGAGGATGGGAATCAAGCCGTACATAGTTCTTTAAGGCCATGTAGTTTAGCATCGTGCAGTGAGGATGTGGGAGGATAGAAGAATGGGGAGTGGGAGCATGGTGCAACTTTCACAATCCTGACATGAGTGGGGGTAAGTAATCCTACACCATATCATGCAAGGATCCTCCGAGAGAACTATATCCAGGGTGGATAGTCAAAGAGAAGAGTTTGGGGCTGATCTCGAGATGAAATGCTTGATCATTTTTACATATCCCATGTAGATGGGAATCAAGGAACACATAGTTCTAAAGGGCCATGTAGTTTAACGTCATGTGGTGAGGATGATGAACAGTTTAACGTCGTGTGGGAAGAAGTAGTTTAGGGTCGTGCAGGACCCAATAGTTTAAGGTCATGCAGGACAAAAAAGTTTAGGGTCATGCCAGACCATATACAGTTTAAGGTTGTGTAGGACCAGACTGGCTCAGGAAAAGTATTTCTTGAGAAACCTGACATTGTTGGGAGGAGTTATACGCTCACCATCCATGGTAACTAGAGAGTATGCACCATTGGTGTAAACCCTATGAATTATATAAGGTCCTACCCATTTGGGATCCAACTTGGGTGGTTTCCTACCAGGTATCATTGGTGTCTGTAGGGCCAATACTAGGTTTCCTTGCAAGAAGGAGTTTAGGTGACCCGTCATATAAAAGCTCTGGCTATCTTGTTTTCATGCCTTTCCAGATTATGCAGGGCACAAAGCCTATTCTCATCATGTGCTTCCAATTCAGCCAGATGAATTTCGGCTACCTTATCTGGCACATACTGGTCATAGACTTCCATGCTTAATGAAGGAAACTAAATATCGATGGGCAGGATGGCCTCAGTTATGTACACCATGGAATATGGGGTCACCTGGGTGGAATTACGAGTCATCATTCGACAATCCCATAGAGAGTTGGGGAGATTTTTCGGCCAAATTTTCTTAATGTGACCAACCATTTTTTTCAAAATATTAGTGAGGGTTTTTTTGAACGCCTCAATCTGCCCATTTTTATGTGCATGGTAGTGAGAGGTATGGTTAGAATGGATGTGGTACTTGGTGTAAAACTTCTTGAACTAGGCTGCCCAGAAGTTGGTGCTGTTATTGGTGAGGACAGCGTGAGGAAATCTAAACCGGTCGATGATATTGGAGCTCATGAAGTCGACAATAGAATGGGAATTGACCTACTTGAGCAGGAATGCCTCTGCCCACTTGGAAAAGAAATCCGTAGCGATCAAGATGAACCGACACAGGCAAGCTATCACCAGTGGATATGGTCCGATGACATCCAGTCCCTTGACTACAAAGGGCCAAGAGTACTTGGTAGTGTTGAGAGTCTTTGGTGGTCGATGCATGAAGTTGGCATGAATTTGGCATTCATAAAATCTCTTGGAAAACTCGATGCAATCATGGATTATGGAGGGCCAAAAGTACCCCAGTCTCTAGATCTGGTGAGATAGCTTCATCCCAGTATAATGAGCCCCACAAGAACCGGCGTGAACCTCTTGCATGACTTGAGAAATCTTGACTCCTTGGATGAAACAAAGTAGAACACCATAAAACTCGTACTTGTAGAGGATATGCTCAAGACTAAGACCACTATGTAGGGTAAACAGTAGCACACGACATCAGATTTGCTTGCACTCGGCCCGATCAGTTGGGAGGTAAACATTTTGGAGATACTCGACATAGGGGGCTCTCTATTTGGGAGTCAGTTCAACCACTACATCTGAGGGACCTAAGGGTCATGACATGGAGGCTCTGATGGTAAGATGGCTCACCTATAGGCCATCGTCGTCACCTGGGGTGACAGGAGTAATGACTCTCTGTTGTGCCATGTGGATAATCAGATCATCCTACTCAGGTTCTACAAGTGATGAAGCTCGGCCAGTGGGGGTGTCTGCTCGACCATTATAAGATCGAGGGATATGAGTATCTTCTGGCTGAGATGGGAACTGGGCCATTAGTTGGAGAGTGCACTCAAATAATGATACAAGCTCCGACTTTCTGACGACATAGTCATGATTGATCAACTTGATGACTATTTTGGAATCCCCTTTCACATGAAAATGAGGAATATCAAAATCAAGGGCCATCTTGAAGCCAGTAATAAGAGCCTGATACTATGCCTCATTATTGGTGTAGCCTTCCGACAATAGGAATGAGTACAATAGAATAACTTGTGCTAGGGTAATAAAGATGATACCCAATCCTACCCTGTTGAGCCTGGAATCATTGAGCCTCCTGCCGGTGGGACTCTAGGAAGCAGCATCGATGTGAATCTGCTAGCACGACATGGCATGATATACTGAGAGGATAGCCTCATTGAGAAAATTGATATCCAAGGACTGGTCAGCAGGAGTTGGATGGGAAGTAAGGAATTCTAACAATGATTTCCCCTTAATAGCTTTATAAGGTACAAACGTGATATCAAACTACTGAAGAATCATTTCCCGCCAAGCTAGATGACCTGTGAACATGGACTAGTTCAGAATGTACTTCAGTGGGTCTACCTGAGACACCAACTATACCTCGTGGTGCTGTAAGCAGTGTCTCAATTTCTGCACTGCGAATACCAGTGCAAGGCATCTCTTTTCGATGGGGGGGAGTATCTGGTCTCTGTATCGAGTAGCTTGCGACTGAGGTAGTAAAGGATGTTTTCTATCCTCTCATTGTTCTTCTAGGTGAGAAGGGAACCAAGAGATCATTCTCGGGTAGTGACATAATAGATAAGTGGTTTTCTAGAGATGAGAGGCATCAAGACCAGAGGCTGGAGCATATACTGCTTGATTTTCTCTAAAGCGGTCTATCACTCTTTATCCCATTAATAGGCAGAGCCTTTATTCATGAGCCAGGAAAACGGCTTACACTTTCCAGCCATATTCACAACGAATTGGCATATGTAGGCTAACTGGCCTTGAAAACCTCAATATTCCCAAATATTGCTCGGGGGGAGGCATCTGGCTGATGGCGTTGATCTTCTTTGGGTCGATCTCGATGCCCCAGTACCTAACAATAAAGCCAAGGAACATCCCATAGGTGACCCCAAAGGAGACTTTTAATGGCTTCATCATTAGGTCGTGAGAACAGAGAAAGCCGAACACTTTCTCAAGGTCCTTGAGATGGTCCCGACTCTGGTGAGATTTGACTACTAGATCATCCACATAGAATTCCACCAATGTCCCAAGGATCGTCTTGAATATGCAATGCCTGTCCCATTGATAGGTGGCACCTGCATTCTTCAGGCCAAAGGGCATGACTTGGTAACAGAAAGTACCTTGTGGCACCCTCAAAGATGTGGACTCCTCGTCCTCAGGGCCATTCAGGTCTAATTATATCCAGAGCAACCATCAAAGAAGGATAAGGCTTAGAACCCAGCCATAGCATCGATCAACAATTCTATCATAGGAAGTGGAAAATCAACCTTTAGACAGTGAAAATTAAGATCCCAGAAGTTGATGTAGACTCTGATCTACCCGTTCATTTTCTTGACTGACAGAATATTGGGTAGCCATTTGGGGTACTAGACCTCCTTAATGAAACTGGATATGATGAGATTATCAAATTCCCCCTCTACCATGACGCAGTGAGAATGGTGCCTCTTCTTAGGGGGCTGTTTGAACCTGTGATAATCTATCAGGAGACTGAGGTAGTGTAAAACTACTTAAGGATCATGCCCTGGAATCTCATCATAGCTCCAGGAGAATACATCACGATTTTGTTTCAAGATGTCTACGTACTGATGCTGCTCCTCGAGAGGAATGATGTTACTAATCAATGTGGGTCTTATATCTAACATGCTACCGAGGTTCACCTATACCAATTCATCAACCATGGTGAAGAATCCATCTTCAAAGGTGGGGGGAGCATCCTCCAAATCCTCATCTTTAATTGTGGAGGAGAGATCCCCAGTAGGAGGAGGTTCCTCTAGGTCAGCAGATTTTGACGAGAGGCTGGTACCGGCCTGAGCATTATTGGTCACTACATCAGAAGATTCCGATACTGCGGAAACCATAGCAATTAAGGTTGTCGACCCAATCCCATCTGGTCTTTGGCTCAAGGGGCCATTCTTGATGATGTCAAAGCAATAGTGGCACGTTGGCTTGAGCTGGTTGATTTAAGCCTGGAGAAACCGGAAAGTATGATGTATCATCATTGCCGTGGGAGGAACATCTCGATACCTTTTGGGAGTTTGGGGATCAGGGACCATTGAGGCTTTATTCTTATAAGAATATGATGTGATATCCTGACGTCTCTTAGACCGGAGAATATATTTCCCCCCTGTGCCAGAGAAAAAAATGCATTGCCTCATATCGTGGGTCGTGGCCTCCAATCAATGGATTGGGAAGATGTAGGCATCATCCAGACCTACCCAGGGGTCAGTTGCAACTGCGACACGCTTAACCTCACTAGCCTAAATACGGTTGTCCTTTCTCTTGTAATAGTCGGCTTCTAGGTAGCGGGCTTCACTAGAGGCAAAAGGAGACACATCACCTTGGATCACGCACACTCGACCATTGAGGGAGTACTTTAGGCATTGGTGATACGATGAGGGAGACTCTGCCTGTAGGTGGAGCCATGGCCTTCCCCTCAATGCATTGTATGCGGTGTCCTGGGAGACAACGATAAACTTGGTACAAGAAACTAGGCCACCGAACTGGGTCTTCAAATGGATCTTGCTGACCGAGATCTGCTCTGTCCTATCGTATACCTGGATTTTCTAGATGGAGGGTGTCAAGTCATCTTCAAATAACCCCATCTACCGTAGTGCCCGTGTCGGGATAGAGTTAATCCCGAGCCCGGTGTCAACAAGACAACGTCGAACCTCCATGCCATTAAATTGGATGGTGATGTATACTGTCCGAATGTGACCCTGTATGAGAGAACCTTCATCTCCTCCCAATAATGTAATTATGGCCTAACATTTAGCGTTCTAGACTGCTTTAGTATGAAAGGCTTCTGCCACTTCTACCTCCATATCAAACTGGAGGGGGCTTCTTAAAGACTTAGCGAGCACCTCACGCATATCTGATGACATGTGAAGGGATTCGAGGATGTAAAGCCTCACTGAGATGCTGAAAATGTGCTTAAGAACATCATATTTCCACGCCAGGAACAAACTACCACTTGCAGGAGGCCGCTCTGTGATAGGATGCATGGTGGGCCCACCTGGCTGGACCGACGGCTGACTAATGCTGGGAATTTGCTGCCGCTCACTAGTCAAAGCCAGCAATGTAGTTAACGGATGATGACAAAATGACTGAGACCAGCATGTAGCAGGGCATGGATAGTCGTGGCATGGTCGAGGTGGCTCAGACTGATCCAGTATCCAAAATGACGGTGGAGGTGGGATTGATGACACCGAATGAAGAGGCTGCGCATGCTAAGCTCTGTGTTGGGCCTGCTGTCTGGTCTTAGTGGCCTGCACGAACTGGCTGGAATTTCTGATTGATGTGCTTCAAAAACCATATGGTCACGACTCCGCCGACGTTGGCATTGGTTGGGGACGTTGGGGAGGTCCTCCTGGCGCTCCCCGTCGTTGGGAGTAATGTAGGGGTTTACCTACTAAACGGTGTTAACCGAAGAGTACCCATGACTGTCACTCGAAGAGATTTTCACTACTAGGTGGATCCTGGGAGGAATCCCCATATCCGAGGGCATGAAGTCACCAAGATTATAAGACAGTGATGGCATTGGCGGGGTGCGTTGATTTCCCTTGCATCGTCGATGCTTGCTCTTCTCGGAAGAGGCCAGTTGAGATAGTGATGCAGAAGTGGCGGCTACAGCTTCTGAAGGCTCCTGCTGATTCAGGAATGCACGAATGATACCATGAGCACGAGCGACCATTTTTCAAGCCATCTAATCATCATAATTCTGGGACCCATGGTTAGAAACCTGTTTCCACTCGCCTTTGTCATCGCTGTTGCTATCTGGCCTTATGATGACACATGCCACTTATGTTGGGGTTGGTCCCAACCTGACTATGTTGTTATCGACCTGGTCCTGAATCCATTCTTTGAACACATAACACTACTTGAGAGTACTCCTCAGGATTTGGTGATAGGGGCATTAGTTGGGGGGATTAGTGAGGTTCACCTCTTATGGACTTCTACACTCAAAAAAATGCATAATCCCCTATTTCAAGGCACTTCGGAAATAGTCAGGAACCTATTTCTCATTAAATGAGTAGGTATAGTTTCTTCTATCTAGAAAGGGTGCCCTTGGAGCCTAGCATTGAAGAGGAGCTGGAGGATCCTATTTAATAGGTTGATCCCGATTCTCCCACCTATGTGGTGGCAGTGCATTTCACGGGGGCACCTGGTGGTTCTGAAGAGTCCGCTGCTGGGCTAGAGGTTGCACCTATAGTGGCGATCCTCTACGAGGTTGCGGAGGTGGATCCAATGGTAATAATTCCAGCCATCTGGGGGCCTCTATCTGGGCCACCACAGCAGGTTCGGTTCTGAAAAACCTTCTCGTGGGAATTGCTGGAGGAAACAGACATGCCTTCCCAGCTTGTTGCAGGGCTTCTTCTAGGAACTGGGCCTTATCAGAGAAGTCTCAGAATCCTCCAGGGTTGTTCTGGGTGATCATAGAGGGAACCCGTTCTATATTAACATTTCCGACACACATCGTCAGTAATTGATCCTAAGTTAGTGGCATGTCAATGGAGTATGTATGTCCTTTCCACCGAACGATAACGTATCCGACATGCTCATCAGGCCTTTGTTTTCACTTGAAAAGGACTATGATGCTTGTATTCTATGTGGTGGAGTTGAACTGGTAAAGGAATTTCCTCCAAAGGAACTCCCAACTGGTTACCAATCTGATGGGGAGCTGGTTGTACCAAACAAACATACGTCCCTCTAATGTCCGCCTAAAGCATCAGAGCGTGGTAGCCTCCTGCAGCGCTGGATTCCCTAACATGGGACCACACCTTGAGGCCAAATGGGCCAGATGCTATGGCGGGTCCCCTATCCCATTGAAGGGGTAAAATGTGGGATTCCCAAAACCCAACGATGCCGACATATCATCCACCCATGATGGATGTGGTTTTCCATCAGGTGGGATTTCCACCTATCACATTTCCAATGCCTCTAGGAGGGAAATGAGTGCCTCCATTAGATCATCTGGGCGGGGGTCCCAATATTGATGGGGATCCCAAACCACGAGCACATTGGAGGGTTCTTCAACATGGTAAGGTGGCTCAGTGGCTCATGGTGCAGCTGGTGGCATGAACCTCAGGGCGACTTGGGGTTCCTGAGCTGGGTCCCATGGATTGTCACGCCATTTGGGAGGGATTGGCGAGACATACCACACCCTCTTTTCATAAGTTCCAGCTTGAACCCTATCCATGGGAGCAGCATGATCAGGGTTACCTAGTGCAAGCTCACTGAGGTGAAGTTGTTCCTTCCCCTACTATACTGGTCAACGATTTCAATAGTCTGGTCATCGCTCTGCAACACATTTAGCCAGGAGGTCATCGACCAACTTCTTCTGCTCGGCATGTTGTTGGCACAATGTGGCCTTCTTAGGTTCCTCCTTTGTCTTCTGCACTGAGGTGGATGGGTCGGAGTGTTTGGCGGCTCTGAAATTCTCTTTACCCTTACCAGAATTCAGGCTGAGTGCTAGTGCCTCACTGGGCGCAGGGAGACCCAGTAGACTCTTCTACTAGTGAGTAACTCTTCCCGATGGGTCTAGTAGTGGCGTCATTCCCTTTAAGGGTAATTACCCATAAAGAAGCTCCATCTCATCCTCCTTATCCACTATGTTGTCCATGTTGATCATGACCCTTCCAGAGGGTATATCCTCGATATCGCCTAGCGAGTCGGGCTACAACTGGATAGGACTGAAGAAAAGGGTAGCATACTGCCCCCATCGATGGATTTGTGCGTGAGGGGAATCCTCCTTGATAACCTTTCGGAGTACCTTGAAACTTTGAACACATTGCTATTGGAGGGCCTTACGGTGGCTTGGTGACTTAGGGCGATGGGCCATAGGAAGTGCGGCCAAACCGACTAGAAAAAATTTCTCACTGATTTCTTCAAAATGCGCTTGGCTATCAGGATAAACCACTCACTAATGATGAAGGATAAATTGCATCTCCCAGAGGGTTTGGATAAAACATTCAACTTCTTCTGGAGAGAGGGATTCTAGCGCACAGAAATTTGGCGTTGCCACGGGCCAGAAAATGTTAGGGAAGTGGTGTGCTGCGAAGATGTTCCATAAGCTCCATGCCTCGGATTTAGGGTCTGGACCTTCATTACCCATCTCGTCAACTGGAGGCAGCTGAGGAACTGGTAGCGGCACTGAGGTAGACCGCCGGGGCGGCAGGATGTCCAGTGGAGAGTATGGAAAGAGTGCTGACTGGCCAGTGAATCTCGGGCTGTCCTCCGAAGAGTGTTGCGACCTGCCAGTTACATCGCGATAAGATGGGATGACAGACACAATTCTTGGATCATAGGATAGGGATACTGGAGATATGCCGTGATGTTTCTCACATGCCATTGGCCCCTAAAATAGCTCTCTGTGATCTCTAGTCGTGGTAGAGAGTTCTTCTGGTGATGACGGTGGTAATTTCACTACCGTAACCTACAGGGTTGCAAGATTTTAATCCTCCTGGATATACATGTGGGGGGATGTGAGAATCTGTTGGAACTCGCATTCTGGGAGTACTAGGCTGATGCATCTCATTCCTGCCCTGGCCCTTAAGTCGGATGAGTGAGGGGAGGGTTCCCGCACAGAGTTGTATTATGCTTCGGAGTCTGAGAAGCAGAATGGCTTGATCTCTATCCAGACCTTCACTGAATCCTTTTTATGGCGGCGATGACCCGCCATCCTACCACTAGATGGATCTTTATGATAGGGTTTATTTCATGCACGAGGAGTTCCTTCGGCCGTACTGGTGCTGTGACAAAGAGGGTTTCCACCCGAGAAAACCAGTGTGTGAGGAGCACCGGGAAAAATATCAAAGGGGACACGGGGAGGACATCCATGGGTAGCGCTGGAGTGGGAAAGACCTCTAATGGAACTGGTAGAAGCAAGGGGAGGACCTCCATGCATGTTCCCCCTGGTGACACCAGTAAGAGGAGGGTACTCGTACTGGTCTAGCTGAACAGAGGTAGGACCTCTGTGCTAGGCACTGGTGAAGCGAGGCTGGCCTTCACCCCTATGGTTACGGAAGCGAGGAGGACCATTGATAGCTGCTACGAGGACACGGGGATGGTTCCCACGTGGAAGAGAGACCAGATGTGTAACTTCCCCACACCAGTGGTCAGGGGAAGGAGGAATGAATCCATACCCAGTGTAGTGGGTGCTGGAGAGACATTCTTCCTAACTGTCACAACCACGAGGAAGACCCTCATTTGGATTGAAGGTAGCATGGGGTAGCCCTCCATGATGAGCCTCAAAGCTGGAAGGCCTGTGCTCTTCATGGTAGTGGTATGGGGAGGACCTTCGTACTAGGTGGCATTGCTGCGGGTTAGTCTGTGGAGACTACTGCCTGTGTCGATGACCCAGAGAGTCGACCTAGCTTTCCCGTGGGGTGGTTGGTTCCTCAATCCATGTTGGGCATATAGGTGCCCCTGATCATCATATATAGGGAACTAGTGATATCCGTCGGTGGTGGCTCGGGCCACAGTATCCGCTGACATTGACACCCCTTGGTGGGCATCCTCTTCGTCTTGTGCCGAACACTAGCATCGGCTAGAACGTACATGTTCCGGTGGTGCAGGTATGTGTCTTACTTGCTCCTCATCTAGTAATACAGGGTGGTAGTGTTGATGTGGTTGGGTGGGAGCCCTCACTGAGAGCCCCTGGAATGGGACTTTGACAGGGCTGGCCCGAACATCCCCTACCTTATCGGCGTAGGGCAAGGAGTCGATGAAGCGTTTTGGGGAAGGCTCCCAAAATGGTTATATGTTGGGGTGGGGAGTAGTGGCTCCCTGTGCAGACCTCAGGGGAAAAATTGGTGATGAGGAAAAGACACCTCCAAATCCAGGTGGGCCATATCTCTCATAGGGATGATCCCCTCCTCCTCGTAATGGTGAACGAGGTCACTGATTACCGTCCGCTGAATAACCTCGGATGGGGAGATAGGGCATGGGCGCCCCATGTACATGGGTGTAGAGGCAGTTGTGGAAGAGGCGGATCTGCACAGGACTACCGTGTTGGCATTTCTCCTACCCTGCGTTAGTGTACAGGTAGTGATCGTGTTTCAAGTGCAGCAACTTGATTACTAAAGCGTAGGGAGATTAACTCGTTAGTTATGAAATAAAAAGTAATCAATAACCAATTCCCCAATGATATCTTATCTTCTATGACTAGTAAGAGGGGCGCACACTGACAATGTCACCGAACGGGATGTTTGACATTTTACTGCCCCAACTCCTAGTGAGTTTCACACCAGGACCTCTATTTTCTTGACGGGACTCGGCGCCAGATAACTGGATCTGGTGACACGCTAGTCCATTGGTGCCTCTAACTCTACTAATATCTATATAGAGGAGAAGACCTTCATGTCGGGTTCACCATACATATGTGTTTCTCACACTTTCAGAGGGGCGTCCGCGTCCGGCTGCTTGAGGATGAAAGGCACAGTTTTGTTTCCCCGCATTACCTCTTTCCAAAGGTGGGCGAAATATGTTCCTTGTTCACAGACATCTACTCCTTGATTGAAAATAGATGATGGGATTTCGGTTATTCCTTCTGTGGATTCCTCCTCGGAACTCCTCACCTAGCCTGGGTCTCCCTTATAGACTTAATTCGTTGTTCACGAAACTCTTCCAAGCTTCATATCTTCCTGGACACCAGTTAATTACACTGCTTCTATCAGGACATTCCAATGGTTCTGGTTAGGGAAGCAACCTTCAGTCAGGGGAGTATTCACATTGGATATCACTGGAGTGTCTAGACACTAGAACACTGGCGTGTCTGGGTTTCTTCCCCTAATTATAGGGCTTTTCGAGGGCGCGTAATCCTGAGGAATCCCACATCAATTGCGAGGAATTATATTCCATAGGCATGTCTCTGAGGTTTTTCTCAGCTTCCCATGTTTAACACAGGGTATGCCACAAGTTTAATGTCCAACTAAGATGGATCCGACTGATCAGAAAACTAATTAGAGTGGATTAGATGAGTGTAACCCCTGGAAGACACACTGATGTAGGTGGGATGACATGACCTCACCGAGATGTGGTGGACTGAGAAATAATCATGATGGATTATGGGGTGCTGAGTGAAATGGGTGGTGAATGGGTTACAACCGTAATGAGGACGACGGTATAATTGTGATTGAGTTCTGGGAGACTTCCTACATATCCCTGTGGTAGGGAATCAATGTGTGCGTAGTTCAGGAGGGCGATGGGATGACTGAGGAGGTGGCCTGTGAGAATGGACGTGTTGATGGGACCCGGAGGAAGTGGAATGTAACGCCCCGACCCTAGTTACCCAGAGTCGGTGCATTATTACATAACATTGGCATGATCACAAGAAAGATCAAATCTCAAAAGACCGATTGGTTTAGTAGCCTTGGAAACACTAGATATATTCATAAGTCTTACATTACATCATAAAATGAAAAACTACTATATCAACATATTGTCTCCATAATCCACACTCATATCCCCACATAATATCCCTGAAGGTCATTCATAATTTACTTCTTCACTTTCTGGGAAAAAATAAAACATAGAAAAGGGGTGAGCTCAAATTCCCAGTAAGGATAACAATATAGCAGAAACTTTCATAAATAAGAATAAACATTTAAGGCAATGTATAACTAAAACAAAAGCCTTTCAAACTTCAACTTTCAACATAGTATGGCATAAATAAAATTAAATAATGCCATTTACTTATTCACATGGATATTCTACTAATCGAATAATCACATGCAAAATCAATAACCACTTTCATAATGATGGAATGCATAATGCTGAACTTTAATTTCTTTGTCAAGGCCTCGTCCCAAGACCTTGGGGCTAACTGTAACTGGAACCCAACCCGGAGTGCCTCTAATAACCGGACACCAACCTAGAGTGCCTCTAATAACCATAGACCAAACCGGAGTTCCTCTAATAACTGGAGACCAAACCAGAGGGCTTACTTTTACCGGTCCCCAACCCAGAACATACTTGTCTAACACATTCATCTAAATGAGAGGTTGAAATATAACATAAACATTCGGATTAAAAATAACTTATGAAATGTCAATACTTTAAACAAAAACCATGAGTGACATAAGAATAACTTATCCACAGTCAAAAATATCATAAAACCTTCAATAAAATATGGATTTTTTGTATAATAATAAATCAACTTCAAATAAGCTTAAAATCCATCAAAGGATGTTGACATAGATGAAATCAAAACTATTTTAGAGAAATATCTTTTTTTAAATCATTTTAAAAGTAACATAATTATAAAATAATACATTCAATTTGAAAATATTCTTATAAGCTTTTAAGGGAAGCTTCGATGATTTTATAACGGCGGAAAATAACCGCACCCGCCGTATAAGTTAAAAAAACATTCTTACCTTAATTCTGTCGAAAAGGTTAAAAAGCACCTTGTTTGGAAAACGACGGAAATATTCCTTTATAAACCACTTATAAAAATTCAAATAAGGGTATAAATTACTTTAACACATATTCTTGTAAATAGTAAAAATGTTTTGAAATACATTTCGAAGAAATATGGATGTGGATGACAAAGAGATCCTAGTAGATAATTGCGTATAAACAACCTCGGATAATGAAGAGATTGCGAAATAAACACTTACCAATTTGGTAACTTACGAAACATACAACCCATGAAAGAGGTATCATACAATGAATATGTAAATACACATAAATTAAAGTGTATTACACAAAAAATATAATTATGGGCAGTACATACACCACACAAAAGGTAATGGTGGAAATATGGCATGAATCTCACGGGAATAAGGAGTGAGATGAAAACCCCTTACCTTGTACTTTTCCTTGGTTGGGGTAGGTTAAACTCTTATATAATGTTGAAATGATTGTTTTTAAATTACTCAAGAATCATATATATTAATATGATATCATATATGATCTTTTAACATTGATTTGTTAATAATATCTTTTAATTATCGTCGTTTCGGGTTTTAACTTACTCATTTTCTTTTATATGTTTTGTTACATAATCCATGTTTGTTATCGATAGGTTGTATCTTATTAATATCCAGAATGATATCAAGTCCTTAAACATCATTTCTAAATCATCAAATTATAATTATACTTTAATGGATACGATGGAGAATGAATCTGATCGCGTTCGTGGGGACGATAGTCTGTACGTACGCACGAGCGACAATATCATTCTTTTGATATTAAAATAATATATAAATGGATGGTATATCATATATACAGAATCATTAACATGTTATATTTATTATTTATATGAGTTACCAATCATTATTATACCCATCCAAATAATAATATATTGAATAACAATTACACCACGACGTGGAGACGGTAAGCCGTACGTACGCACGTATGGTGACATGTTATTCAAAGGGTGGATAGAATAATGAATATGGTTGTACCATATTTATAATAACATCACAGTATATATAAGATACTGTAGTTATTATTTTATAATGGTAATAACAAAGAAAGAAGAAGTGGAAGAAGAAAGGAACTTAAAAGGGGTGGTGAAAACATTACCTCTTCTTCAGGTTCTTCCTTTTGATTTGATCAAAAGGGCTACTTAAGATGGCTTTCTGATCAAAATAAGGCCTCTAGGTTGTAGTGAGAGATGTTGGGAGAGTATTTGGGCAGAGTTTGGCCCAACCAAAAGGCTTTTAAGGTGTGAAGAAATGGGAAGTAAGAGTGCCCTTTTATAAGAGGGGTGAGGGGCACCTTTGGAAAAGCTAGAAATATTAGTTTATATTAAATTCATATTCGGTTTCTAATGGCTTGAAAGTTGATTATTCATAGGTTAAGGTGCGGATAGGTCGAAAAAAACTCAACCAATATAATTTAGACAGGTTTGGGTACTTATATTAACCTTATCTTTAAGTATTAACTCTAAGTTAATTAGTTTCATTTTTACAATGTCTCTTTGTATTTTTATATTATATGGTTAATAAACATACCATATACATCCAAAAGACCCCCCAAAGTGTTCAATTAATGATACAACTATCATGATATAAGTCTCTTGGATGATCCTCATATTTTTAGGAATTTAACATCAATTAATAATATAATATTTGTTTTAAAAACTCTTTTATGTCAATTTTGACACTATTCAATAGTTGATTTTTGTGAAACTCATAACAGAATGACTACTTAGAAAAAAGTTAATTAAATCAATCCTAATATGTCATATTATCCTAGAAAATTAGTGTAATTCATTAACAAGTTCATATTATATTTATTTGGGTATTTATAATATCAATTATTTTGATTTTTCACTATTATAGTAATTACTGCATCATCATTGTGTCATAAATAAATTCGATTATTTAATGTCTAAAAATTATAAATAAAATATCATTATGTAGGAAATCGTTTTATCTTTCTAATGAATATTTATAATCTAAAATCCAACATATATAACCCTATGTACAAATTGTTTTGCTAAAGGATATATGCTTGTGTCATTTTTTATTTATTTTAACTTAATTAAAATAAAGTGTCCCTATCACCTACAAGTGGCACCATGGGGTCCCCAAATCGACCCAAATATGCCTATGTCCGAACATGTATCAACAAATAAGGCTAGGACACGTTTTAGGGTAATTTAGTATTATTATAATGTTATTTTTAACCCTTATTTACCGGATTTACCCTTAACCATGGTAAATAAAATATTTACCGCAGTAATTATTCAAAATGTCTAAAAATAAAAGTTACCTATTTACACAATTTGAACATCCTGATTCCAAATATGGAATCCATTTTTCTAAATTCAAAACACAGAAGTGGCAGAAATTAATTTAAAATTAATTCCCGCTGTCAAAACAAAAAGCGTGTTTTTAAGAGATAATAACTATCAAAAGATTGACACTTGTTTATGTTTGGTTTAATTGTAAAATTATGTCCAATGACCAAAGTTATATTAAATGGTAAAAGTATATTATAAATATACTTTAAAACCACTCAAATTCAAAATTTATCACTATTAATTATTTTGAATAAGAAAGTTGATTTTAATTAAAATTTAGAAATTTTCACTATTCATCATAATATTAAAGTTATCCGAAAAGTAACAAAATTTAACCTTAGGCTAAATTAGATATTCCGAATCCAAAAATGAAGTCCATTTTGAAATATAAAATATATATAATTTCAAAAAGTAGGTCTTACTATTCATAACGGCTAGTTTGATTGGTTGTGGTGTGTGTTAGAACTCGAAGTTGCGTACAACACACGCTACTGTATTATTCAAAAGAAAGCGTACCATGGAAGCCTGGGATGTTTCATTTTAATTTTTTTTGATGTCCTCATTTAGTCAAAAAGTTTAAAATATTTTATTTAAAAAGGGTTCACCATTAATAGTTGGTAAAAGTGCAATACTGAAAATGAATTTGTTCCTACATTATGTCTAAGAAACTCATAATATGGATTCTAAAATTATAAGGATTATATAAATTTTAAAATTTAGTTAATACTATTCATAACCTCTTTTGAACAGCTTTTTTGGTAAGTCATGGTGTAATTGAACTCGGTGTTGCGTGTAGTGCAAGTTATTGAATTATTTTGAAGAAATAACACACTATGAATTCTTGGGGTGTTACATTATCCCCTCCTTCAATAAATTGCGTCCTCACAATTTGAAATTGTTCTTCGAAAATAAAAGGTTGAAAATAGAAAATATATTTGTGGGAAAACCCACATCGGAAATTGGGTTACTAAAATTTAGTCTTAATATGAGGAAAAGAGAAATCAAAGGGTCACCACCAAATTATGATCTCAATTAAAAGAACATTGGTGGCAATTAGAGACATATAATTGGAGGAAAAATGTAAATATTTATAGGTAGTGATTGAGGTAATCAATCACAAACAAGTGTAAAATTGAGGTTCTTAAATTCATCAATCTATGATGATTTGAAATACCATCGGTTCAACAAAACATAGGGTATTAGGATAACACATTTTTGACGTTTCAAAATATCTTAGTTGAAATCTCAAATCGAAAAATGAATTAATGAGGCCTCTATTTAAAATAAAGAGTGGAAAGTATGAAGATTACCGAAAATAACACATACTAGGGTTCCATGTAGGAAAATATGGATATGGAAGAAAAATCTAACCATCAATTATCTGATGGAGATTGGTAGAGAACATGGCTATGAAAAGGCCAACAATCCCAAACCCATAAATTAGTGATGATTTAAGGTACCATCTAGGACAACATTTTTGTTCTAAGTTCCTTTTCTTAATGTTGAGGAATTTATTTATGAGATTGGATAAGATCATAAGGAGATATACTTACTTTATAATTGGTGTTTTATCCATTAATAAATTTCTACCACAAACTCATCTTTCACTCTAAAAGATAATAGAACGTAAAAAATTCTATTTACACTATTCGTATAGGGTTCCAAAATAAACGAATTTATAATTCATCTAAAAGATCTTTTAATAAAAACTACATTATTTAATCCAGGAAATCTCGTGGGCCAGTGGTAGGTGATACACCCTTGTTGCCCTTCGGTTGTGGGTTCAAGTCTCGCGGCCTTGCCGGACACGATGGGTTGCCGCCCGACCTCCGGGATGTCCTTTTATGGAAATCCAAAATAATCCAAACTAGAACTATCCAAAATACTTCAGTCCAAAATTCATAAGGAAGGTAAACATAATAAAGATCCTTTTTCCATGTAATAACATGTGAACACCTTTATGATGTATTCATTTAAAACACTGCAACATCCTGAATTACCATAAAACCTTATTGATTACATTCATGATCTCTTATTCCTTAAAGAATAATAGATATACTCCTTCAATACAAAAATGTTATAAACCCCAAAAAATGATGGAATATACAAATCATTAATCAGTTTCAAGGTAGTCAATAATATCCAATATAATTTATCCAAATCAATCATGTATTATTCCAAAATCACTACCTCTGTATCAGAACTATATTATGGTTTATCATTCTCTCAACCATATATTTTCCAAAAATTTATCCTGCTATTGAGTCACTTTTCTTTGTTCCACACAATCTCAAGTCCTTAATGAAACAGTACTGCAGTACAATCCTTATATACTCCATAATTATTATAACAACTACATTGTTGATACAACACTCAAATGACATAATCAACATAAGAACTCTAATCATTCCTCTTCATCTGTGGTAGTATCATAACATGATTATTATCCAATAGCATCATTTGCGGCATAGTCTGATGACTGGGACATAGGTTTGCGTAGTGTCTAAACTCCTTGGAAATGAAGCATTGTATATTTGAAACCATTTTCTTACCCTTGCAGTCACATACTTTGTGCCCTCTTCCTCCACCCTTATAACAAACTCCCATTCCTTTCAGGAAAGTTCCAGGGTGTTTTTTTCGCACAGTTATCACATATGGGAAAATTCATCTTTTTCCTCTTCCCTTTATCCATCTTTCTCTCTTCCATCCTTTTCTTCTCTTTCTTCCCTTAAAATCCATAGGACTCGGTAAACTCTTTACTTATCTTATCAACACATGATATTATTTCTTTATATGATGATAATACATATGAGACTATTTCTCTTATAAATTTTGGCTTAAGACCATGAAATATATGATCCTTCTTTCTCTTTGTATCATGTGCATTACTGGAGTTCTCATTCCTTCTACTAGGCGCCATTTCTAAACAATGGCATACACTAGATTAGTTTATGAAAAACAATACCTAATCCCAAACTTGTGAAAAACATAACATAAATTAAATAGTTTATGGATATATTCTATAATCATAAAAATGTCTCTTTTGAGGAATTATATACTCATAAACCCTTCAAAATGATTTGTAAAAAAAATGAGAGTTATCCTAAGCATATCCCCCGGGAGTGTCGTAACCAAGAGTGCAGAAAGGCCCGTTGTCGTGCACCAGTTCCCGTTCGAGTCTAGCTCAAAGAGGTGTTTTCGGGTTTTACCCCTAGGTACATCTGTTCCAGAGCCGCCTCTACCTGCTCGTATCCAGACAGAGATGTATTGCTTGGAAAACTCACAAAATCTCTACAATACCAAAATTCTAGGATGTTCTTCTGTACTAATCCTGAAAGTTCATCTTAGGTCTACGTGCTCTAATCAGAGTTTATCTAAATCTATCTTCCAAGGTTTGTTCTAAAATTCCTCTGATACCAACGGTAACGCCCCGACCCTAGTTACCCAGAGTCGGTGCATTATTACATAACATTGGCATGATCACAAGAAAGATCAAATCTAGAAAGACCGATTGGTTTAGTAGCCTTGGAAATAGTAGATATATTCATAAGTCTTACATTACATCATAAAATGATAAACTACTACAATAACATATTGTCTCCATAATCCACACTCATATCCCCACATAATATCCCTGCAGGTCATTCATAATTTACTTCTTCACTTCCTGGGAAAAAATAAAACATAGAAAAGGGGTGAGCTCAAATGCCCAGTAAGGATAACAATATAGCGGAAACATTCATAAATAAGAATAAACATTTAAGGCAATGTATAACTAAAACAAAAGCCTTTCAAACATGAACTTTCAACATAGTATGACATAAATAAAATTAAATAATGCCATTTACTTATTCACATCAATATTCTACTAATCGAATAATCACATGCAAAATCAATAACCACTTTCATAATGATGGAATGCATAATGCTGAACTTTAATTTCTTTGTCAAGGCCTCGTCCCAAGACCTTGGGGCTAATTGTAACCGGAACCCAACCCGGAGTGCCTCTAATAACCGGACACCAACCCGGAGTGCCTCTAATAACCGGAGACCAAACCAGAGTTCCTCTAATAACCGGAGACCAAATCAGAGGGCTTACTTTTACCGGTCCCCAACCCGGAACATACTTGTCTAACACATTCATCTGAATGAAAGGTTGAAATATAACATAAACATTCGGATTAAAAATAACTTATGAAATGTCAATAATTTAAACAATAACCATGAGTGACATAAGAATAACTTATCCACAGTCAAAAATATCAGAAAACCTTCAATAAATTATGGATGTTTTGTATCATAATAAATCAACTTCAAATAAGCTTAAAATCCATCAAAGGATGTTGACATAGATGAAATCAAAACTATTTTAGAGAAATATATTTTTTTTAAATCATTTTAAAAGTAACATAATTATAAAATAATACATTCAATTTGAAAATATTCTTATAATCTTGTAAGTGAAGCTTCGACGATTTTATAATGGTGGAAAATAACCGCACCCGCCGTATAAGTTAAAAAAATCATTCTTACCTTAATTCTGTCGAAAAGGTTAAAAAGCACCTTGTTTGGAAAACGACAGAAATATTCCTTTATAAACCACTTATAAAAAGTCAAATAAGGGTATAAATGACTTTAACCCATATTCTTGTAAATAGTAAAAATGTTTTGAAATACATTTCAAAAAAACATGGATGTGGATGATAAAGAGATCCTAGTAGATAATTTCGTATAAACAACCTCAGATAATGAAGAGATTGTGAAATAAACCCTTACCAATTTGGTAACTTACGAAAGATACAACCCATGAAAGAGGTATCATACAATTAATATGTAAATACACATAAATTAAAGTGTATTACACAAATAATATAATTATGGGCAGTACATACACCACACAAAAGGTAATGGTGGCAATATGGCATGAATCTCACGGGAATAAGGAGTGAGATGAAAACCCCTTACCTTGTACTTTTCCTTGGTTGGGGTAGGTTAACCTCCTGTATAATGGTGAAATAATTGTTATTAAATTATTCAAAAATCATATATATTAATATGATATCATATATGATCTTTTAACATTGATTTGTTAATAATATCTTTTAATTATCGTCGTTTCGGGTGTTAACTTACTCATTTTCTTTTATATGTTTTGTTACATAAGCCGTGTTTGTTATCGATAGGTTGTATCTTATTCATATCCAGAATGATATCAAGTCCTTAAAAATCATTTTTAAATCATCAAATGATAATTATACTTTAATGGATACGATGGAGAATGAATCTCATCGCGTTCGTGGAGACGGTAGTCCGTACGTACGCACGAGCGACAATATCATTCTTTTGATATTAAAATAATATATAAATGGATGGTATATCATATATAACGAATAATTAACATGTTATATTTATTATTTACATGAGTTACACATCATTATTATACCCATCCAAATAATAATATATTGAATAACAATTACACCACGACGTGGAGACGGTAAGCCGTACGTACGCACGTATGGTGACATGTTATTCAAAGGGTGGATAGAATACTGAATATGGTTGTACCATATTTATAATAACATCATAGTATATATAAGATACTGGAGTTATTTTTTTAGAATGGTTATAACAAAGAAAGAAGAAGTGGAAGAAGAAAGGAACTTGAAAAGGGGTGGTGAAAACATTACCTCTTCTTCAGGTTCTTCCTTTTGATTTGATCAAAAGGGCTCCTTAGGTTGGCTTTCTGATCAAACTAAGGCCTATATGTTGTAGTGAGGGATGTTGGGAGAGTATTTGGGCAGAGTTTTGCCGATCCAAAAGGCTTTGAAGGTGTGAAGAAATGAGAAGGAAGAGTGCCCTTTTATAAGAGGGGTGAGGGGAACCTTGGGAAAAGCTAGAAATATTAGTTTATATTAAATTCATATTCGATTTATAATGGATCCAAAGTTTATTATTCAAAGTTTAAGGTGGGTATAGGTCGAATAAAACTCATCCAATAGAATTTAGACAGGTTTGAGTACTTATATTAACCTTATCTTTAAGTATTAACTCTAAGTTAATTAGTTTCACTTTTACAATTTCTCTTTGTATTTTTATATTATATGGTTAATAAACTTACCATATACATACAAGAGACCCCCAATTGGTCCATTAATGATACAAATATCATGATATAAGTCTTTTGGCCGAACCTTAGATTTTTAAGAATTTAATATCAATTAATAATATAATATTTGTTTTAAAAACTCTTTTTTGTCAATTTTGACACTATTCAATAGTTGATTTTTGTGAAACTCATAACAGAATTATTACTTCGAAAAAAGTTAATTAAATAAATCCTAATATGTAATATTATCCTATAAAATTATTTTAATTCATTAAAAGTTTCATATTATATTTATTTGGGTATTTATAATATCAATTATTTTGATTTTTCACTATTATAGTAATTACTGTATCATCATTGTGTCATAAATAAATTAAATTATTTAATGTCTAAAAATTATAAATAAAATATCATTACGTAGGAAATATTTTTATCTTTCTAATTAATATTTATAATCTAAAATCCAACATATATAACCCTATTTACAAATTGTTTTGCTAAAGGATATATGCTTGTGTCATTTTTGTATTCATTTTAACTTAATTAAAATAAAGTGTCCCTATCACCTACAAGTGGCACCATGGGGACCCAAAATCGACCCAAATATGCCTATGTCCGAAAATGTATCAACCAATAAGGCTAGTACACGTTTTAGGGTAATTTAGTATTATTATAATATTATTTTTAACCCTTATTTACCGGATTTACCCTTAGCCATGGTAAATAAAATATTTACCGTAGTAATTATTCAAAATGTCTAAAAATAAAAGTTACCTATTTACACAATTTTAACATTCTGATTCCAAATATGGAATCCATTTTTCTAAATTAAAAACACAGAAGTGACAGAAATTAATTTAAAATTAATTCCCGCTGTCAAAACAAAAAGCGTGTTTTTAAGAGATAATAACTATCAAAAGATTGACACTTGTTTATGTTTGGTTTAATTGTAAAACGATGTCCAATGACCAACGTTATATTAAATGGTAAAAATATATTCTAAATATACTTTAAAAATACTCAAATTAATAATTTATCACTATTAATTATTTTGATTAAAAATGTTGTTTTTAATTAAAATTTAGTAATTTTCACTATTAATCAAAATATTAAAGTTATCCGAAAAGTACCAAAATTTCACTTTAGGCTAAATTTGATATTCCGAATCCAAAAATGAAGTCCATTTTGAAATATAAAATATATATAATTTCAAAAGGTAGGTGTTACTATTCATAACGGCTAGTTTGATTGGTTGTGGTGTGTGTTAGAACTCGAAGTTGCGTACAACACACGCTACTGTATTATTCAAAGGAAAGCATACCGTGGAAGCCTGGGATGTTTCATTTTAATTTTTTTTTGATGTCCCCATTTAGTCAAAAAGTTTAAAATATTTTATTTAAAAATGGTTCACCATTAAAAGTTGGTAAAAGTGCAATACTGAAAATGAATTTGTTCTTACATTATGTCTAAGAAACTCATAATATGGATTCTAAAATTATAAGGATTATATAAAGTTTAAAATTTAGTTAATAATATTCATAACCTCTTTTGAACGGCTTGTTTGGTAAGTCATGGTGTAATTGAACTCGGTGTTGCGTGTAGTACAAGTTATTGAATTATTTTGAAGAAATAACACACTATGAATTCTTGGGGTGTTACATGGAACCTCTGGGTTGGGGAATGACCTTATAGAGACACATATGCGCGAGGGAAAGGTCAGGAAATGAGATTGAATTGGGGGGTACCCATAGGACAATAGCCCGATGATGTGTATGGGGCTTACGAGTTGTTAGTAGCCCAGGTTGGACTGACGCCACTAGGACATGCCAAAGATGTGGGTCCCAACGAAGGAGATTACAACGTCTTGCCGCTGAATATGGGACACAGTGGCTTACCACTGATCAGGATACAACAAATTACTGTTTATTGATGGGAACAATGGATTACCATTGACCGGGGGACACAATTTCTTACCATTTCATGGGGTTTACAGTTTAACGTCATACGTGATGAAGGTGAACTGACATGAATAAGGACTTGGGGTCCAGATGGATGGTTTGGGTGAACCGACGTTAAGGGGGGTCGAAATGACTAGGTGTTGGGCTTGAACTTCAGGGAGACTTTCTACATACCCTTCCATGGAAAGGATCAAATAACACATAGTTCTAGTGGTGTGGGAACTTACATGAAGGGGGTCAGAACCGATGGGTGGGGGACTTGTACCTCGTGGAGGATTCCTATGTACCCTGCCTTGGTAAGGATCAAAGACCACGTATTTCATGTTGGTGTTTGGGGCTTACACTATAGGCTTCCTGAGGTGTTGGTGAACCGACGTGAAGGAGGTCGGGATGACCAGGGTGGTGGGCTTGAACCTCATAGAGGCATCCTACGTACCCTGCCTTGGTAAGGATCAAAGTACACGTAGTTCAGGATGGTGTTTGGGGCTTACACGCTCGGCTTCCCTACGGTGTTGGTGAACCTACGTGAAGGGGGTCGGAATGACTGGGGGGGGGGGTGGTCTTGAACCTCATGGAGGCTTCCTACGTACCCTTCCTTGGAAAGGATAAAAGTCCTCGTAGTTCAATAATGGAGTGTAGGGCTTACACTCTAGGTTGTCCAAAGAGGATGTCATAACTGATGCTTACTCTAGGCCCACGTGAGTCATGCTTAGTGTGAGAAACAAGAGGCAGTAGAGACCTGACAATCACGCCACGAAAGGAGCGCCTGTGGGAAGTGGAGTGGGGCTTACATGTGGTTAGCATCCCAAAAAGGAAACAGGGGCTTACGCGTGGTTAGCGACCTAGGGAGATGGATATTGGGACTTACTCTAGGGTGGAGGCCTAGATGGTGGAAAAGCCTCATTGGAGAGGGATATGGGACCAAAGAAAGGAGGGGCATGGATCCTGCCTCCTGCAAGAAAAGCTAGGGGACCACGCCAAGGTGGTCGCCCTTTCCCCATGGACAGACAAAACACTAATGAAGAGGATCTCATTCCATGTGAGGAATAATCTCACTCCCATGGAGAACGATGGGAATAGATAATGTCTGAGATGGGGTTCCCTGCATATAAGGAATGGGGTGAGGTCACAGTTTAACGTCACATGCTGAGGATGATGGTGCTTGGTTGTTTAATGTCCTACAACTTGGACAGGGGGGGGGTCACTCTGCACCCCTAGGTCTTACATAACTGGTACCCTCTGCACCTTGGTGAAGCGACAGGATAGGAAACACCATAACTGAGAGGTGTCATGAGGTGATCCCATTGGGGGTCTACATTAGCATGGCTATGTGAATAAGTAATAGCTGTTACCATGCCTATGTGAAGAAGCATGCGGCAAAGAAATGCAATGGAAAATAACGTCCAATGGACTATGAAATCACTTCGTGAAAACCTGATGGGCCACATGGGAAAAGGAGTTTCAGAGAAAAGGGGTTCACATGTAGAAGCTTTGTGAAGCTCTGGTGCCCCATGAAGTGGAGGGACTCTGCGAAGGGATGTTCTTCGTGAAGTGCAATCACCTAGTCTAGGGATAGGGAAAAGGCGCATATGGGAGGATATTTTAAAAGTGGAAAGGGATTCACAAAGCAATGCCTCGCAAAGAAAGGGTGACTTGCAAAGCGTAGAATTGTGAGGCCATGTGCTACGCGATGCTCATTGATCAGGCCTTGGCACTTGGGTTACATGCACATAGAGGGTGCTTCGTGAAGGGTAATTGCCCCGCGAAGACCTAAGTCTCCTTGGGAATCTTCTTCCTCTACGAAGACCCGTAGGCTTCATAAAAGGCATCCCTCTTGGAAGAGGGTCTCAATTGAGGCCAAGTGGGAGGTACTTAACAGAGAAAAAGTACCTTGAGGAGCTCATGGTTTGCAGAGAAGGAAGTGATTTGTGATTTGGGAGATAGGAAGGTGAGAGGTCGAAGAGTTCATCCCATGGGATTGAGGGGAGCCAAGTATTTATAGGCAAGAGGCACCACGAAGTAGGGTTCACTCGGCGTGAAGACGAAATTTGTTTTGCGGTGGGTCGCACATGTCAAAGGGGCTCGCAGAGCTGTCCCCACCTCCTTGCTTCGCAGTGGGTTGTGAACATCAAAGGGGCTCGCAGAGCTGTCCCACCTCCTTGCTTTAGTGACAGGTCACGAACGTCAAAGGGGCTCGCAGAGCATCCTTGCCCCCTTGCTTCACGGCAGGTCTTCACAGTGGGTCGCAAACATCAAAGAGGCTCATAGAGCTGTCCCACATCCTTTCTACATGGCGGGTCGTGGACGTCAAAGGGGCTCGTGGAGCTGTCCCGCTTCTTTACTTCATGGTGGGTCACAAAGGAGCTCTTTGGTGCCAGTCACAGGGCTCCGAGAACTTCATGATCCATTTTTGCAAGGTAGTCCCTAATGCTTTCAGAATGTTCGTTTCACCCCCAATTTGGGAATCAAAAATATGTAATAAACCTAAGGGTTAACTATAGAAATAAATGAGTATCGTAAAGATGTCATAGTGATTAAACAATGGGTGTATCATTAAGGTGTACTTGAAAGAATGTATTTAAAAAATAAATTTAAATTAATAAGTATGATAAATGATGTACAATTGAATTTTAAAAAATATAAAAAATGTGTTTAAGAAATTTTATAAATGAGCAACTTTATTGTAGTTTAAGGGAAATTTTTAAAGACTCATTAAATTGGGAAATGAATTGTTAGTTTTATAAAACCATAAATGAAACAAGAAAGTTTTTAATTATAAAAATTTTGATTTTATAAAAATATGTTTGTCTTAAAATATATTACAGAGTGCACTTTAAAATGGGTAAGAAATTGAGATGTTTCGTTTAATCAGATTTTCTTGTCGGAAGGAATTGAGAAGGAAAACCTATAAAACATGTATTTACACATCGAAAAAAGAATAACTAGGATATGAAAATATGTTTGGAACATACATACCAAACATAGGAATATTACATAAGAATAATCATTAATTACATTCGGGTAACGAGAGAGTAAGTGTAACCCCAAGGGAAAATAGTGGTTTAGAGAGAATCCCTTACCGTATATCTAAAACTATTTTGAACTTGTACTTAATTTCAGGGATAATCAAATTAATTAATTAATTAATTAATTAAGAATATATTATTCATTAATATTATTTATTTTAATTTTATTTGGTTACTTTTTTTTACATTATTTTTCTTATAGTGTTTAATTTCATCGTTCTAGGAGTGTTCGTATCATGATTTTATGATTGGTTCCCTTGAGTTTAATTATGAGAGTTCTTGTCAAATGGAATGAAAACTATAGAAATGGAATTATATGATATTAGTGATCTTAAATAATGTTAAATGGTTCAATATATTATTTTTGAATAATTTATAATGATTCATTAGATATAATTTAAATAATCAACACTAGTTTATTTTGGATATTTTTTTATCATCACAAACTAGTTTTGTTTTATTATCTAATATTATCTATTTATATAGGTTGTAAAACATTTAAAAAGATGTAATAAATATATTATAATATATTTTAAATATTATAATGGTTTTTTGAACATACTTTAAATAGTTATTATAAAACCAAAATCATAGTCCATGAAGGTGGTGAATCAACACCTCATGGATAATGTTCTATTTTTTTAGAAAAAGTGGAAGAAAAAAGAATTGATGAAAAATATTCCATTTACCAAATATCATTAGAGTATATATAAGATACTAGTTTTTTCATGTCACTTGGACAAGGGGATATGAGTAGGGAATATGAAAGGAAAAGAAATTGACAAGAAAACAAAAGAGGATTTTAGCTCCTGAAGTTTTTCTCCTTGATAACCTCATTAGGGAAATTAGGTTTGGTATTTTGTTAAGAAAAAGGGATCCTGGTCATGGGGAAGATACCTAGGAAGAGGAATGGGTATAATTTTTCCATTTTCAAGGATTATAAGGTGTGAGGAGAAGAGGTGGTGAAGGGTGGTATTTATAGTGTAGGAAAGGGGTGTTTTTTGATTATTTTATGCATTTGTTTATTAGTTTCACTCAAGACTATCAAAAGTTAGAATTATTGTAACTAAATATAGAAAATAGTGCATGTGAGTTAGATCCAAAGGTTATTACATCATACATAAATCATCCATGGGTCAATAATTAATGTATTTAGCTTATATTATAAATTACCATATTTCACTATTCACAAAAATTCAAATATTGTAGAAAAATCATAAAAATTAAACATAACAATTTTATACTTTTATACTTAAAAAATAAAAATAATTAATTGATAATACTTTTATAAATATGATAAATTTTAATTTTAATTAAAATAATCATTTATTTAAATAAATATCAATTTTAAAATTATAACTGATTTTATTTCACTTTGAAAAATTAATTAAGGTTTGAAAAAATTTATCTTTTAATCATAAGAAAAAAAATTAAAATATGAATATATTTTTTGAAAATAATTTTTCTTATAAAGAATTATATTTATTATAAAAATGTAAATAAAAATTTATTCTTTACAAATATAAAAACACATAATGTATCATTTATAAAATATTTATCTACTTATACCATGAAATCAATATATCATATTTTCATTTATAAGATGCCAAAATTTTATTTATTCTTTCATAGTTGTGGTTATTATTCTATTGAATCATTTACTATTCCTAATGGTCACATTAATATTACAATGGTCATGTTACTATTCCATCGGTATAGGTTCCTTAATTTCTATAAATACATCTTGTTTCTTTCACCATTCCTTTAGAAATTTTGTATTGTGTTCTATAAGTGATATTTATGTGATTTATATTATATAACATAATTATAAGATGGTAAATTCTATTGATAAAATTATGGGATGTTACACTCTTCCCCCCATATGAAATTTCTCCCTCAAAATTTCTATTTTACATTCTAAGGTGAAAACATGTTAGGGTACTTCTCCTTCATCGGTTCCTCTGGTTCCCAAGTGTTGTCTTCTTATTTATGGTTCAACCAAATCAGTTTTTCCAGGTGAGTAGTATTGTTACATAAATAATTATTTATACGGTATATAATCTTCTCAGGCTTCTCTTTATATGATATGCCATTATACAGTTGTACCACCTCTAGATTCAATGAATTTTAAGGATATGGTGTGTAATAACTCATGAGGGATACACAGAATACATCTTGTACTTAAGACATTGTAGGTGGAATTTCTAGTCAATATTCCACAGCTCAGACATGATCAATGATCTCGAAGTGGCCAATGTTCCTGGGACGTAGCTTTTAGTTCTTCCCAAATCTCATGATTATATTTCAAATAGATATGTGGAGAAAAACATGTCTCTAAAGTAAAACACAAGGTCTAATCGACAATTATCTTCATAGCTCTTCTATTGAATTTAGGAATCCTTGATGTGTTGCTGAATGGTTTTTATATATTTTTTCCATATCTTTGACCATTTCAGGTCCTACCATTTTACGTTCACTGACTTCATACCAACATGCCAATGTTATGCATCTTTTCCCATAAAGGGATTCATATGGATCCATTTGGATGCTTGAGTGGAAACTATTTTTGTAAGAAGAATAAACAAGAGGTAGATGTTGGCCCCATCTTCATTTGAAGTCTATAGAACATTATTCAAAAATTTCTTCTTGTGTCTGAATATTCCACTTAGACTGGAATTAAGTTTGAGGATAAAAGGATGTATTATAATTTAGCTCAATATTTATAACAATTTGGATAATTTTCCCATACTTGGAGGTAAATATTAGATATCAATTGGATACAATTGATAGTTGTACCCCATGAAGCCTCATCAATTATTTGTTGTATATCCATGAAATTTGGTTGAGTGAGAGGGCCTCTCAATTTTTGATAAAGTAATATACCCTTGTAATATTGTCCACAATCAGCCATATAGAATTATTTATTTTGGATTTATTTGGAATTCCAGTGAAAATGTGGATACTAATGTGTTCCAACATTCATATTGGCATGGGTAATGGTTGAATCATACCATTATACTTTTACCTTTCATCCTTTACTAGTTGATATACCAGGAACTTTGATGTATATTCAATGATATCTTTCATCATATTGTCCCACCAATACTTCTCTTAGAGACATCAATACATCTTTGCACTTCTTGAGTGAATAGGGAATGTTGAGGATTGTGTATCATTTAGAGCCTCTTTATTTATATATGTATTATATGGTACACATAATAATGACCCAAATATTATGACTCCTTCATTATCAATTTTGAACATTTAGGATTTCAAATTTCTAATCACTTCCATTTTTATGAATTTCATTGTTTCTTTGAAAATACTCTATTTTCTTCATAAGGGATGGTTGAGAAATCATTTGAGAAATGATTGATGATGTTCCTTCCTTAATGATTACCCTTTCCATACTCTTTAGGTCTAATAATTTTGGATCCTTCTCAATTTACATCATTGATAAAGATGCATGATCCTTTATACTTAGAGCATATACTACCTTATTTTCTTTACTAGGATGGTAGTGAATAGAGAATTCGTAATCCATAAAGAGATCTAACCTTCTTCATATGTTAATATTAATCTCTTTCTATGTGAACATATATTTTAGGTTCTTATAATCAGTATATATCTCACACTTCTCCCCACAAATATAATGCTACTAGATTTTCCAATGCATAAATCAAATCCGCCAACTCCAGATCATGTGTGGGATAGTTTTACTCATTTATTTTCAACTACCTTGATGTATAGGCTATCACTTTATCATTTTTCACTAGTATACAATTTAATTCATTTTTTGAAGCATCATTTTAGACCACAAATATTTCACCACTTCATAGAAGTGTGAGTATTGCTGTAGTGATAAGCCTCTTTTTCAACTCTTTTAAGAATTCATCACAGTCACTGGTTGTGAAAACATTACTCCCTTCTAAGTCATCTTGGTTAGTGAGTTTTAAAATCATGAGAAATTCTCCACAAATCATCAGTTTTCCCTAATTAACCAAGGAAACTATGAATCTCCATTACAAATGTTGTTCTGGGCCACTCTTAAATTGCCTTAATCTTAGAAGGTTAAATAAATATTCCATTTCTGGTGGGAACATGCTCAAAGAACAATACTTCCTCAATACAGAAATCAAATATACTGTACTTTTCATATATTTTTTCCTTTAAAAAGTCTTTATGATCAATATTCAAATGATCCTATAGTTACTCCTTGATTATTGAGTATATTAGAATATAATTAATAAATACTATCACAATTTTTTGAACAAAACCTACAAAGGATCTATTAATTGATTCCATGAAAATTTCTAGAGCCTTAGTGAGTTTGAAGGCCATCACTATGAACTCATTGTGACCATAACTCATTATAATGTTAGTATTGGGAATATATTTATTCATTACATTTAGTTGGTGATATACCTATCAAAGGTCCACCTTAGAGAAATACTTAGCCCTACACAGTTGATCAAACAAGTCATATGTCCATTACAATGGATACTTTTTATTTGTCATGATTTTATTGAGTGAATGATAATCATTGTAGAGGAAAATTTATTTATCCTTATTCATGAAAAATAGGATAGGTTCGCCCCATGGTGAAGCACTCAGGTGTATAAAATCCTTTTCCATATTCTCTAGTAACTACTTATCCAGTTTATACAATTTAATAGTATCCATTCTATAAGGTTTCTTTGATATTGGAATAGATATGGGTATAAGCTCAATTTAGAACTCAACCGATCGGTCAGGAGCAAGACCATACAATTATTTAGGGAAAACATTAGTGTAGTCCTATATAACGAGAATGTATTTGAGCATGATTCTCTCCTTTGTCTCAATAATTTTAGCAAGATATGCTTTATCATAAATCAAAAATATCCATAATTGCGATGATGATTCTAATTGAGATTTATCTTTCTACAAACACTTGTACAAAATAGGATGATTCTTCAGGATGTGAATAATGATCCCCCTTTCCGGATAGTTGATGTTGGATTTGTATTATGATATCGAATCCATGACAAATATATCATCAAACTTCACTAAAATAAGTAAGATGGTATTTTCTTCGAGGTTAAGTCCACAAACCTTAACCAATGAGGAGTAAGAAACCTTTTATGAAATAATTTAACCACTTCCTATTGTCACAGATAACTCAACCACCATATTTTGAGGTTGTGTTTGAATAGTTATATTAAAATTTCAAGATTTGAAATAATGTATAGAGCCATATTAAAATTATTAATTCACTATTATTGAATGAATAACAAGCACACCTATTAATACATCATTATTGAGCTCCTCTTCAGAAGTAGTGATTTCATATTCCTTGGATAACCTATGTTTTAATCTGGGTTATCCAGGGTGATAGATTTATCCCTAGGGTTCTTACAAATTTTTTCTTGTCCTAATCTCCAAAAATAACAAGACTATCCTCTGATACCAACTATAATAACCCTATCCTTTTTCACATATTATTACATGATTTTAAGCATAAATAGAAAATAAATACAAACTAAGTATTGTAATTTCTATTGTCATTGTAATATTAGGTACATGATTAGAAATCATAAAAACAAAATAAAAACATCTATTATTTAATCTTTATAATGAGCTTCTAAATTTCCTTGAGCTCTTACATATTCATGGGATAACCTGGGGTAGTACATTTAAAAAGGGATAAGATAAAAATACTAGCAAGTGAATAAACATTGAAGTAAATCATGGTACATTGGCTTGAAGGCACAACATGATTACATAAAAAGGCATAAAACATGAATAAAAATAAAATAGAATAACATATTTAAAATGGAATAATGTAATCCTAAAGTCATAAGAATATGGAAACAACACAAAACATGGAATAAGAATGAAACAAGGGTAACTTACAAGACTATTTCACATGGTAAAGCATCATTCAAGGCTAACTACCAATACCACTGCACATGAAAGACCAAGTCCCATAAAGTAATCAGTTTTAATCCATGTTACAAAATAAAATTTCATGAGAATAATCATTACCCAATGAATTGGAGCACTATCTAGGAACAAAAATAATAACATGTTCATTAATATGTGTTCCACATAAATAATCATACATAAAGAATAAACATAAGGGTTACCCATGGAAAGAAATGGGTATCGTAATCATTTCACAAGGCATAAAAATCAATGTATCATAAAGGTGTCAATGAAAGAATGGATTTAAATAATAAATGGACCATAATAAAGGAAAATAGGAATAGATCATGATAAATTTTGTCCAAATAAATTGAAAACATGTAAAAATAATGTGTAATAAACTTTTGAAATGATCCACTTTAATGCGTTATAGGGGATTTTTTTAAAGATTCATTAAAACGAAAAGAGAATAATTGTTTGTATAAAACAGGAAAAAGAATGATTTTTATTCCAATAATATTGGCTATTTCACCTATGTATTTCATGGATAATCACTTTTTCAACCATACCTTTACTGAATGTAAGACTACTATCACATTTTCAATATGTAATGTCATCTATATATATTTTATTTAAATGAAAACACTATCACTAAATCACCTATATACAGAGAGATCACACTCGTTCTTTATAAAACTAAATTCCTTTACGAATTTACCAAAGTGAATACTCCATGAACTAGAATCTTACTTCAATCCAAACACAGATTTCTACAATATTCCCACCTAATATGCATCCTATGGTGTCACAAATCCTTCTAGTAGTGTAATATATAGATTCTTCATATGGATTCCATTAATAAATTTGTCTTGGAATCCATATACCAAATCACAAAATTATGGTAAACTATATTGGAAATAATAATTATTATTGATTTTATCATAGTAACTGGTGACAAATATTATTTTTAGTACATTTCTTAATGTTTATTAAACCCTTTTCCACTAAACATGCCTTAGTAGTATTAAATTTAGCCTTTTATGTCAAATTTATTTTTGATCACCATTATTAAACCAATAGTTTTTACATCTAATTGAAGATCAACTAAAATAAAAATGTGGTTCTAATATATGGAATTCATCTTATAATTCATGGATTATTTCAATATTGAAACTTCTAATAAACTTGTTGCCTCCTTGTTGAACTATGGTTTATATTTGTCAACCAATATGTAGTCACTATCGTTAGTGATTAGAAAATTATATCTTCTAGGTTGTCTAATCTGTATTTTAATTTTATATAGTAATTGAATCTATGGAGTAACCACTTTTGTGGGGTTCAATATACAATTTTTATTATGAAACTCATGTGTATCTTGAGCATAAGATTCTTTAAATTCAATCCTTCTCCCACTATCACATCTGAATTTGTTATCCCTATCAAAGATCCTAGCATGTTTGGACATTAGCACCCTTTTATATGAGGGTTAGGATAGTTAATATCCAATTTTCATCTTGTAATATCTTACAAAGATACACTTTGTGGATCAAGATTTTAGTTTTTTTCAAGAATTATCCTTAAAAAACTTATTGCATCCACATGAATATAAATTTATAATCATGGATTTCTTATCATACATTAAATCACATGGAATTGGGTTTGTCACTTTGGATAAGTATTTGTTATTTATTCTATAATTCGTATCTCCAAAATGACACTAAATGATATACATGTCTCATTATTGATCTAACAATGATCAACAAGGTTTAATTATTCCTTTCACTAACATAGTTTCATTATGGTCTGTAAGGAAGAGTGAGTTGATATATAATCCCAAAATCTCGTAGATAACCAATGAACAATTGGTTAAGATATTATAAACCTCAATGCAAATTATGTTTTTTATCTTCTTACAAGTATTATTATCTACTTTACTCTTAATATAATTTAATTTCAAAGAGGATTCAAACTTATACATTATCAGGTAGAAATATGCACATCTTCTGAATTCCTTGATAAAATTTATTATATCCACTAGATTAAATTATAAAAGGTACACACACATCTATGTGTACTAATTCAATAAGATATGTGGACTATTCACCCTTTCCACCAAAGGTGGTTTGATTATTTCACCTGTGAAAAAACATGAAATCTATCTGGTGGTTTTTGTTCAAAAGAATAAAAATGTCCATCTTGATAGATCTTTGTTAATCAATTATTGTTTACATGAAGAATTTTGGGATTTCATAACTATGTGGGATATAATCCATGTGAATTAGATTCCTTACTAATTACCAATACTTAGTTTTTCTATTATTATACCTAAATACCATTATCATGGTTATCCAATCCATATCAAATGTTATCTTTGTAAACATAGTAGATTTTATTCTCAAAAAAGAATACAAATACATAAATGTCCCAACATGACATAAATACATTGTTTTTTTGTAATACTAGTAATGTAATAACATTATTCAAGGCTGGAATAAATACTTTTATAAATGTAATGTTGTAATCTTCTATAGACAACGTAGCCAATCTTGATCCATTATCAACTCTGAGATCTACCAAAAAATTGGAAACATTATTTAATATCCTCAGTTCACATATTTGGATACAAATTTAATCACTAAAATCTAAATCTAATACCAAAATAACTGATATGTAAATATGAAACTTTATGATTAATTCACTCTAATCTATCCCTTTATTCCTTATTAGAATTCAGTTTTTCTTCTAGTGTCCCTACTTGCAAAATGTAAAACATTTCAGATATTGTTCATTTTTATGACTCTAAATATCTGTCCAATTATTAAGGAAATGAAATGAATAGTTAGTCTTGGATGAATTCTTAGGTCCCATTTCCTTATCTTCCCTCTTATTCACCAAGAGGATTGATACACATCATGTAATTATCTACTTGGAGAATTAGGTTAAAACGTTTGAGAGAAACTTATCGATATTTTTTCATATTATAATTAAAAATAGAGCTAGATAATATATAAGGTATTGAATCAAGTATGAGTCTAGTTTGAAACACATTGGGTATATTAAAACGAAGTATTTCCAAAATCCCGGTACATATAGTCATTTTGACTGTAGGAGGACCATCTTGCAAACCTCCCATAAGATTTTACAAAAGAGTGTATTTGAGATCTCATACCGCTCTTGTCTAGCCTTTTCCTTATAGAGATCACAGTGGTGAGATAATATAGTGTAAGAATCCATGTTTTTAAAGATATTTTAGGCCTCTAACATCAAGTTAAATAACATAAAACAATTAAATTCTACCATGGTAGATATGTGTTTTGGGTAAAAAAATATCTTCCTCGTTCACCTCATTAAAAGCCTTATTAGGAATAGGGGAATCCAATATGTATGAATTCCAATCTTGGTGTATTACAATATACAATCACTTGTAACACTATTTGAAGTTTCTACATGTAAATATATTTTCTTTCTCAAATATCAAGCATATTGATAATATTGAGGTCTAATTACTTTAATTTTTCTACAAAAGAAATAACTTCTGTTTTTTTTTATTTTTTCTTGATTAAAAAAATATAACCTAATAAATTTATTTACTTGCCTCCCACTATTTTATCAAATCCCAACATACATAAGCCCTGGCATCATAATATTTTATCATGTAAATATTCTAGTGGAAAAGAATCCATATTTACTTTCTCATAACCTAATATATGTTTTGGTAAATTACTTACATGTATTTAGGTAAGTGGGTCGTCCCAAATACATTAACTCATATATCCTTGAAAAATCATGTGGACTCACCAATCTTGATATTCTTGAAAAAAATTCCCACCATCACATGCCTCCAAATTACAATACATCTATAAATTGATACACCTCTCAAGGTAAAATTGGTTAAATTGACACAAAAACATTCATTAGAATTCATTAATAAATGGAAGTGTTCTGAAAAGGGATACACCATTACTTTGTTCTCTAGTTTCATCATACTTCAATTAATTCATGAAGACATATAACCTAAAATTTTCTTTTATGGGTTTTATCTTTATGCATAAAACATTACCCATTTAGTCATTTACATTATTTTTAATATTATGTGGATTTTACATAAGTAATTTACCATGTCTTGATAATATAATTTATGCATAATCCATTTATTCTATTCCATCTTGTATGATTTTTAATTTACTTATTTTACATGACCATGATAAATCATCTAATAAATATAAATAATTTACAATACACAATATAAATATTAAATAAATAGTTTCAAATGATCATGAGCTTTCAAAAAGCTCAAATTATTGAGTGAGTGATAATGTAATGATGGAACCTATGGTAATAAATCCTTCAATAAAAAGTTTATTTGAGTTATAGTATTAAACATATCCACCTATTTATCCACTTGGTTAGTTTTAAGAAAGCTCTAAAACTGAACCACCTCCACAATCTTGGGTGATCCATCCATTATATAAGTATCCTCAGATATAGGTGACCGAAATTAGGGGTATTGAGTGACATAAAAGAAACCATGTACTGATAGTACTATAAATAATAACGATCGTTGTAGGGGTTATGTGAAAATTATCATTTTAAAATTATAATAATTATCACAAAATATGTAATAATAATTAAATGAAAATAAACCCAACACATACATAGGTCATCCAAGATCATGATCATTCACGTATGCAATCAATACACATTTAAAACAAGATATCTTTCATTTCAATTTGTACTTTATTAAGATAAAATCCATGAATTTATTAATTAATTATTAATTCATTCATTCATTTATCTTAATTTTCTTTCAAAAATAGTTTGGGATATCCCCATAAGTTCTAATTTTAAATAAATTAAATAAATTTTAATTTAATTTGGTATAAAAATTCTAATGAAAAGTGACATAGCGTGTACTCTTTTAGTTAGTTTTAATTTCGACATATAATTCAATACATTATGCACTAGAGAAAACATATCTCATACCCATATTATCTTTATAGTTTTTACTGTCACTTTAATGGAATGTGAAATTACTTTATATATACCTTTCATATATTATGTACTTAAATGACATGTCAGAATACACGATATTTATGATATTACCTGGTGTGTTGACCTATGTGTCATAATATTTAGTTTTTATGACATGTATGATTGCATGGAACTCTATTAATATAGATGACGTGCACTATTGTTAATGATCATGAAGTACATGACATGTTATATGACTATACATGGCGTGTAGTTCAATAATTACATGAAATGTTTTTTGTTATATCATTTTAATTTTAATAAATTTATAAAATCAATCGATGCATAATTTGTACTTAAAACTATATCACATGACATGTATGCTATATAAAAACAATATAGTTTTGGTTTAATGAATCATTATAAGAAATTATTTCACATAATGTACAACATATATGGGTATGTTCATAGAATGAATGGGTATGAGTCACGTCATGTGTAAAACATGATACAAATCATTTACTCTATTATATGGTTTCCAGTGAAATATACCCTTGGAATTTCTATTTAATCTATGGGGGGAATGTGATACAGGGATTATAAGATAGTAACATTCCATGTAGTCACAACTATCCTAGTTTATTAGTTTTAAGTCAATATGTATTGTGTATTTAATATATCCTCTATACATTGACCATACATATTCCATGATTCTCATAAGGCCCAACCATGTGGGACTACACAACGTGTGCACCAGATGCATGCCATGTAATCATTTAAGACTCATGTAAATATGTATAATAAATATGTGAAGTGTAATGATTCCACATTTTATTCTCACCCATGTTGTGCATGATTTATATGAATCATCATGTTATGGTAAATTTGGGTGCTTGAAATGCACTCTTTAGTTACATGTGTTGTATTAATGTTATCTGACCTGAATATTCCACACCTAAAAAGAGAAAGTATGAATATTATTTATATTTTATTTTCTTCCTCTTCGTCCTATAATGATGAAAAAAATGATTTATTGATTTTATTATTTGAAAAAAATATTAAAAAAATAAAAATGTAACATTAAATACATAATTCAATCAAATATTAATCTATAATTATTAATTAATATGTGACTGCTCTGATACAACTTGAAGGTTCTAGGGTGCAGTGAATGCGGTAGGGATCATTCATAAAAATGGATTTTCCGTAGTTTAATTTTATCATTCCTCATAAATAGATGAATTATATACCTATAATCCTTCAATATGGAATCTTTCACCTATTATTTATAAATATTTTATATAAATAAGAATTACCTAAAATTTTAATTCTTTTATATTATTGAATCGCTTGGCCACTCTTGTTATAAAAAATTATATTGAAGGATCCATGTGTCTAATCTCTCTAGTGTTATATACACATACTCTAAAAACCTTAGAACATTAATATAGAATCATTGGTCGATAGCACGAATAATTGTCACTACTTGCGTCATTCATCATTGATCTGCACAATAATTCCTACAACGCATAAATGATTTATTTTAGTTTTTTTCCGGGTCATGAGAGGGAGGAGGACGATTGATGCTCTATATTTTTTAGGGAATTATAGAGGATGTTCTATCTAGTTTTTAGAGAATTCTCTAGAGAATATTTTCTATGGACAACAACATCTAAATCTATAAATGATATAACTGGGTTTATATAGATATGATAAATAATTAGTGATCATAGAAAAGATCTTAGCCAATAACTTAATCTTTAGTAACCCCATGTGAAATAATAATAATAAAATATTATTATTTTCCTAACATGAAAAAAACTCATTTATAACTTTAATATCATTTCATAAAAAATAAAAATAATATTTTTTTAAATGAAATTAAATATATAATTAATATCGTACCCTTAACTCAATCCGTCAATCCTCCATGGTATTTATCAAACAACGAACAATCACTATTTATTTATGAAAATAAATTCTCCTACATTATTCATTTAATAAATAAATAAATATTATATTCACTAAACATGCTAAAAATATTTATTTAATATTCAAGTAATATATATTTTATTTTGAATAACATTTGACTAAATGTTTTTTATCAGAATAACCTAAATAATAATTATTCTTCTAAAACTGAGAATAATAATTATTCATATATTTAATTCAAATTTAATTTAACTGTGATTCTGGATGAACTTAGTTGTGACCCTCTATGGATCTTTCTTAGTCGAATTTTTCATGAACCAATCTAGGTTTCTATATTACCCCGCACCCAACACGGTCTACGACATGGCCCAAAGGGAGTTTCCAATCCCCACGGGCTAAAAAAAGTGCCTGGGTATCAAAAACAAACCATGGGAACGATTTACCCAAATTTAATTTCATTAAAACGACCAAAAATATAAAAAATTTAGATCTGAAAAAATATTATACCAAACACACCCTAAAAAAAACCAAACCTAAAGTCTACCACCAAAACAACCCAAAAAGGAACAATGATAAAGAGGGTAAAACTAGTAAATTTCTCTAAAACTTCATGTAGTAAGAGGGGTACATTCTCACGCTACCACCACTAGGGTCCACACTGAAAACTATTATGAACAAAAAATTCCAACACCACACACCTTTCCATAATCTAAAACAAATAGAAAACATAGTCTACTTACACCCAAAGGTGTATGAAAGGTGTGATCTAAAGCCAAGTAGGATGCCACATGGTCAAAATATTCAATACACTAAACATTTAAAGACAAAAAATCTTTCAATTTTTATAATTAATGAAAATACATAATTTTTTTAGGAAAATAATAAAAAAAGACTTGTAATCAATGAAACATTTAGTTGAAAGTAGTTTCAATGAATTGAAACATTGAAGAAAACAACCTTTCTTTTGAAATTCTCAACCAACCATCATACTTTTAAAATGATTTTAATAGAAAACACTTTCTATAAAGAAGTTAAAATGGATCGCTTAAACAAAAACAATTTTAAAAGTACCATTTTAAAGTGGAAGGGAAGAATTCTTAACGAACACACACACACACACCCAAGTCATCCTGGGTATGCCGACAGAGTGAGCCACATCTTGAATAGTGGAGGACTTCTGGTAATTCCCCTATGTTAGCTAGAATGCATGGGACACTAGAGACATCGTACCTTGGTTTAAACATGGCATATAAACCATAATGATCTATGTTCTCGTGCATGAGCTACAAGTAGGGAAACACATCCATAACCTAGTGGTCTCCAATCATCACGAAATTTTAGTTTGTTTTGTAATGTCAATCCAGATAGATGAAACTAGGATGAACCAATTATGTTTCATCTACTATACTTTTTCTAATCCACCAACCTAGGTACCTGGGGTTTTACCTTGTGCTCAAATTATATTTCACATTCACATAGTGTATAACTTTCACATATCACAAACCAAACAAGAAATTACATTATAATCCACCACATGCACACTCATACTCTTCTTTAATGTTTGATTGCACACCAAGACCTTTACAGATCATAATTTAATTCATGTTCATAATTTAATATATCATTTAAAACATAATAAAACAATTCCATCAAACGCCACATGGCTTTACACAAAAAACATTAAAAATCCACTTTTTAAACTAGGTTTACAATAAAATCATTACAAAGTATACTTCATATAATACAAAAAAATTAATAAACAATTTAAATAATTAATAATACATTTCTAAAACTCACAACAAGGATTTACCCTAAAAACATACTCAATTTCTTCTCTTTAAAATCAAATGCACCTCAAAAAATTTTCCAAACATGGTTTGCACCTATTTTTTCAAATGAATACACCATTAAAAAAACTTATAAAACAACTTCAATAACAGACCCAAATTATTTTAAACCAAAATAAAAACTGAACCCTCTAATAAAATATACTACATATCAAAGCCTCATCAAAATACTATTCTAATCCGACACATATTTAAATAAACTAAATGCATGATTTATAAAATAATAAGTAGTGACTTCATAAGGTTTTCCACATGAAAAACACCATTTTAAATAAAAATAAAACCTTAAAAATTGTATTCATGATTAATAATATCAAATAACAATTTACCACCACACATATAATTTAATAAATCCAATAAAAAATTTATAAAATACTTGAATTTTCGAAATAAAATTTTACACACAAAAAATACAATTTCATATAAAATAGACACTTAAAAAACCACCTCAATTCAATTAAAAAATAATTTTTAGAACACACAAGTTAATTATAAAATATTCATAAAAACTCCAGAAAGCACACAAATTCATCCATTAATTGTTAGGCATGGAATCACATACCTTGGGTGGAGAAAACCCGTGAGTTTGGTGCGAATATTCAACCGCACCTCAATGAACCAACATCGAACCCTAATCAGGAGGGCTAAACCCAAATGAAGTAAAACTAAAACCACTAAACACAACCCTACCCATTGGTGAACCACAAACCCAAATAAAAAGAGGAAAACCCTTATGTTAGGGGAGAGGTTTACCTGGTGGGAAACACATGTGCTGAAGGAGGAGACCGACAATAGTTCATCGGATAGAGAAGAGGTCGACCACAAGGCTGCCAGAGGCATGCATGTAAGAAGGGACAACATGGGGGAGGTGCAGTGAGAAGAGGTGGGTAGGGAGAGGGTAGAGAAAAGTATGGGGGAGTGCCATAAGGGAGCCACTTCGGAATAGGGGTGCGCCAGTAGGGGCTTCATGTGTAACAACCCCAAATGATAATGGGTAAAATGGATAAATGATATGACTCTTGTCAACAAGGTGCACCTTCCTTTTCAGGAGCTTGCCTAATTAGAACTCTACAGTTAAGAGTTCTTGGACTGGAGTAGTTATCAAGATGGGTGACTTTCTGGGAAGTTTCCTACGGTGTGTGTGAGTGAGGACAAAGCCCACTGTAAAAGACATGTGTTGGACTATGGAGACTATCATTAGACAAATGACCCATTCAGGCATGTGGGTGGACCCTTGGGTGGGGACCACATGTCTGCGTGGCAACTGGTGGTACCTGGAGGGCTAGGACCCGATGAACATGTTAAGGCGGGGTGTTTGTGCTGTCACCGAGACCCAGCTGTTACATTTGGTATCAAAGGTGGTACCCAGATTTAAATGTGGTGCACTGCCTGGGTTGAGATATAGGGCCCACAATGAGGACTTTGTGCTCTGGGGGGGGGGGGGGTGATTGGCACACCCCCAAATGATAAAGGGTTAAATGACTAAATGATATGAATCATGTCAACAAGGTGCACCTTCCTTTTCAGGAGATTGTCTAATTAGAACACCACAGTTAAGCGTGCTTGGCCTGGAGTAGTGATCAGGATGGGTGACCTTTTAAGAAGTTTCATAAGGGGTGTGAGTGAGGACAAAGCACACTGGAAATGACATATGTTGGCCTGTGGGTACTGTCATTAGTCAGATGTCCCGTTTACGCATGTGGGTGGACCATTGGGTGGGGACCACATGTCTGCGGGGAAAATGGTTGTACCTGGCGGGCCGGGACCCAACAGCCATGTTAAGGCGGGGTGTCTATGCTGTCATCGGGACCCAGTTGTCACATCTCGTGTGATAATTCTGTACTGGGAGGGAAGTGGGGAGGTCAGTCCACCAAGGGGGGGGGGGTATTAAACTGATCGAGTAGGGGGAGAGGGAGTCCATAAGAGAGGATATGGAAAAAATAAGAGAAAAAGAAAGAAGAAAAGAGGAACATAAAAAGGAAAAAAATTAAAATAAAATAAAATTGTACCTAAAAGAAATAGTTTAGGCCACATAAAAAAATTATAAATAAAAAAATATTAATGATTTTTTATAACTGTTACTTAATAATAATTAAAACCTAATTAAAATATTAATTAAAATATTAATAATTATAAAGGTTACCATTTTTATTATTATTAAAATAATTCTTTAAGCTTTAACCTCATTTATTTGTCCTAAACATTGGGCATACCATGTGGTAAACCGGGAAAGGTCGTGTGGTGACTCAGGAGAGACCGTGTGATTTCAACCATGGTTCGCTGAACACAATCAAGGCCAATACATGCATTTTTAAATAATAACTCAAAAAATTTTAAGCTGGGATTTATCCCGAAAAACATGATTCCAAGAAAATTAATAAAATTAATAATTTAAAAATGGCGGCTGTGAAAATTCTCCCCACCATAGAAATTTCTGTCCCTGGAAAGCCACAACTAAGACTGAACCCCAAATCTAAAACCAATACCCCCATGATGTTCAAATATGATCCCTACGAAAAGTAGGCTAAAAGAGGTAAACACACTATGCTCAAAAAAAGTGACTCAAATGAAAACCTTATGAAACTCATAAGAAGACATTATTATAAGAGTCACCCACCCCAAAGAGCTAGTAAAACTCTAGTTGATTGATCAAGGATTGAAATTTTCACACCCACATAATACAATCATTCAAACTGAAACACATCAAGAATTTATAAATAGAAATCGCGCCACTTTTCCAAAGTAAAGAAGTATAACCAAACCATTTTTAGGAAAAAAACCAAAGGATTAAAATGGGGAGGCCCAAAAGGAATCCCCCCCCATTAGAAACCAACCAAAAACCAAGGAAAAAACCAACTGACCGACATGGGGAGGCCCAAATGGACTCCCTATCATTATGGAAAAGGCCAACACTAATTAATTCCAAAGACTTTTGAGTGAGACCCACAATAGGTCTCCCCACCATTAGAATTGATGAGGGATACACAAAATTCAATTTTTTTTAGTAGTGACCAAATACCCCACCACAAGGGGAGGGGAGAGAAAGGCCCAACTATCGGGGCACTGAAACCACAACCAAAGACAAACCAACTTATTCACATAATTGGATGATAACTAATAAAAATTGAGACCGATTTACCCAAACAGACCCTATAAGGACCACTAAAAGAAAATACATCCATTGGAACACAACCACCAGGAAATTAAGGTAATGAGACGACCACACATCCTCATAGCCAAGGGAAAACCTAGACACCTAAATGGGTCATTCGAAATGGAACATCTACTGGAAATCATTTAAACCACCTTCACCTTAAATACCAATGACAGAGATAAGGTAGGGGTCTTATACACTCTTAGGGTTATTGAACACATTCCATATTCACTCCTTGGCCTATGGAGGGAGCCCTAATGTTTGAAGCATCTCCAACCTCGCAGTCAGGCAATGAAGACTCCCAAATTGAGATGCCCCTTTTGGTTCCACACAAAACCACATTGTAACCGATACAAAACCAACAAACACAACACACCTGACATCCAACTACTCCCTCATGACACATCCACCAAAATAAGAGTTTAGAGGATGCACATACATCACCTCTTCACTTTCACTAAGAAACACCAGAAGGATAGATGCATGACAAACACTATCCTTTAGAAATAAAAATTAGAACTACCTAAGAGGACACACTCCTACGAAAACAAGGATTCCCATAGGATTCTATGGGATCCAACCTTGCACTTCAAAGAGAACACATGAGGGAAGGCGTCACAAAAATGACCCTCATGACCAATGAAAGCACTATAAATCCTTTCAAGACACTGGTCAACACCAATAACTCTGAACCTCCTTCACTCTTACCCTTTGGAATTCCTTTAAAAATTTCTAGGAAAGAACTTTAGACCCAATGATGTCAAACTTCATACACAACAACTTAGACAACTCAAAGAGACCAGAACTAAATTCAACTCCCCTCACATATATCATCCCGTTGCAATATGGTCCACTTAACCAGAATGAAAAAAGGGATAGAATTAGAACTAACACTCAAAATACATAGTACGTACATTGAAGAACTAGAGGGCCCACTATTAACAAATTTCCCATGGAAATTCTTTAATCACATGTTAACTCTTTAGGGTGTTGTACACTAGCCACGAAGGAAAACTGGAGGCCTAAACAAGCTGGTCCATTAGTCAAAAATGCTAGGAAAAAACCCTAAAAGAATGGGGAAACCGTTGCAAGGCCCCCAAAACACTTATTTAGAAAAACCACTAACAAATACCTCAAATCAAATTACTAATGAAAAACCAACATATAACACCCTCAAAACAAGAATGGTTTTAAAAACTCAGAACAACCCCTTCCAAGATTCCCAAAACACAGAAAAAACACACCACATAACTATGGAACATAAAACACTCTCACCACTAAAAAACACTTTATAATTTAAAACCAGGAGGGTGGGTTGAGAATTCACCCATGAAACCTCTTAGGCCTTAAACATGCATGTTCTTGTGCCAACCAGGCCCCAATTTACTATCCACGCATAACCCACACATATTTTCACCCTTGAAAATATCAAAGGTAACAAAAAAAAACTTCAAAAAACTCCGGATTCGTCAAATAAAATTAATTTTAAATTTCCCAAGACATTTTAGAAAAATACCAATCATCCAATAAATAATTTCATTTTCAAATATTACATGTCAATTCTTAAAACATTACATCCAATTCAAAACACATTTCATCAGTTTAAGAAACTCCATTAAAAATATAATTTCAAAACCCAACTTAAAATCACTCAGGTTTCCAGACCATTAGGTTTATAAATCCTCCAGTTTCAATTATAAAAATCCAATATCATTTGATGAAGAAACCATTTCATGAAAATCGATCATTATAAAACCTCATTAAAGAATCAGAAAGGCCTTAACATTATATAGTAACCCGAGTCCCTCTACGAGGTTTGTTGGCCAGACACCTTACTCGTAGCTAAGACATCGAGTCCTGACAAACCTAGTTTCGTTCTATCAAGATTTTTTCCCAAGAAACAAGACCCAAAAGAGCATAACCTTCTCTAATACCATTTTGTCATGAACCAAGATGGGTCACCATCTTACCCAACACCCAACTTGGTCTGTGACATGGCCCAAAGGGCGTTCCTGATCCCTTGGGGCTTGCACTAGTGACCAAGTATAAAAAAACTAGGAAATCAATTAAAAAAAATTAATTTCATTAAAAGGTCCAACAATAATGAAAAACTCTGATCTAAAAAAAATCTACCAAACACACCCTTAACAAAAAACAAACCTAAATATGACCACAAAACAAACCATGAAGGAATGATGATAAAGTCGGTAAAACTAGGACATTTCCCCAAAACTTCATGCATCAAGAGGGGAACATTCCCATGCTTCCACTAATAGAGTCCACATTTAAAACCACTACGAAGTCAAAATGTTAACCCCAAACACCTTTCCAAAACATGAAGCTAATAGTAAACAAGGCTGCATACACCCAAAGTTGTATGCAGGGTTTGATCCAAATCCCAATAGGATGCGACCTGGATAAAAGATTCCATACACTAAACATTTAACGACAAATAAAGATTCATGTTTTATAATGAATGAAATTATAGAACAATTTTAAGGAAAATAATCCTAAAAAATTACTAAGAATGAATGCAACATTAAGTGGAAAGGAGTTTCAATAATTGAAACTTTAAATAAATCACCCATTCTTTTGAAAATTTTAACAAACCATAATACTTTTAAAATTATTTAAGAGAAAACATTTACAAACTAAAAGTTTATAAGTAAATCTTAAAGAAAAACCATTTCAAAGACACAATTTTATTGTGTAATATAAAAATTCATAAAGAACACACACACACACACACAGCAAAGTACTCCTCTATATGCCGACAGAGGGCACCACATCATGAATAATAGAGTACTGCTGGTAAATCCCTTAAGGTGGATAACACACATGGGATGCTAGAGACATCGTACCTTGGTTAAAATGTGGCATAAGAACCACAATGATCTGTGTTCTCATTCATGATCCACATGTAGGGAAACACATCCATAACCTAGTGGGATCCAATCATCACAAAAGTATGGTTAGTGCTGTAACGTCAATCCTGATAGAAGAAATTGGGATGAACCACTTACGTATAATCTAGCATACCAGTACTAATACTCCAACCAAGGTACATGGGTTTTTTCCTTGTGATCAAATTAAAGTTCACATTCACATAGTGTATCACTTTCACAAATCACAAACCAAACATGACATTACATCATAAGCCACCACTAGAACACTCAAACTCCACTTTAATGATCGAATGAACATCAATACAATTTCAAGTCATAATTTAAATCACTTTGATAATTTAATATATCATTTAAAAACAAAATAAAACAATTCCTTGAAATTCCACAAGGCATTATAGAAAAAACACTAAAAATACACCTTTTAAACCAGGCGTACACCGAAATCGTTCCAAAGTATACTTTACATAACACTGGAAAATGAATAATTCATTTAAATATTTAATAAAACATTTCTAAAATTCAGAAAAAGTCTTTACCCAAAAAACATACTCAATTTCTTATCTTTAAAATCAAACACGCCTCAAAACATTTTCCAAACCTGGTTTGCACCTTTTACACAAATGAATACACCATTAAAAAAACTTATAAAACAACTTCAATAACACCAAAAAATGATTTTTAACCAAAATAGAAATCAAACCCTCTGAAACGAATCAACTATATATCAAAGTCTTAGAAAAATACAATTATAATCCAACATATAGTTTAATAAACAACATGCATGATTTTTAAAATTATATACAGTGACACGACAAGGTTTTTCACATAAAAAAAACCATTTCACATTTAACGTCCACCATAAAATTTTAATGCATGATTAATCCTATAAAATAACACTTTCTCACCACACATGTTATTTAATAAATCTAGTTAAATAATTCATAAAACACTTCAATTTTCACAATTAAGGTTCACACCAGAAACACACCCCATTTCATATAAAATTGCCACTTTAAAACAAAACACACATAAAATCCTTTAAAAAATAATTTTTGACCCACACAAGTTAATCATAGAATATGAAAAAAACCCGAAGAAAGCATAACCATCCATCAATTAACTATTAGGCATGGAATCACCTACCTTAGGTGGAGAAAGTCTGTGAGTTTGGTGCCAATATTCAACCACACATCAAAAAACAAAAATTGAACCCTAATCAAGAGTATTAAACCCAAATGAACCAAAATTAAACCCCTAAGAACAATCAAACCCATCGGTGAACTACAACCCCCCCAAAAAAGGCAACACCTTAGGTTAAAGGAGAGGTTTACCTGGTGGGAAACACGTGCGCTGAAGGAGGAGACCAGTGGTAGTTCGCTGGATAGAGCAGAGGCTGCCTAAGAGGGTGCTCGAGGTGTGCGTTCAAGAAGGTACGCCATGAGGGAGGTGCAACATGAGATGGAGGGTAGGGAGAGGGCGATGAGTAGTATGGGGGATTGCCATAAGGGAGCTGCACCAGAACAAGGGTGTGCTATTAGGGGGCTTCGTGCAGGCTTGGGATCCACTGAGAGGGATGTGGGGAGGTTGATCCACTGGGAGTGGGGGGTCAAGCTGATTGGGTAGGGGGAGAAGGATTCCATGAGACAATATAAGAAAAAAGAAGAGTGAAAAATAAATAAAAAATAAGAAAATAAAAAGGAAAAAATTAAAATAAAATAAAATAGAACCTTAATGAATAGTTTATTCCCCTTAAAAAAATATAAATAATAAAAATATAAATAATTTTTCTACAAACATAACTTAATAATAATTATAACCAAATTAAAATATTGATGTAAATAATAATAATTATAATAAAAGTTAATATTTTTATTATTATAAAAATAGTTATTTAAAATTTAACCTTCTTTATTTCGTTTCACTTTATTTATTTATCCTAAACATCGTGTTGGTTGTGCGGTGATCCAGGAAAGGTCACGTTGTGGCCCAGGAGAGACCGCGTGGCTTTGACCACGGTGTGCTGAACACTGTCAAGGCCCAAACATTCATTTTTAAATAATAACTCAAAAATTTTAAGCAAGGCTTTAACCCAAACTACCTGATGCCAAGAATATTAATAAAATAAATAATTTTAAAACTATAGGTCTGAAAATTCTTCCCACTATAGCTCTTTCCATCCCTAAAAATCCACAACTAAGATTGAACCTCAAAGAAGAAACTGATACCCCCTTGAGGTTCATAGAGGATCCCTATGAAAATAAAGCAGAAAGAGCTACACACATCGTGCTCAAAGAAAGTGACTCAAATGAAAATCTTAATAAACTCGTAAAAAGGATTTATGCTAAGTGCCACCTGCCCTAAAGAACTAGAACACCTTCAGTTGATTGATCAAGGATCAAAATTTTCACACCCACATAATCTAATCCTTCAAACTGATAGTGTCATGTATTGGTAAATGGAAATTTTACAACTTGTCCAATGTAAACAAGTAGAATGAAACCATTTTTAGGTACAAAATCAAAGGGATGACATGGGTAGTCCCAAACAAACTCCCCACCATTCAAAACCAACCAAACCTCAAGGAAAGAACCAACTAATTGACATAGGGAGGCCAAATGGACTCCCTAGAATTATGGAAGGGCCAACACTGATTCATTCCAATGACTTTTGAGAGAGACCCAACATGGGTCTCCCCTCCAATAGAACTGACAGAAGATACCAAAACATCTAAATTTACTAATAGTGACCAATCACCCCACCAAAAGGGGTAGGGTGGGAAGGGCCCAACTATCGGGGAATTAAAACCCCAACCAATGAAAAACCAACATCTGCAAATCCCTGGATGATAACTAATCCAAATTGAGATCGGTTTACCCAAAAAGACCCCATAAGAACCACTAAAAGAGATTAAATCATGTGGGACACAAGCACCGGGCATTTATGTTAATGAGATGACCACACCTTATCATAGCCACGGGAAACCCCGCACACCTAAATTGGTCATTAATAATTGAAGAACTACTAGAAATGATTTAAAATACCTTCACCTTTAATACTGACCAAAGATATATGTCAAGGTCCGATAAACTCATGGGGTTTCTGACCACACACTAGCTTAGCTCTGAGGCCAATGGATGGAGCCCTGGTGTTTGAAGAATCTCATGCCTCACAGTCATTCATTGAAGACTCCTGAATGGAGATACTCCTTTTGGTTCCACACAAAAAAACACCGCAATTGGGACAACACCAAGAAACAAAACACACCCTGACATCCAACTACTCCCTGGTGGAACATCCACAAAAATAGGGGTTTAGATGATGCAAGTAAATCACCTCTTCAACTTCATTAAGAAACATCAGAAGAAATGTCGCATGAAAAAAACACCCCTTTGGAACGAAAATTAGAACTACCTTAGAGGAGGACACACTCCAACAAAAATAGGGATTCCCATATGATTCTATGGGATCCACCCTTTCACTTTATAGAGAACACACACAACAAGACATCACCAAAAATGACCCTTACGGCCTATGAAAGCATTACAAATCCTTTCAAGACACCGGTCAACACCAATAACTATAAACTCCCTTCACTCTTCCCCAATGGAATTATTTTCACCATTTCCAGGTTGGATATTTAGACACAATGGTGTCAAAATTCAAACCCGATGACTCAGACAACTCAAAGAGAATAATACTCACTTCAACTACCCTAACCTCTATCATCCCATTATGAAAGGATCTACTTAACTAAAAAGGGAAAAGGGATAGAATTATGACTAACACTTAAAATGTAAAGTCCTTATTTTGACCAACTGGTGGGTCATCCCTTAATGAATTTTCTATGGATGCACTTCAATCGCATGTTAACTCTTTATGAGGGTGTACACTAGCCAAGAAGAAAAAATACAGGCCAAAAAAACTAGTCCATTGGTCAAAAATTCCCCGAGAAAACACTGAAAGAACAAGGATACCGTTGCAAGGCCTCTAAAATCACTTCTTAAGAAAAAACCCCTTATCAACACCTCAAATAAACTTACTAACAAAACACAAACATGGATCATTGTCCAAGCAAGATTGGATTTTAAAACTCAAAACATCCCACTGCATGATTCTAAAAAAAATACACCACACAACTATGGAACATCGAACACTCCATCCTCAATAAAACACTTTGGAATTTAAAACTAGGAGGGTGGGATGCGCATTCCCCAATGGCACCATATGGGCCTTACAGAAGCATGTTCCCATGTCAACTAGGAACCAATTTACTTTCCATGCATAACCCATGAATATGGTCACCCATAAAAATACCAAAGGTAACAATACCCACTTTGGAAAACCCAAGACTCTTCAAATAAAACCCATTTTAAATTTCACAATACTTTTTAGAAAAACACCAATCATCCAATCAATAATTTCATTTTCAAATATTACACGTAAATTCTCAAAACAGTTCATCAGATTAAAAACACTTTTCAACTATTTAAAAAACTATATTAATAATCAAATTTCAATAAACACCTTAAAAACACCCATGTTTCCTAGACCATTAGGTTTTAAAATCCATAAGATTCAATTATAAAAATCCTATCTCATTTGATGAAAAAAAAATTTCATTAAAATAAAACATTCTAAAACCTCATTCAAAATAGTTCTGAAAACCCATTTTTTCCTTCCCTTTGAAAATCATGAAATTTCCACTTTGAAATCCAGATTTCATAAATTTCGAATCATGGGTTTTGAAATGAAACATCTAGACCCAATAAGGCATAATACAATTCCAGAGGAAACTATTATCAAAGGGTGACTTGGACATATAGTTGGCACCCATACGCCAGTCACTCCACTGTCATGGGGATTATTCTTAGACAATGTTCCTAGATACACATGGCTTGCTAGAACCTGTGAGATTGATTAGACCATTGATCCTACACCCTTTTCATTTCCCCCAAAATAATATTAACCAAAAGGGTCAAAGTCTTAGAAAAATCTCATGTTTCTCTTGTAACCTGAGTCCCACCACAATGTGTTCTAGCAAGGCACCTTACTCATAACTAGGAAATCGAGTTTTGATATACCTAACTTTTCTATATCATGAATCTTTCCTATGAAAGAAGAACCAAAAGAGCATAACCATCTATGATACCATTTTTTCATGAACGAAGTCAGGTCACCATCTGACATGGTCCACGACATGTCCCAAACGGCGTTGTCGATCCCCACAGTCTGACATAAGTGATCGGGTATCAAAAACAAAACATGGGAACAATTTTCTCAAATTTAATTTCATTAAAACGACCAATAATAGCTAAAAATTCAGATCTGAAAAAAATTATACCATACACAACCTTAACAAAAACCAAACCAAAATTTTAGAACAAAAACATCCAAAAAAGGAACAACATTAAAGTGGGTAAAACTAAGACATTTCCCCAAACCTTCTTGAAACAAGAGTGGAACATTCCCAAGCATCCATCACCAGGGTCCACACCGAAAACCACTATGAACTCAAATTTCCAACACCACATTCCTTACCATAACATGAAAGTGATAGACAAAAAGGTCTGTATACACCCAAAGGTGTATGCAGGTTTTGGTCCAATGCCCAGTAGGATGCAACCTGGATAAAAAATCCCATACACTAAACATTTAATGACAAATAAACATAGAAGTATTATAATTAATGAAAAAATTGAACAATTTTAAGGAAAATAATCCTAAAAAAATTACTTATAATGAATTCCACTTTATGTGGAAATAAGTTTCAATGAATTGTAACTTTAAAGAAAACACCCTTTCTTTTGAAATTCTCAACCAACCATCATACTTTTAAAACACTTTTAAGAGAAAAGATTTTCAATCTAAAAGTTTAAAAGAATCAATTAAAGAAAACTATTTTAAAAAATCTATTTTAAAGTAGAAGATAAAAATTCATAAAGAACAGACACACGCATCGTATTGGTCCTCTATATGCCGACAGATGGCACCAAATTACAAATACTTAAGAACTTCGGGTAAATACTCTAATACAGCTAGCACACATGGGATGCTAGAGACATCATAACTCATTGTAAATGTGGAATAGAAACCACAATGATCTATGTTCCCATGCATGAGCCACAAGTAGGGAAACAAATCCATATCCTAGTGGTGTCCAATCATCACAAAAGATTAGTTAGTGTTGTAACGTCAATCCTACTTGATGAAATCGAGACGAACCACTTACATATCATCTAGAGTACTAGTCCTAATCCATCCACCTACGTACCTGAGGTTTTATGTTGTGGTCAAATTAGAGTACACATTCACATAGTGTATCACTTTCACATATCACTAACCAAACAGGAAATTGCATCATAAGCCACCACTTTCACACTCAAACTACTTTTTAATGATAAAATTCACACCTAGTCCATTATAGATTATAATTTACATCACTTTCATAATTTGATATATAATTTAAAAACATAATATATCAATTTTTTAAAATTCCACAAGGTTTTCCTAAAGAAAATAAAAATATACTTTTTAAACCAGGCGCACACCAAAATAATTCCAAAGTATACTTCACATAACAATCACAAATTAATAAATCATTTAAATAATTAACAAATAAATTTTTAAAATTCACAACAAGGCTTTACACAAAAAACACTAAAATGAACTTTTTAAACCAGGAACACACTGAAATCATTCCAAGGTATACTTCACATAACACTCAAAAATTAATAAATCACATAAAAATTAATAATAAAATTATAAAATTCACAATAAGGCTTTAACTCTAAAACATAATCAATTTTCTCTCTTTAAAATCAAACCTTCCTCAAAAAAATTTCCTAACATGGTTTTCACCTTTTACACAAATGAATACACCATTAAGAAAACTTATAAAACAATTTCAATAAGATCTCCAAATGATTTTAAACTAAAAGAGCTCTCTAAACCTCTAAAGAAATTAGTTTCATATCAACGACTCTTCAAAACACAATTCTAATCCTACAAATAATTTAATAAACTATAAGGATGATTTATAAAATCATAAGCTGTGACACGACAAGGTTTTTCCACATAAAAAACATCATTTCACTTAAAATGGAAACCATAAAAATTTAATGTGTGATTAATCCTATCAAAATAAACATTATCACCACACATATTATTTAATAAATCCAATTAAATAATTTATGAAAGACGTCAATTTTAAGAATTAATGTTCACACAATAATCACATCCCATTTCATATAAAATCTCCACATTAAAACCAAACCCACCTCAATTACTTTCCCAAATAAATTTTCCACCACAAAAGATAATCATAGATTATAAAAAAACACTCAATAAAGCATAATAATTCATCAATTAATGGTTGTGAATAGAATCACTTACCTTGGGTGGAGACAACCTGTGAGTTTGGTGAAAATCTTCAACCAAACATAAAGTAACCAACATATAACCTTAATCAAGAAGAGTAGACCCAAATGAACCAACACCCTAAACACAAAACTACCCATTGTTGAACCCAACCCCATAGAAAAAGAAGAAAAACACTTGGTTATAGGAGTGGAATATCAGGTGGGAAACACATGCACTAAAGGAGGAGGTCGAAGATATTTCACCAGACGGAGAAGAGGCCAACCATCGTGTTTGTTGGGGCATGTGTGCAAGAAGGGACTCCATGGGAGAGGTACAGTGTGAGATGGTTGGTAAGGAGAGGGTGTAAAGTAATATGGGGGAGTTCCAAAAGGGATCCGCATGGGAACAGGGGTGTGCAGGTAGGGGGATTTTCACAGGCTAGGGCTCCACTAGGAGGGAAGTGGGGAAGCTGATCCACTAGGGGGGAGGGGCTCGAGCCAATTAGTTTGAGGGAGATGGAGTCCATGAGAGAGGATATAAAAAACAATAGAGGAAACTAAATGAAAAAAGATTAAAATGGAGAAAATTAAAATAAAAAAATATAAAACCTAAAAAAATAGTTTAGGCCACTTAAAAAAATATAAGTAATAAAAATATAAATAATATTTCTATGAACATAACATAATAATAATTATAACCTAATTAAAATATTAATGAACATAATAATAATAATAATAATAGAATTTATCATTTTTATTATTATTAAAATAATTATTTAATCTTTAACCAAATTTATTTCATTTCGCTTTATTTATTTATCTTATACATCAGGAAGGTCGTGCGGTAAACCAAGCAAGGTCGTGTGGTGACCTAGGAGATACCGCACAGCTTCGAACATGGTGCGTTGGACACTACCGAAGCCAAAACATGCATTTTTAAATAATAACTAAAAAATTTTATGTCAAGATTCAGCCCAAACTACCCAATGCCAAGAAAATTAACAAAATAAATAATTTAAAAATTTTGAGTGTGGATATTCTCCCCACCATATCACATTCCATACCCAGAAAGCCACAACTAATACTGAAACCCAAAGGAAAAACTGATACCCCCTAGAGGTTCAAAGAGGATCCATTCAAAAAGAAATAAAAAAGAGGTAAACACACCGTTCTTAGATAAAGTGACTCAAATGAAAACATTATGAAACTAATTAAAAGACATTTTTCTATGTGTCACCTACACCAAAGATATAGATCACCTTCAGCTGATCGATCAAGGATTGAAATTTTCACACCCAAAAAATCCAATCCTTCAAACTGAAACATGTCAAGAATTTCTAATTGGAAATTGCGCCACTTTTCCAATTTAATAAAGTAGAACCAAACCATTTTTTCGAACAAAGCCAAAGGATTGACGTGGGGAAGCCCAAATGGACCCCCACCATTAGAAACAAACCAACCCCTGAGGCTAGAATCAACTGACCGATACAGGGAGGCCCGAATGGACTCCCTACCATTATGGAAAAGGCCATCACCAATTCATTCTAGAGACTTTTGAGTGAGACCCACCGTGGGTCTCCACACCATTATAACTGACAGAAGATACACAAACATTGAAATTTCCCAATAGTGACAAAAAACCCCACCAAAATGGTCAGGGAAGGAAGGACCCAACAACCTGGGTTTCAAAACCCCAACTGAAGACAAACCAACTTCTTTACATCCCTAGATGAGAACTGATCATAATTGAGACCGATTTACCCAAATAGACCCCCTAAGGACCACTAAAATAGATTTCTTTTTGTAGGACACAACCACCAGGAATTTAAGGTAATGAGACAACCATGACTTCTCATAGCCACAGGAAACCCCACACACCTAAACAAGTAATTCAGAACATAACATATACTGGAAATTATTTAAACTACCTTCACCTTCAATACCGATTATATAAATAAAGTAGGGGTCCCATAAACTCCTGGAGTTCTTGACCATGTTCTAGATTCAATCCAAGGCCAATGGATGGAGCCCTGATATTTGAAGTATATCCTGCCTCACAGTTAGGCATTGAAGATTCCCGAATGGAGCTTCTCCTTTTAGTGCCACACACAACCACGCCGAAACCAAGACAACACCAACAAACACAACATGACCTAACATCCAACTCCTCCCTCGCGACACATCCACCAAAATAGGGGTTCATATGATGAACATACTTCACCTCTTCACCTTCACCAAGAAACATCGGAAAGAAATACGCACGAAAAAACTCCCCTTTGGATAGAAAAACAAGAACTACCCAAGAGGAGGAAACACGCCTACAAAACAAGGATTACCATAGGATTCTAATGGATCCACCCTTGAACTTCAAAGAGAACACATGCTGGAAGACGACACCAATCATGAGACTCATAGCCGATGAAAGCACTATAAATGAATTAAATACATCGGTTCACACCAATAAATCCGAACCGTCCTCACTCTTCCAATATGGAATTTCTTTCACCATCACCAAGAGGGTAATTCAGGAAAAATGATGTCAAATTTCATACCCAACGATTCAGAAAACTCAAAGAGACCAAATATCCCTTCAACTACCCTCACATATGTCATCCCACTGCAATACGATCTACTTAACCAAAATGAAAAAAGGGATAGACTTTTCAGTAACACACATAAGGGGAAGTACTTACTTTGAAAAACTGGAGGGCCTACCACCATTGAATTTCCCATGCCTACACTTCAATCGCATGTTAACTCGTTATGGGGGTGTACACTAGCCAAGAAAGAATACTGCGAGCCCAAACAAATTATTCCATTGGTCAAACACAGCATGAGAAGACAATAAAAGAATTGGGAAACCGTTGCAAGGCCTCCCAAAACACATATCATGAAAAAACTCTAACCAACACCTCAAATCAACTTACTAATGAACAAAAATATGGAACATCATCCAAAAAATAATGGTTTTCAAAACTCAAAACACACCACTACTAGATTCACAAAACAAATAAACAGCTGGAACATCAGACACTCCACCCTTAAGAATTTTTTTTTCAAATTTATAACCGGGAAGGTGGGATGCACATTCACTAATGGCACCTCATGGGCCTTACATATGCATGTTCTCATTCCAACCGAGTACTAATGTACTTCCCGCACATAACCCATGCATATTGACACCCATAAAAATAACAAAGGTAATAAAACCCATATAAAAGACCCCCGAATTTTCCAATAAAATCCATTTTAAATATAATAATTAATTTTAGAAAAACACAAATCATACAATCAATAATTTAATTTTGAAATCTTATACGTAAATTCCCAAAATATTTTATCCCATTCAAAACACTTTTCATCAGTTCAACAAATTCTATTAAAAACCGAATTTCAACCCCCACCATAAAATCCCCCATGTTTCATAGACCACCAGGTTTGTAAATTTAAAAGAATAAATTTTAAAAATCCAAATATCATTTGATTCAAAATCCATTTCATGAAAATATAACTTCTAAAACTTCATTCCAAATAGTTTTGAAATCCCATGTTTTTCCATAACATTGAAAATCAAGCCATTGCAACTTTGAAATCCAGATTTCATAAATTTTCAATCAAGGGTTTTCAAATGAATCTTCAGGACCCAATAAGGTATAAGACATTTCAAGAGGAAACTAGTGTTGAAGGGTGACTCAGACATATGGTTGGAATCTATATGCCAGTCACTCCACCACCATAGAGAGTATTCTTGGGAAATTTCCCTAACTACACACGGATTTCTAGGCCTTGTGAGCTTGATGAGACCATTTAACCTAATACATTATCATTTCACCCTAAATAAGATTCACCACAAAGACCAAAGACTCAGATAAAACCACAACATTCCCTGGTAACCAGAGTCCTTCCACGAGGTGTGCTGGCTAGGAACCTTACTCGAAGCCTAGACATCGATTTCCAAAAAACCTAGCTTCGGTATATCATGACTCTTTCAAGAGAAAAAAGAACAAAAAGTTCATAAATTAATCTGATTCTATTTTTTCATGAACTATGTTAGGTTTCCATCTCACACGACATCCAAACTAGTCCGTGATATGGCCCAAAGGGTGTTCTCGATCCCCACAGGCTAGCAGAAGTACCTGAGTATAAAAAAACATGGGAACAATTTACCTAAATTTAATTTCATTAAAAGGAACAATAACAAAAATATATGGGAAAAAATTCTACCAAAAAAACCTTTAATAAAAACCACGCCTAAGGTTTACCACAAAAACAACCCAAAAAATGAATGACTATAAAGAGGTTAAAACTAAGACATTTCCCCAAACCTTCATACAACAAGAGGGGAACATCCCCAAGATGCCATCACTGGGGTCGACACTGAAAACCACTATGAACTCAAACTTACAACACCACATGCCTTACCATAACATGAAACCGATAGGAATAAAGGTCTCACACACCCAATGGTGTATGCAGGGTATGAGCCAAAGCCCCGTAGGATGCCACCTGGATAAAATATTCCATACAATAAACATTTGAGGACAAATAAACTTGAATGTTTTATAATGAATGAAATTACAGAATAATTTTAAGGAAAATAATCCAAAAAATGACTTAGAATGAATAAAACAATATGTGGAAATCAGTTTCAATGAATTAAAACTTTAAGGAAAACAACCCTGCTTTTGAAATTCTCAACCAACCAATAAAATTTTAAAATGATTTTAAGAGAAAAAATTTACAATATAAAAGTTAAGAAGGATTTATGGAAGAAAAACAATTTCAAAAACACTATTTTAATGTGGAATAGAAAAACTCATAAAGAACACACACACAAACCCAGTTGGTCCTCTGTATGTCGAAAGAGGGCACCACATCAAGAATAATAGAGCAATGTGGGTAAATAACCTAAGTTATCTAGCATGTGTGGGATGCTAGACACATCATTTCTCGGTGTAAACATGGTATATTAACCACAACTATCAATGTTCTGGTTATTGAGGCACTAGTAGGGAAACACATCCATAACCAAGTGGTCTCTCATCAATACAAAAGTTTTGTTTGTGTTGTAACGTCAATACTGCTAGAAAAAACTGAGATAAACCACATATGCATCATCTAGTGTACAAGTCCTAATCCTCCCTCCTAGGTACCCATGTTTTCATTGATCTCAAATTATAGTTCACATTCACATAGTGTATCCCTTTCACAAATCAGAAACCAAAAAGTACATTGCATCACAAGCCACACCTTTCACACTCAAACTCCTATTTAATGATTGAATTTACCCCAAGACCATTTCAGATCATAATTTTTATCACTTACATAGTTTAATATTTCATTTAAAAACAAAATAAAACAATTACTTGAAATTCCTCAAGGCTTTACACAAAAAAACACTAAAAATCCCCTTTTTAAACTAAGCGTACACCAAAATCTTTCCAAAGAATACTTCAAATAACACTCAAAAATTAATAAATAATTTAAATAATTAATAGTAAATTTATAAAATGCACAATAAGGATCTACCCTAAAAAATACTCATTTTTCACTCTTTAACATAAAACATGATTCAAACCATTTTCTAAACATGGTTTTCACCTTTTACACAAATAAATACAACATTAAGAAAACTTATAAAACAAATTCAATAACACCCCCAAATGATTTGAAACCAAAAGATCACCCAAAACCTCTAAAAAAAATCAAATTCATATCAAAGCCTTATCAATATATAATTCCAATCCTACACATAATTTAATAAACTACATGGATAATTTATAAAATCATAAGTAGTTACATGACTACGGTTTCCACATGAAAATATCGATTTCACATAAAAAGGTCGCCTAAAAAATTTAATGCATGATTAATACGATATAATAAAACATTATCACAACACACATTATTTAATAAATCTAATAAAAAATTTATAAAACACTTCAATTTTAACAATTAAATTTCACACAAGAAACACACCCATTTCATATAAAATCGCCACTTTAAAACCAAACCCCCCTTAATTCCTTTCAAAAATCATTTTTTCACCACACAAGTTATTCTTAAAATGTGAAAAAACACTCAATAAATAATAAAACTTCCTGAATTAATGGGTATTCTTGGAATAACGTACCTCAGATGGAGAAAAACGTGAGTTTGGTTTGAATCTTCAACTACACCTCAAGAAACCAACATTGAACCCTAATCAAGAGGATTAAACCCAAATGAACCAAAATGGAAACCCCAAAACATAACCCAACACTTTGGTGAACCACAAACCCAAATAAAAAGAGACAGAAAACTAGGTTAGAGGAGAGGTTTACCTAGTGGGAAACATGTGCGCTGAAGGAGGAGACCGACGGTTGTTCGCCCGATGTAGCAAAGGCCAGCCAGTAGGGCACCAGAGGCATGAGAGTGAGAAGGAACACCATGGGGGATGTGTAGTGTGAGTTTGTGGGTAGGGAGAGGTTGGAGATATGTGTAGGGGAGTGCTAGAAGGGAGCCATACTGGAACAAGGGTGCGTCGGTAGTGGGGCTTCGCAAAGGCTAGGGCTCTACCAGGAGAGAAGTGGGGTGGTCAATCCTCCGGGGGGGGGGGTGAAGCTGATCGGGTAGCAGGAGAGGGAGTCTATGAGAGAGGATAGAAAAAATAAGAGATAAGTGAAAAAGAAAAAAAATAAAAAAATAAAAATAAAAATAAAAAATAAAATAAAATAAAATAGAACATAAAAAATAGTTTAGGCCACATAAAAAAATTATAAATAATAACATTATTAATAATTTTATTATAACCATAACTTAAAAATAATTATAAAATAATTAAAGTATTAATGAAAATAATAATAATAATAATAAAAATAACCATTTTTATTATTAATAAAATAAATCTTTAAATTTTTAAGCTCATATATTTCATTTCACATTATTTATTTATCTTAATCATCGGGAAAACCATTCGGTGGACCAGGCAAGGTCCCACGGTGACCCAGGCGAGACCGCACAACTTTGACCATGGTGCACTGAACACTATCAAGGATAATACATTAAATTTTAAATAAGAACTAAAAAATTTTAAGTCAGCCTTCAACCTAAACTACTCGTTTCCAAAAAAATTAATAAAATAAATAATTTTAAAAGGGCAGGTGTGATAGAATTAGTTTGAATCATCTAGGAATCGATAGTATAAGAAGTTAAATGGAACAATTACAATAACCTCATATGAGAATAATTATGTATTATAATCAATTTTTCTTAATATCTCATCAATAATATCTAATTGCATGTGGAATCAAACTAAATTCTTGATATATATTTTATATCAATTTCCTAAAAAGATTGTACTGATAAAATCATCATGTGCACAAACATAATTAGGCACTTCCTTTCTGATAAAAGGTCTTGAGATATCTACTTCCATTAACATGGGTTATACAAATCCTTTTTTGAATTATTCATTAATTCCACATCACTCATGAAACACACAACATATCCTACCTCACAAAGAGAATATATTTATAAATAGTTTATCAGTACATCAATTTATGTGAATAATGATATGAATTCATAAAAATATCTTTTTCAAGGAATAACACACATGTAAATATATAGGAATTGTCAAAACATTTATATTCCCTTTGGGTGTGTCTATTATCATAACCTTATCTCTTAGATACTACCAAGGGTAACATGTTACACCCCAAATTTTTACGAAAAATATTCTTTTTAATTTCATTAATGTATTATGTTGTACGATTCACCAAAAGGAGCTTGCACAACATGCATCCCTGACTTGTCTTGCATTACACGCAAGCGTGACCTTCCACGATAGCGTCTGTTGTACGCAATACCGAGTTTCTCTAAACAACGATATGCTATTAAAATATTATTAAAACCAACCTTTATGAATAGTAATACCCACTTTTTGAAATTTTATAAATTTTATTTTTGAAAATGAACTTCATTTTTGGATTCGGAATATCGAAATTATCCTAGGGTGAAATTTTGGTATTTTTCTGAAAACTTTCAATTTTTGATGAATAGTGAAAACACTGGGTTACTATTTAAAATCCGAGTTTTTATTTAAATAATTATTTATTTTATTTAAATTTATTTTAGTTAAAAATTGATACATAATACCTATATAAGTTCAATGTAATTCATTTGAGTAATTTTATAATGATTTTAGATATAAAAATTTTTTATTGAACTTTTCACAGTCTTTTACCCACCTCCTAGGAGAATTTGCAAATTTACATAAAACTAAATTTTACCGCTTTTGTGAATGGAATTTCAAAAATCCGAGAGACACAGTTGATGTCAGTAAGTAAAATGTGTTTCAATGGGATGAAAATAATTTTTGGTGAATAGTAACTTTTTACTTTTTTTACCACGGTTAAAAGTAAATAGGGTAATTAAGGATAAAAATGATATTATTATTACCCTAAAACATGTACTAATTCTATTGGATATGTGTAATTCGATCAAAAACAACCTTAAGAATAAAATATGAACATTTAGTCTCACTTGGATTAGATTAGGACATTTATTATTAATTTATTTAAAGAATGGATAAAATAGTTAAAATCAATGTTTAATAAGTAAATAATTTTTAATATAGGGTTATACACATGATAAATTTGACTATAAATATTCATTAGAAATCTAAAAATATTTCATACATAATGGTATTTTATTTTTAATCTTTAGACATTAAATAATTTAATTTATTTATGACACAAAGATGATGCAGTAATTATCTTATTAATGAAATATTGACATAATTGATGTTATAAATACCCAAATAAATGTAATTTGAGACTTTTTATGAATTCCATTAATTTTATAGGTTAATATGACATGTTATTATTGATTTAATTAAATTTTTTCTAATTAATAATTATTTTATGATTTTCACAAAAATCAATTACTAAATAGTGTCAAAATTGACATAAAATAGTTTTTTTAAAAAAATATTATATTATTGATTGTTATTTTATTCCTAAAAATATAAGGTTCGGCCAAATGACTTAGATAAGGTTATATATATTAATAATAAACAACTTGGGGTTTCTTTGGCTTGTTATAGTAAGTTTATTAACCTTATAGTGGAAGAACACAAAAGACATGGTAAAAGTAAAATTATCTAAATTAAAGTTAATTCTAAATGATAAGGTTAAAATAGTAAACTAAACTTGTCCAAATTCTATTGGATGAGAGGAATTCGACCCATCCCCACCTTAGCTCCGAAATAAATCAATTTGGAGCTATTTAAAACCGAATATGACTTTATAATAAAATAATATTTTTAGTTTTTCCAAAGGTGCCCCACTCCTCCCTTATAAAAAGGCACCTCCTCCCACTCTTCCTCACACCACTTTGAGCCTTCATGCTCGGTCAACCCCTGCCAATTTCTTCTATACATTTCCCTAGAGCCATACTAGAGGTTCTGGTATTCTTCAAAGACCAATTTTAGTGCCCTAAAAGGAGGTCTCAAAGAAGCGCTTCAAAGAAGAGGAGGTTCGGACACTTACGAAGCAAATCAGACCTAAGGTAAGGGAAATATCACAATCTCATTTTTATCCGAGACTTTTTATACTTTGGAATTTACTGAGGTGTATTTTATCATCTACATCCATCTTTCCTCAATATTTAATATTATTTCCATCCACCTACAATTGTTTAAATCCAATTTTACCCTTCAATGAGTTTTTAGTAAAAGATATGAAATGAATCTTTTGTCGTTTTTCGTACGAGGTACTTTTTGAATTTTCCGACAAAAGTACGAGAAGAATTTTTTTTAACTTATACAGAATGAATGGATTTTTAAAACATTATTTCAAAGAAGATTCCTTTACAAGTTTTCATGTTTATTTTTAATCAACTACTTTTAGTTTAGAATTGTATGACATGTTAAGAATGGAAAAGTGTTTTTGAAGTAGAAAGGATATTTTCCTCAATAATGGAGTTTAAGTGTTTTATCAAAACTATTTTCCATGTAAGATAATAATGGGTTTTGTTTCTATCCCTATTATTACATTGATTTGATTATGTTGTGATGGAATTATTTTTATGAATTCCTTTATCTTATATGAATTGTTTTATGATGTCACGCTGTTTAAGAATCCCATTTTTATTACATGGGTTATGCTATCATGTATGGTTTATGATTTTTTGGCACACATAAGAATGGTATCATAATGAGATGGGTGGGACCTATGTCTCCCTCCTATGCATTGGGTAAAGATTTTATATCTCATGAGACAGACATGGCTGGAATGGAAGGTTAAACCGGTTCAGTAAAACATGACTGAAATGAGGAATGAAATCGGTTCAAAAATGGACTTTGTCCACTAAGATAATCTTGGCAATGAGACTTGACCACTAAGAAATGATTATCTATGATTATGTGTGTATGAAACAACGCTTCATGTTTTAAGTTATGATTATTGTGATTACATTTCACTACCATGATTTATCCCATGTTATGAAATTATGATCGCTTTTGCTGGGTTTGATTTCCAAATTGTTATGTTCTTATGAATATGATGTGATTGATATTTCTTTTGTTTACCCTTACTGAGAATTTGAGCTCACCCTTTTTTGTTTTCTTTTCCCCAGGATATAAATAAAGGTTTTAGGTAAGGAAAAAAAGGGTAAGATCTTTATGGGAGATGTTGAAGATCTTTCAACATGATTAGAAGATTATGTTCCAAGCTTCCAAAGACACTAAACTATTACAGTCCTTGTGTGTGTGTTTTTGTTATGTGTTAAGTATTCCGCTAAAGTAATGTAATGTCCATGTAAGTCAAGCTTAGGGCCTCTACAGTTGGTATCAGAGGAAAGGTTTAGTCAACCTTTGGAAAATAGGATGTGAGAACTTTAGTGAGATCCCAAGAGATATTTCTAAGGTATGTCTAGGGATGTCCCTAAGGTTATGTATATGTTATAGTCCTATAATTGCGCTAACCATCTTAGAATTAAACCTAAGATGTTAGATATTGATGGTACTCCCCCTTTATTATGTTGTTTTCCTTAGCATTATTTTTGCCTCTCACACTATTATTTTTGGGTTTTAGACGACGGCTGGAACCCGAAGGAACCGTATTGATCAATGTAATGGACGATGTAATGATTGTCCTCCTGAAAAACCAACATTATGGGAGATGGAGTGAAAAATCTTATTGCTATACATACACAAGAAATGAATCATTCTGGACTTCTAAATGATCATAGAAGGGAACAATATTCTATTGAGTCCTTCATGAAGCAACACCCACCTTCTTTCAGTGGGTCTTCCGATCCACTTGTTGCTGAATAATGGATCAGTACCACTGAAAAGATATTTTCAGTTCTTAAATGTTCTGAACATGATAAAGTCATCTTAGCAGTATATCGTTTGGAAGGTGATGCTGATCAATGGTGGAATATTATCAAGAATACGAGGCCAAGAGATGAAATTGAGTCCATGGAATGGGACGAGTTCAAGAACTCATTTTTGAATAAGTACTTCCCTCGTATTCTCCGAACAAAGATGGAGAAGGAGTTTCTTGAACTAAAGCAAAAGGATGATGAATCTGTTGGTATATACGAAGCGAATTTTACAAGTCTTGCAAGGTATGCATCTGGCTTTATCATCTAACCTGAAGGCAACGTTGATCGATTATTTAGTGGCTTAAAACCAAATATTCGAAGGGCATTAGATATAATAGACTTCAGTTGCTATGAAGAAATTGAGCACTATGATATTAAGGTAGAAATGGAAGTTGGTGTTACATATCCATCTCATGGTTTTGACAAGAAACGAAAGATGGAGTTCCAGGAGAAATCTCAGAATGATGGTGAAAAGAAGATGAATGTTTCCTTATGCTCAAAGTGTGGAAAGAAGCATGGTGGAGATTGTCTTAAAGGGACTAAAAAATGTATTATGTATGGAAAAGAAGGTCATAGAGTAGCTAATTGTCGAAGTAATGGAAAACGGTTGCTAATAGTGTGAATAAGGAAAATACTACAGAGAACGCACCAACAACACTTCAATGCTTAAAGTGCAATGAAATGGGGTATTATGCTAATCAATGCCTTAATCCAAGGGTTAATGATGATCGACATGAGCAACCACTTAAGTAAAAGGACAAAGGGAAGTCATATGCGATCACTATTGGCGATGTTGAATATGACAATGATGTGGTGGAATGATTAAGTGTTTATGTAATGGGATTCCAAAATAATGTCATGGAATATTGGAATATTTATGTATTGGTCTATTGTGGTTTTCAATAATTTTATAGTACCGGTAACCATGGAAAGTGATTGAGATATTTTTGGTATGTAGATGATATGCGCATAATGAAGGGATAAGAAGATAATGAGATGTTTGATTGTATTCATGAGCTCATGATTGATATAAGGACTAAGTGATATCATGGTTTGAGTATATTTTTTTTTGAGGATTTTGGTTTGTGGAAAGTGTTAACTTTTAAATGCATTAATTTTTTCACTAAGGTTCAATGGGTATTCATTCTTCAAGAGAATACATGATTAAGGTATTCACTTGTTTGTAATTTGACCATCAATATATATTTTATGATATATGGGGGATAAATGATGGCATTCACTTGATTGTTATGTGACATTTCAAGTAATCATTTTCTTTATACTATGAGCTTGGACCGAAGTATTTTACATAATCCTAAAGATTGGAAAGGATTATGTTGGACATAAGTTAGTATTGTTTAAGGATAGAAATTTTTTCTATATTATTGTTGGGATGTTATAGTAATATAGCTTTAGAAAAAGGACAACCTGCAGGACGGGCGACAACCCATCGCGTCAGACAAGGCTGTTGGAATCGAACCCCCAACCGAAGTGCGACTGGCCTTTATCACCTACCACTGGCCTACAGGAAGTCCCTGGTTAGTAGAAACTAGTTTTATTTTATTACGCGGTATGATATATGATGTATAAGTTCATTCTTGGAATCGTATACGATTAACCTCACTATAGATGGACTTATGTATATTTGATAACTTTTTCTAACCTTTTGTTTGAAACAGATGGAATGACCCATCATTCTATCACATGATCTATTAACACATCATTAATAACAAATTCAACTTCATTTCATTAAGAGAAAAAGTTGAAATTGTTCAAAGCATGAACAATAGTGAGATTTTACCAAAATAAAGTAAGTATTTATTCTAATTCAAATTCTTCAACTTTAGGGAAATGATCTTGAAAACAAAAAATGTTGTCCTAGTGCCCTTATATCCGATGAATCAGATGGTACCCTATATCTTCACAAATTTATGGCTTTGTGATTGTCGGATTTTTCATAGCTATGTTCTCTACCACTCTTCATCAGAACATGACGGTTAGATTTCTCTTCCATATCCATATTTTCACCTATGTTCTCCTGTGTGGAAACCCAATGATTAGTTAATTTGGGTAACCGTTACGTTTCATAATTTAGTTTTTAAAGCCAAGTTTTGGTATTCCTTTTTACGACGTGGGTTTCTATTAAAGAAACTTTCGAGTAGTAAACCATTTATAACCCCGATGAATTTCGAGGGTGAAATTCATTTTAAGGGGGGTAGAATGTAACACCGCAAGATTTTAGGAAAACTATTCTTTATAATTTCATTAATGTCTTGTGTTGTACGCTACACCAAAAGGAGATTGCAGAACACACATCCCTGACTTGGCTTGCATTACACGCAAGCACGACCTTCCACGATAGCATGTGTTGTACGCAATACCGAGTTTCGCTAAACAATGTTATACTATTAAAATATTATTAAAACTAGCCGTTATGAATAGTAATACCCACTTTTTGAAATTTTATAAATTTTATTTTTGAAAATGGACTTCATTTTTGGATTCGGAATATCGAAATTCTCCTAGGGTGAATTTTTGGTATTTTTCTGAAAACTTTCAATTTTTGATGAATAATGAAAACACTAGGTTACTATTTAAAAACCGATTTTTTATTTAAATAATTATTTATTTTATTTAAATTTATTTTAGGTCAAAATTGATACATAATACCTATATAATTTCAATGTAATTCATTGGAGTAATTTTATAATAATTTTAGATATATAAAAATTTCATTGAACTTTTCAGCATCTTTTACCCACCTCCTAGGAGAATTTGCAAATTTACATAAAACTTAATTTTACCACTTTTGTGAATGGAATTTCAAATATCCGAGAGACACGATTGATGTCAGTAAGTAAAATGTGGTTCAATGAGATGAAAATAATTTTTGGTGAATAGTAACTTTTTACTTTTTTTTACCACGGTTAAAAGTAAATAGGGTAATTAAGGGTAAAATTGATTTTATTATTACCCTAAAACATGTCCTAATTCTATTGGATAAGTTTAATTAGACCAAAAACAACCTTAAAAATACAATATGACCATTTAGGCCCACTTGGATTAGATTAGGACATTTATTATTAATTTATTTAAAGAAGGGTTAAAATAGTTAAATTCAATGTTTAATAAAAAAATAATTTTTAATATAGGGTTATACACATGATAAATTCGACTATAAATATTCATTAGAAAGATAAAAAGAGTTCCTACATAATGGTATTTTATTTGTAATTTTTAGACATTAAATAATTTAATTTATTTACGACACAAATATGATGTAGTAATTATCTTATTAATGAAATATTGACATAATTGATGTTATAAATACCCAAATAAATGTAATTTGAGACTTTTTATGAATTACATTAATTTTATAGGTTAACATGACATATTAGTATTTATTTAATTTAACTTTCTTCTAATTAATCATTCTTTTATGAATTTCATAGAAATCAATTACTAAATAGTGCCAAAATTGACATAAAATAGTTTTTAAAATAAATATTATATTATTGATTTTCATTTTATTCCTAAAAATATATGGTTTTGCCAAATGACTTAGATAAGGTTATATATATTAATAATAAACAAGTTGGGGTTCTTTTGTCTTGTTAAATTAACTTTATTAACCTTATAGTGTAAGAACACAAAAAGAAACGGTAAAAGTAAAATTATCTAAATTAAAGTTAAATCTAAATGATAAAGTTAAAATAGTAAACTAAACTTGTCGATATTCTTTTGGATGAGAGGATTTCGACCCATCCACACCTAAGCTTAGAAATAAATCAATTTGGAGCTATTTAAAACCGAATATGTATTTATAAAAAAAATAATATTTTTAGTTTTTTCAAAGGTGACCCTCTCCTCCCTTATAAAAGGGCACCTCCTCTCTCTCTTCCTCACACCACTTTGAGCCTTCAAGCTTGGCCAAACCCTGTCAATTTCTTCTGTAAACTTCTCTAGAGACATCCTCGAGGTTCTGGTCTTCTTAGAAGACCAATTTTAGTGCTGTAAAAGGAGGTCTCAAAGAAGCGCTTCAAAGAAGAGGAGGTTCAGACACATACGAAGAAAATCACACCTAAGGTAAGGGAAATATCACAATCTCATTTTTATCCGAGACTGTTTATACTTTGGAATTTACTAGGGTGTATTTTATCATCCACATCCATGTTTCCTCAATATGTAATATTATTTCCATCCACCTACAATTTTTTAAATCCAATTTTACCCTTCGGTGAGTTTTTAGTAAAAGATATGGAAGGAAACTTTTGTCATTTTTCGTACGAGGTACTTTTTGACTTTTCTGACAAAAGTACGAGAAGAATGTTTTTTAACTTATACGGCATGAATGGATTTTTAAAAAATTATTTCCAAGAAGCTTCCTTTACAATTTTTCAAGTTTATTTTTAATCAACTTCTTTTAGTTTATAATTGTATGACATGTAAAGAAAAGAAAAGTGTTTTTGAAGTAGAAAGGATATTTTTTTCAAGAATGGAGTTCAAGTGTTTTATCAAAATTATTTTCCATCTAAGATAATAAAGGTTTCTGTTTCTATCCCTATTATTACATTGATTTGATTACGTTGTGATGGAATTATTTTTATGAATTCCTTTATCTTATATGAATTGTTTTATGATGTCACGATGTTTAAGAATCCCATTTTTATTACATGAGTTATGCTATAATGTATGGTGTATGATTTTGTGGCACACATAATAATTGTATCATTATGATATGGGTGGGAACTATATCTCCCTCCTATGCATTGGGTAAAGATTTTATATCTCATGATATAGACATGGCTGGAAGGGTAGGTTAAACCAGTTCAGTGAAACAGGACTAAAATGAGGAATGAACTCTGTTCAGAAATGGACTTTGTCCACTAAGATAGTCTTGGAAATGAGTCTTGACTAATAAGAAATGATTCTCTATGATTATGTGTGTATTCCACAAAGCGTCATGTTTTAAGTTATGATTATTGTTATTTCATTTCACTACCATGATTTATCCCATGTTATGAAATTATGATCTATTTTGAAGGGTATGATTTCCAAATTGTTATGTTCTTTTGAGTATGATGTGATTGATATTTCTTTTTTTTACCTTTACTGAGCATTTGAGCTCACCCTTTTATGTTTTCTTTTCCCCAGGATATAAAGAAAGGTTTTAGGTAAGAAAAAAGGGGAAGATCTTTATAGGAGATGTTGAAGATCTTTCAACATGATTAAAAGATTATGTTCCAAGTTTCCAAAGACACTAAACTATTACGATCCTTGTGTTTGTGTTTCTTTTTTGTATTAAGTATTCTGCTAAATTAATGTAATGTCCATGTACATCAAGCTTAGGGTCTCTACATAACATTTGTGAGAATTAGTATCAATGACTTATGATATCCCTACCCTTGAGAGAATGTATCATTTATGTCTTATAATATGATGTCATCCAACCATAGAATATATATTTTTGAATAGAATCATAACACTTCATGGTTCTCATCATAATGAGGAACTACTATGACCTTTGGATATAATAAATACTCTAACCATTTCACCAAAATATATGTTATGAAGAATAAAAAAAATCATTTGATAATATATATTTTAATATTCAATACCATGAATATATATAATTAAATGTATAATGTTTTTGGTTCTAGGGCTCTAACTCTAAATCAACACAATTCAAGTGTAGGTAAAGTTTTATATATTTTCAAGAAAAAGATATAAATGGGATCTTCATGTTCCATATGATTACGCACACACTATGGTACAAATATTCCTAATTTTTTTCCTAGAATATTATGATGTGGCGGTGAAAATATACCATTGGGAGTGGGTTATGTATTTAATCCATTTCTATTAAAAAGTATCACCAAAACCACAGAAAGAATTTTAAGGATTTTAGGAAAATTTTTGGCATTAAAAAAAACAATGATAAGGGAAAACTATATGTAGGTTAATAATTAATTTCTAAAGGTTTTAATTAGATTCTATTAAATCGAAAATATATTTGATTTTAAATTTTTATGACCATTTGGACTTGGAAGGATTTTTAATAAATTCTGGTTACACACCTTGCTTCCACATGTTGCAAGGTCAATTCAGTATCTATGAAATCTCTCTTACACCTAATTCTCTTAGTGTACACATATTATTCTATATGTGAACATATTTAGTGTGATACCAAGGCACCCTGAAATCAGAAATTGAGAAATCTCATGCTCTTATCTCACAACCTCTTCAAGCTTCCTTTTATACCCTTATATCAAGTGAACAACTCATATAGTGAAAAGGTGGTAGTGAAATTCCTAGAGATACACCCTAGTCCCCCTTGGTCTATAAATATACTCAATAGAAAAAATAGTAACTTTTTAAAGATGAAATGACACATGAGTTTAGTGTTCCCAAGCCTCCCCTCACCCTTTAGGTGACTCTTATGTCCAAACCTAATGGAATCAATGACTAGGGTTCCATGATCCGAAGCTATTTTGGATCCCCTATGCTAGGGATCCATGTTACATAATTATCATTGCAAATATATAATAGTTCTCTACACAACCTAGTGATCCTCAAAGATTCCTGTTGGAGTGTGACTTCACCCAAGTCTCTAGCTTGTGTTTTACATTTCCTAGACCATATACCAGGGAGGACCCTCACCCAAACCCCCGATATTATGGAGAACCATCCCCGATGTAAGATCCCGAATCTTTTTAAAGCATTTGATTGTTTATGTTTCGGTTTGGACACTTATTTTTGGAGAAATAACTGTTTTCAAAATTTCATGTGAAGACTTGGGGGTGTTTTTGGGGTTTGGGACATGAAAGAAGAAGAAAGTGGAATTTCTGGGCATGATGCACGGTTTTTGCATAGTTAGTGCGAATTGTGCGGGGAACCCCAGGTAACCGTGCAACCATGGACATAATCTTTTTCACGGTTGGCGCATGGTTAATATAAACATGCGAGAATCCCAATAAACTGTGAGAAATGGGTGTTTTTCAGATAGTGACTCATGCATGGTTTACACACTGTTTGGAAAACCATGCAGGTAAACCATGCAGCGAAGAAACTTTTAAAAAATTACAAAATTTCCACTCCTGGGTTTTTAAGTTCACTTGGTATTTCCCCCTCCTCCTCCCTTGTAACCCTAAGAATGAACCAATTGGACCAAGATCTTCCAAGGATTGATCTCCTTCGATTATTAACCATTTTGAGTTCCATTGGATGCGAATCAATGATTTGGGTGAGTTTAATATTCTCCTCTTCTCTTATTTCTGGTTTAGGACTTGTATTTTGGGTGATTTCCATGCGAAGCTCTCAAAACTCTATTTTTCAGTGAGATCTCGGTTGAGGCATCAAAGGGTTTTTGGATTGGGATCTAAGTCCTTGGTTGAGAGGGAATTCATCAACATATTCAAGGTAGGTGGTCTATAAGACATATCCCTTGAGTTTTATAGAGATTTGTGCATCTGGTGTTTTCATTATTACCCTCTTATGAATATTTTTTCGTGCCATTATTATGATGTGATGTTTAGGGTGTCTAAACAACCTAATAAAACCCTCATGATCCTCACAGGATGCATGGAGGACGATGTGACCTATGTTGGGGCCACCGATGGGGTGTTCCCACATTCGTGGACTTAGAGTTTAGCTAAGTAAATTTAGGGCTATTTTGCGAGAACATAGATCCCAAGGTGGATATGATATTATGTTTTAAGGATGTGAATGGGGGTCCTAGAAACACACCTTGGCTGGGCGGTGACCTATGTGGGGGTATGGCTGTATAAAAAAAGGGTTAAGTGAGATAAGGGGGAATGCTAAGGTATTACATTTATAAATGATTATGCTTAGTGAGATAAACATGGGAAATGAGAATTGGCGATGAATGTGTGAAAATGGGTTAATACATGATAATTAGATGGTATACCTAAATGATTGAATGTAATAAAGGGATTGTTTTATGTGATATGAGAATTGTACTTGAAATAAACTGCTGAATAAATTCTTATGAACTAATAAATGGTCTAAATGGGTTAATGAATGGTTAATGCTGAATTTGGCTAAGTGGTTGTTGAAAACAATTAATGGGTTATGGATTGATATTTAATCCCATTTTGTTATCATGTATTGTGAATTCTGGTGGCATTGAATATTCTTGGTTGTGTTAAGGTATGGTTATGGTGGCTTGATAAATTAACATGTGGACATGGCTTGGTATAGTGGGGTATTGACTTGAGGTTCTACGCCCATGGGTCAAGTTAGGCTGATGATCTAAACTCTACCCACTAAATACACGAGTTAGGAAAGGGGAGTGAGTTCCATTCCCCTAACAGCTGCATCCACCCAGACTGATGCTTCGAGTTGAGGATGACCAATGGGTCAAGTAAGACTAAGGATCTGAACTCCACCCCAAAATGCTTGGGTTGGGTAAGGGGAAAAAGGCATTATTCCCCTAATGGTTTCATTTGACCCAGACTGTGGCTTCATGATGAGGAAAATGTGTTATTGTGAAATTTAGATCCTTAGTGAGATATAGACTTGAATTTTTTTCCCTATGCATTATGATTGATTTCCATATACCGTTGATGATATTTATGGATAACCCATGTAACATGTGATCAATATGGAATGTTTAATGAAGATTTTATAAGAAAGGGAATTGGGATAATGCTAGTCATGAATTAAATGAACCTTGTTAACTAATGGAACACAAACTGTCTGTTTCTTACTTACCATTTATTTTGTACTTGCATGCACTATCTATTAGACTAGATATTTTGTAGACACTGTTGGTGGTGGACTATTGAGTTTTGTAATCACACCCTGCTCGGGCCTCCATTGGGTACCTGAGTAGATCTCATGGGTCCATGTTAGGACAAGGGAAGGTGACCTACATTGAGATGTTGTTTTGGGCTCGGGATGTACATAGAGAAGGACTTGGACATAACATTGGGACTTGTTTGGAGTTCATTCCATTTTTTTATTTTGGGTTTCTTTCACATTGCATAATCGGCATGACATGACATTGTTACATTTGATTTGTGGTTGTATCATTTGGGAAACATTTGGCTATGCATGTTTATTTGTTGTTTTATATTTCTTCTATGATTTTTAATGTTCTTTTATGGATAACCCTGGTAAAGAGTGTATAGTCTCCCCACGTGGCTTATTAGACCCCAGTCGGAAAGATCTAGCGTATGGGGAAGTGCACTTGAGATCATATCATGACCTAACTCGAAGCATCAATTTAGTGGATTCTAGGTCGGGGATTTTATAAATTGGTATAAGAGGAGTTCCTTTCTCTTTATTACTATCTGTGGATGGTAGACAATAGATTACGATGTGTCATACCTTGGTAATGAGCTTGTTATTGGTAGTAGCTAACCCATGTATTAGGGAAAACCCTAGTCACCCTGAGTGGGAATTGTTGTTCTTAATGTGTGTTGTTACAGTTGAATGATATTTCACCATTGGGTGATTCACATGTTGTGAGATTTGATTGATTTATGATATTTTTCTAATTGATGGAATGGCATTGGGTTGTGTATTCGTGCATAATTTTAGGCACCTCAGGATATAGGTGGCATGCATCATTATAGGCACACACATGGGATGAGTGTGTGGGGAATAATGATTAGAGTGCATTTTATTTCCTTGACAAATATTTAGAAAATGATGCCTAATAATGGAAATAAAAGTGGGTGAATGAAAAGAATGAAAAATGAGTAGTTAAAGAAGAGACCGTGTTGTAAAAGAAGAATTATTTTGAAGAGGTGTGGATGAAAACTTGTGAGTAAATAAATTGGCTAACCCATGTTGACCATGACCACGATATGTATGGTAGGGGCTTGTGTTCTAAGTGTAATGTTTACAATTGGGATAGAGTATGAAGAATGGTTTTTTTATGGTTGATAGCATGGGACTTTTCCATATGTGGTTAAACCCAATTGCTCTCTCTTAGAATAAATGAGTGAGTGATAAGTTTAAAATGAGAATGTTTGAGTTTAGAGGTGGAAATCCTTAGTGCTATCGGTTTGACCCTTGTTGTGTGGGTTGGGGCAGTGAGTGTGCTCTAGTTTGAGACTTTGGATTTGTATTGTAAGGACTTTCGGGTTGTGATATAGCCTAGGTGATGTGTTAAGGGAACCCTTTTTAGGGTTGTGGAATTTTGGTTACGAGGTGTTGTTTGGTAATGTGATTAAGGTGACACTTGTGGTTCAAGACCGTACAGAGAACATGCTTGAACCTAAGGATGGTGCCCGGGTGTTGGTGAACTTGTGAGTGGTGAATTGAATCATGGGGAGGATTTTTTTCTCTTAGTTCCAATGATTGCGTACACCGTTTGAGTGGAACCTACAATAGATTGTTGTTTTGCGTGCTAGGCATAGTGTGCATTGGAATGGGAGTGAGAGTTTCATTCACAAGCAATGCTTTGTTTGTATCACGAATAGTATGGTTTGGAGAGAGGACCAATGGATTCTCCTGGATTTGACTCTAGTCTAGGGAGTGGGTATCATTCAACCTTCAAGGAGACCTACAAGAGAAGCTAGACATGTTTTATATTTCTTTTTGGTGTGTTCAGCACATGTGGATGTTTTGAAATTTGATAGTGGGACTTAGAGCATTCCATGGTGCAGGATTAGCCTTGAGGGCTATGTGGAAAGGTTGAAAGTCGGTGGTGCCCCTCGAGCTGTGTATATGCACTAATAGTTCTGACAAGGAAAGGATGACCTTGTGGGAGGTTATCCCAGTAGTGCAGATACCTCATAATATGAAGCATTAGAGATGCTTTAGAGGTGGTGTTAATGCGTACAGAGTACCAAAAAGTTTTAGTAAATGGTATAGTTACACCTGGTTCCTTCGTAGGGGAACCCGAGTGCTCATGATAGGATATATGGTTGTTTTTGAGGGTTCTATCATATGAATTCCCGACTCCCCTATTTGGATGATTATTAATGGAGGTTTCAAAGTTTTTTTTAAAATAGGAGACAAGGGTGGATAAAGTGTGGTTATATGCTTTCGATTTATGGTGACACCTAAGGTGTGGGTGGTCATGTGGTTGAACTTGTTTCAATGAATGGTTTGGTTTCTGGGTAAGATGTAGAGGCTGCTTCAGGGATGATGTGGCTAACTAACCAAGAGACATGATAATGTAAGTAATCATGCGATGGGATATATGCAAGATGAGGTTGTTTTGTGTGAAATAGTTGGTTTGATTGGTGTGATAGAATGTTGTGCACTGGTTTTCAGCCATCAGGGACACATCATAAGAACTCGAGCAGTGGTGGAATAAGATCCATATAAAACAATTGGATTATGATTTATTTGGGGTTTGTATGTGGAGTAAAGGTTGAACTTGGTTGGAAATCACACCATAGTGGTGGTGGTTAAATATTGATGAGATGCATTCAGCAGGGAAGCTTAAGACCCCAGGCAGGTCCTGGAGTCCCATAGATTGACATCAAAAATAGATAAGTTTGGGTTGGTGTTCTTCAAAAACTTCTTAGCATACCTTAGCTAGTGATGAGCATGCCCAACATCTTCTAATATTCTCAGGTATAGTGAGAAGCTCCAGATTGTGCCAAGAGATGTAAAGGTGTTTGGTTGGATGAGGGACAACATAGAGTTTATTCTCAGGGAAACTCTATATATGGAGCCTGAAGAGGAGATTTACACCCTCCATGGATTGGGGTGAGGCCCCCAGGATGGACCGAATGTCAATGAACATAATGGGTTCCATTAACAACAGCTGGGAACGGGCACTGGGTGATGTTCCTTTTCTTGTTTTGGGAAAAAGTTGAATGACCATGTCTTAGTTTGTGGTTCATTTTGTGATCGGGTATAAGGTTATGTGGTTGTAATCCCTCTTAATAGTAGTGGAAACAACAATCTTAAGGTGGGGAGTGAAAAGTGGGTCCTATATTTGGAGAAGAGAACATAGAGTCGATGTAGTGGCATCAGGGTGCCAATGAGGAACCTGTGAGGTGCGTGTCAGGTTACTCGGAGAGGCATGTGGGCCTTGGATGTGGTGTCTAATGAGCCAAGTGTTGTCTTGAGCTCGGGGTGGTTCCAAGTTAATCATGTGATGTCTGTACTGAGTTGTAGGAGGATTTGGATGGATATGACAATAGGTTGTGGCAAGAGAAGTTTGGGTTCTATAACCTGAAAAAGGATTGAGGATAGACTAGGATGATTTATCCTTTTTTGGTTTCAGAACATACTGAATTTGAGGGAGCCTTATCCCTGTGATGCGGTGTCACACCAAGGGCGAATCCCTATAAAGGTTCGGGGGGGGGGGGGGGGTAATGAATTTAGGATGGAATTCTAAAATAATTCAGTGAATGACCTCTGTTCCCGCATGAGATGGTATTGATAGACTTAAAATCAGTAATAACCCTTGGAAGGTGAGAAAGCGGTAGTGTACCATTAGTGGAAGGTGGCTGTTCTGGGGAAAGCTAGTCAGAGGTGGTCTATCTTGAGAGGGTAAACTTGAATGGGTGTGGTGAGAGTGACCCACCTCCATGTTCTTGTTGTGGTTACAAGTGTTTCTTTGGAAATGAAGTGTGCCTCAGTGAGGTCATGTTGATCACAGTCCTTGAATAGTCCATGTAGGAATGTCCTCCGAATGGTTTCGATAGTATGACTGGATTCCAATGTAGGGTAATGCCTTATGGATTCTTGGGTGCAGTGTGTTGGAACATGTTAGGTGATGGGAAATTGGGGTTGAGATATAGTGGACCTTCATTTATGGAGGGGTTCCAAGTAATTGGAAATAGTGGAGCGAACCATATCAGATAAATGGTTGGTTGGTGATGTGATCCGAGTTTTGTGTTAGAAGGACTCGAGTGGTCTCCATTCAGGTGGGTTGGCCTAGGTAGAGAGCTTTGGCACGATTTACCAAGTATAGTAACAGAGAGTTTTGAGTGGCGTTTTTATTTATAGTTTTGGAATGAAATCTTCAATAAATGTGGTTGGAAGGGTCATGTGTTTTCTTCTGGGTGATACTTGGTTTGGTCAACATTAGAGTGGGGTGAATAGAGTATGATGCCAAGTGAGTTGGGTTATGAGTTGTGCAGAGGATCAGGACAATGAGGTGTTGATTAGTTCCTATATGTCGATTTTATGCTATGTGTTAAGATTCCATGTGTTGTGAGTTGGGTGTTTTCACCTACGTTTCCCCCTTGACATTCTCATAGGCAGAATGGTTGAAGTGGATGCATCCTTAAAGATTTTTCCGGGTTCGGGTTGTGGGCTGTATTGAGGAAGCCTTAAGGGGAAAGTCAATGCCCTTGGACCATGCTCAGTGGCCTTGTGATGTGAAACCAGATACAAGGAGGATGGAAATGGATAGATATGAATAGTGTAATGGTCTCTAGTTTCGGAAGCTTAGTGATGCTTGGAAGAGCATCTTGAGGACCTACTATTATAAGGCAGGGAGGTTATAAGATCCTATATCTTTTTAATGTATTTTTTGTTTATGTTTTTGTTTAGTCTCTTCTTTTTTGGATAAATAAGATTACCCAAAAGTTCATGTGAAGATTTGAGGGTGTTTTGAGGGTTCAATTTAAGAAATAGGCAGAAAAAGGAATATCTGGTCATGTTTCATGGTTTGCGCATAGTTTTTACAAACCGTGTGGGCTATCCCAAGTAACCGTGCATCCATGGACAAAGGATTATGCATGGTTGGTGAACAGATAAGAAAACCATGTCGGAACCCCATAAAATTAGGGAAAATGAATGTTTATCAGATAGAGGCTCATGCACAGTTTAAGAACAGTTTGGAAAACCGTGCGAGTAAACCGGGCGGCCCTGAAACTTTTAAAAAATTAAAAAAATTCCACTTAGAGGTTTTTATGTTCACTCAGGATTTCCCCCTCCTCCTACCATTCCACCCAAGGAACAAAATAAAGGTATAAATAGATTCCAAGGATCGATCTCTTTCAATTCTTGACCATTTGGAGTGCTGTTGGATGTGAATCGAAGATCCGAGTGAGTTTAATCTCCTCCTCCACTATCCTTTCCAGTTTACATCTTGAATTTTAGGTAATTTACCTCAGAAGCTCGGAAACCTCTTTTTTGGAGAGGTATGTATTAAGGCTTCAAAGGGGTGTTGGATTGGGATCTAAGGCCTTGGTTGAGAGGGAGTTCATCCACATATTTGAGGTAGGTGGTCTACAAGTCATATCCCTTGAGTTTTATAGAGATTTTTGCATGTAGTGTTTTGATTCATACCCTCTTGTAAGGAGTTCGTCATTCCATTATATTGATGTGATGTTTTGGGTGTCTAAAAAACCTAATGGATCCCTCATGATCCAAACATGATGCATTTATGATGATGGGACCTATGTTAGGTCTACCCATGGGGTGTGCCCACATTCCTAGACATAGAGTTTAGCTTAATAAATATAGGTCTATTGTGTGAGAACATAGATACCAAGGTGAATATGATATTAAGATTAAAGGCTGTGAATGGGAGTCCTATAAACACACCTTGGTTTGTGGGGACCTATGCGGGTGTTTGGTTGGCTTAAAATGGGGTTAAGTGAGATAAGGGGAAATGCTAAGAGATTAGATATATACATGATTATGCTTAGTGGGATAAGAATGAGAAATGGGAATTGGTGATGAATGTGTGGAAATGGGTTAATACATGAGAATTAGGTGGTACACCTAAATGATTTAATGTAATGAAGGGATTGTATTATGTGATATGAGAATTTTACTTGAAATGGATATGAGGGTAAATTCTTGTAAAATGATGAATGGGCTAAATGTGTTAATGAATGTTTAATGGAGAATTTGGCTAAGGGGTTGTTGAAAAAAATTAATGGGTTATGGAATGATATTAATTCCCATGTTGTTGTCATTTATTTTGAATTCATGTGGAATTGAAGATTCTTGGTTGTGTTATGGTATGGTTGTGGTGACTTGATAAATAAGCATGTGCACAAGGCATGATAGATTGGGGTATTTACTTGAGGTTCTATGCCCATGGGTTGAGTTAGACTGAGGCTCTAAACTCCACCCAATAAATGCACGGGTTAGGGATGGGGAGCAAGATCCATTCCCCTAATATTTTCATCCACCCGGACTGAGGATTAGAGGATAGGATAAACCACAAGTCGAGTTATACTATAGATCTATAGTCCACCCCAAAATTCAAGGGTTATGGAATTGGATGAAGGCTCCATTCCCGTAATGGTTGCATTCCACTCAGACTAAGGCTTTGAGGTAAGGATAATGTTTTAATGTGAAATGTGGATCCCTAGTGAGATAGAGACTTGATTTTGTTTCCCCTATGCATTGTGATTGATTTCTTTAGAACATTGTGTAGATGATATTTCTGCCTAACCCATGAAACAAGTGATCTATATATCTTATTTAAGGAATATGGTTTAATAAATGGAATTGGGATAATGCTAGTCTTGAATTAAATGAACCTTGTTAACTAATGGATTCCAAATTTTCCCTTTATTACTTAAGATTTATTTTGTACTTTCATGAACTATCTATTAGAGTAGATATTTTGTAGACACCATCGATGGTGGCCTACTGAGTTTTTTACTCACACCCTTCTTGGGCCGCTGTTGTGTACCTGAGAAGATCTGTTGGTTGTGGGCTAGGGAAAGGGCAGAGGGCCTACTATGAGATGTTCAGTTGGGCTCAAGATGTACATGGAGAAGGAACCAAACATAGAGTTTCAACCCATTTAGAGTTTTGCCCATTTTACTATTTTGGGTTTTTTTCACTATGAACTATTGGAAAAGAAAGACATTGTTACATTTGATTTGTGGTTTTATCATGTCGGGAAATGTTTGGTTATGCATGTTTATTGGTTGTTTTATATTTCTTCTGTTATTTTTATTATGGTATTCTGTGGCTTACTCTAGTAAATATGGTATAGTCTCCCCACATGGGTTATTAGACCCCTGTCGCTAGTTGACAACCTCTAGCATTAGAGGTGGCGTGCTTGTAGTCATGTGACGAATTTGCTCGGAGAACCAGTTTAGTGGCTTTTGGGTCAGGGAATTTACAACCGAGGCATGATACCATTGAAAAGGTCAAACTATGTCCCTATACTTGGAACCATGTTATACATGACACTAAACCTGGGCGCCTCTTCACCCAATCCTAATGGTTGAGCACAAATTTTCTCATGTCTAATTTATGGGCACTAATTTGGCCATATACCTTCACATGGATGCCAATTTTTTCTAGTTCTATACCTTGGGTTCTATATCATTTAGGGAATATTACTTGGTGTAATACCCAAAAACCTCTTTCTCTTAAGTCATAGACTAGGATGGTCCCCTAAAGAAAGTATATGTGTAAGGCCCACACATATCCTTCAAATTTTTAGGTAAGAAATGGTCATCCTTCTAGGTGTAAGACCCAACCCCATCTTAAATGGAATCCTATGATTAAGGCCCACAATGCCACTTATTTTTACCACATTTATAATGAAATCTTACTCAATAATTGTTTTTAAACTATATGGGTTGGTACTGCCACATGACCTAAAACTTTTCATCTCAAACTATATGGGGTTTGATTCACGTTCCAATGGAATACATTGGATGCCACACTAAGATTTAATTTCAACATCGTTACCATATTATCTCCTCCCTAATAGTAGGTATTTCACAAAATCGAATCAAATTTTTATAAAAAATGAATAAAAAATAAATCTATTTAGGTGAAGAGAATAAGACACCCTATATAATGAGTATACAGAAAACCATTATTTCTTATGTTATGAGAATATTATTATATCTTTAATGGGAATATGATGAACTATCATTCCTTATATGACAATAATAATATTCCTTTATGGCCCGACATGAGGTAGATAAAAGGGCATCCTACTAGGTGTAATCCCTCACCTTTTGGGTATCCCTTCCTCATATAATTATCGACTGACATGAGGTAGGTAACCATATATGATACTTTTAATAGGTGTATTACACCATCATTCAAGTTGACTTAGTTTTATAGTTACCCGCTAATGGAATGTGGATATCCATATATAGGAATCCAACTAAATATAATCCCTAAACATATCCTCTACTATTCCATTATAACTAAACATGATAAACTAAAAATTGAAGCTGATGCATATGTTTCCTTCAAATTACAAGAGTTGAGATTCCCATATTGGTTTCACCAATGGTTATGAGTGAATATAATCCTCTCAGTGTCCTAAAATTCCATGGGTTGAGATACTTCACTTGGATACTATAAATAACATCATTTGATTTATATGCATGGTTAAACAAGAAGGGGTCACTTTAGAATGAGTCCCCCACCAACCCATTTCTAGGAAGTTTTAGCCTTGTAGTCTATTTGGAGTGATGCTAAAAAACAAGGATGAGATCATGGTTATATGATCTTGTCACCACATTATTACTTTTCACACCAACATAAAAGTCGAGATGTGTTCTATTCAGTGGAACCAAACTACCTGGGTTCTAATTCTCTTCATAGGAATATCTAAGAATCCCTTATATTAAGATCAATCCTAACACATAAAACATCCCTGAATGATGATAAAATATCTTAATATCAATTATGTGGCTTCAATACATAACATCACTAAATATTAAGATAATTAGTAAGGACTATGTGTACCCATATATGTTCACATCGATGCATGGATTCAATTGAAAACTGTCATAGTGGTAACCAGTTCCATTCTTGGATTTTTGAAGGTCTTATGAATATATATTCAATATTTAAGAGATTTATGGAATAGGAAATAATTAAATTTCAAAGGTGTTATGAGACTAGCCTCACATCATCTCGAGCAATGTACAACCCAATGAATCATTGGTAAAGTCCCAGTAACTGTTTGCCTTTGGAAAATATGTATCTATTGAATAAAAAACATGCATACATTGGGGGTGAATTTAAAATAGGTGAGATAAGACCATATATAATGTAATATATTGTATTGATAAGAATTATTTAATTTCTATATATTATTTTTGAAGGATTTTCATTAATTTTTTTGTTAAGGGAATCCATCTATCCATTCTCCACTACATGATAAAGAGATAAAGGGTTAGACTATATATTGTATTATTAATAAAACATATTTAATTAATAAGAATAAAAATTTGTGATGTCACCCATCAATATTGTGTGAGGGACACCAAATCCTAAAATGATGTTAGATTTCATGAAATTAATTATAACTATTATTCTTAATTTCTTCAGGAATACATTGTCAACCCTATTAGAGAAAAAGTTTGGGGTAGTAAGGATGTACATGATCTTCTTGGTTATAACTGTGTGATATAGAACCATGATATAAATCACCCATAAATAAAATGGTTATGAATATTTGGGGGTGTGAAACAATTATTAGGGTTTATGGATGATGTTGGAATGTATATAAAAAACATGAAATTTCATGGAGAATTTCATACATTTCATCATCATTAACAACTATAATTATCCAAGTATCTTGATTTGATAAAACTGTATAGATTATAACTACTGGGATCCAAAAATATCATTATATTACCCTTATATAACAACAAGAGTCTCCCCCTTTATTTAATAATATGATAACACTATTGAACCCTCATTCATGGAGGACCTTATGGGGAAAAGTATCCATCATAAATTTTATAAATATTTTCCCAATGCTGCATCTAGTTATTCCAATCTTAGTCTACTGTGAGATTCCTATATTGGAAAAAATACATTAAGAGATAAATCTATACAATTTTAGTACCAAATAGTTAGGGATAAGTATCACTTTAATCTAAGGAAGTATTTATTTCATTGATTTCCTTTATATCATTATTGATGAATAGAGTGACCACCCTTTGATTAATTATTTTATTTTTTATTTCATTTTGATATAGTTCTTACAAAGAAATAGTTCTATTGGATATAGAATCCAATTAGGTGTTTTTTAAATGCAATATGTGAGATAGTATTTTCTATGATGGAAATTACAGCATAAACTCTCATACATAATCAAGAAAGAGAATCAACTCGTACTTCTTGATTGTATAGTTTCCAATAATTTTTTTGATTGAAAATCTAAATTACCCTTGATATTTAGTCAGGATAAGAGAATTATAATATCTAGCTCAATGAATAGGATGAGGTCTTTGAATTAACCGTCATTATTGGTTTGTCATGTTAATTGAAAAATAATAATAAGGTAAAAACTCTTCCCCTGGGGAGATGAATACAACCCCCAAGATGACCCAATTTAGTTGGTATGTTTACAATATTTATACCATTTGGGATTATAGAGGACCTTTCAATATACATATACCATTTTAGTGAGGTTATTTCAATGGATAATACTTATTATTTAGGGAGTTAAATGTTCAAAAATTAATTATTTGGGATTGGGACAAATATAAGGTGATATTTTAGTAAATTTCCTTCGATTTACTTCAACGACATGAACTAGATGCTAAAATATAATAGAATGACCATCCGTCACTTAGAGATCTTATAAATGTTGGATTAATAAGAATATTATTAAGTAGATAAATAAATAATATTGGGTGGATATGTGATGTTCTAAAAATGTATACATTTTCATAGTGTGATTATTAGTTCTAGGAAGCTCTTCTCAATGTTTGAATATTGGGTATCTACATCCAAAATCATTCTGTTGAGTTAATATAGAATTTTCTCCTTTCCCAAATCATTCTTCTTTATGAGAAAGGAACCAAGTGACCACTCCAATGTTTCTATATATAGGATAAGACACTTACCCTATACTAATGGAATAAAATATAGTTAATATAGGAGATAATTCTTGATATTATCAAATCCTTTCTAAAAATATTTATCCCACAGGTTGATAACCCATTTATTTATCCTTTTTAAATGGAAAAATACTTCCTGAAAGGTTATCTATGATTTTTTTGATATAGGAAATATTTAGCTGGATTCCTCTAAAATATTTGTGGTTTTTAGTATTATTAATACTTTTTATTTAATTATCATTTTGATGTTTCACTTCAATGATGTGATAACATACCATGATGCTAGAGAATTTCCCTAAAGTTACCCCATATGTTAACTTATCTTCAAGTTTTATTATTATAGTTTTTTGAAAACCATCTCAATATAAGTATAATAATCTGAACATTATTGATAAAAAAATTCTATCTCATGAACATTTCAAACCAATGATTTTACCAAAAAGGAATGGAAAATATAGTGCTCATAATATTGAAATATTTATTCAACATTATTCAAGCAACACAAAATTACTTGATAAAAATATATCCTGTAGGATTACCAAAAGACTATTGCCTCTTCATCTTAAATATCCATTCATATATGTTACTATCCTAAAAACCCACCCTCATTGAATTTTTCTTAGAATATAGATATTTCACTAATCAATCGTTTAGTGATTGGGACTAGATAATAATCCTTTAGATAGTGATGAATGAGGTCTCTAAAATCAATCTTGTCTTTAATTTTCTCATTTTATTATACAGGAAGAACACTAGAAAGTCATTTTGGGTATTATATTTCCAATATTATATTTAATTTTATGATACTTTTTAACTTCATCCTCCACTTTTTCAGTATGGTTCAGAAGCATCCTCCTTGCTACTTTCATATCACTAGTGTTGATATCTGGCTCCCCTAAATGATGGGTAGGATCCTGGGGATCCAATCTAGGAATTTATATATAATTCCATGTAAAAAAATATTGATGTGGTTTTACAAAGGATATATAATTATCATATTCCTTATGGGTCTTGGATACAATAATCAATACAGGTCATGGATCCTCCTCCATATCAAAATTCACTTTTTTGAGTTCATTAATAATAGTAAAAAAACATTTCTCAAATACCAAAGGAAATCCTTTGATATCTTCTTCCTCCACTTCACTAATATCAAGATAAGAAGATGTTTTGTCATCTTGAGATGTAGGGGTTGATATGTGGGTATTATTATTCCCATCATAATGTAATCCTTATTTTTAATGGATGAGTTCATCTAATGTAATTAATACCATGAGAATGAGAGGGATTGTACCAGAACCCCTTGATCTTCTTCATTTAGGATCTAGATCCAACTAGTTAGAGATATTATTATATTTCATCCAAATAGCAGAAATACATTCCATTGAGTAAATATTATCAAGAAAAATATTGATCTTCAAGGACTACACTGTAGTTTTTTATTTACTTATCAAAATATTCCCAATGGAAGTTCCTTCCAGACCATCTTAAAACACATATTTCCATTTCATTCCATTATATTTTTTATATTTTTATGGTTTTTATAACTATTTGTGATATTCTCAATACTATGGGGGTGGTGAATTTGTGTTGGGAAAATTTTAATATAATAAATTATTTTTATCCATTTACCTCTTATAACTTTTTGGATATAAGTTCTTTAATTATATGTTTCTTTTTGTATTAAAGTAGTTATAAGAAATTAAAGGATGTGATACAATGTTTTTATAAGGTTCACTAATCAATAAGAGTATTTAGTATCTACTGTTTATGGTGAGGACCAATTCAAAGATTCTATACTATAATGAGGTACCAATTACAATGGTTGTTCATGGAAACAATCTTGAGTGGATGTGTGTTCCCTACACTTTAGGAGGGGTAAAAATAAATACTAATTCCCTAGAACCATGGTAACTTACTCCAAATTCCTCTCATACTGGTCTATATACTTTTTGTAAAGAGTGAAATAAACTTATTCAAGTTCATTGCAACATTAATAAAGTATTACAAAAAATATAACTTTAATTGATTATTTTAGTGATTAATTATTCTTATTTTCCTTCTCCTTCTACTATTTCTTGCAAAATATCATATAAGAAACACTTATTCTTCTACTATATACAAAAAAGTGTGTGCACTATTCTTCCTTATATTCTTCTTCTCTTACACTAATTTCATGGCCCTTAATTATTTATAAATGGTATATGTCAAAAATCCTTCTTTCCCTTATAAAATTTATGAACAACTGATCGAATTATTCTTTTTATTCTTGCACAAACAGATATATACAATAATGTTTTCTCATTTTCCCACTTATTCTTATTCTTCATTTTTCATAGAATGAAAAAATGCACTGGATATCTACCTGATTCTACGAATCTTTAGTATCTATATGAATGATTAGAGTAATTTCTCTCTATTATTCTTTAATAATATAAAATATACACTTCTCTTTAAATATCAGATCTTCAACTCAAATCATGTTATACAACTTGTAATATATATATATAATAATTACAAAATCAATTTTTATTTTCATCTCTTCTCTCTCTATTTCAATAAAGTATTCAAAAAATAACATAAATTCATTATTTGAATTGGTAAGTCTTATGGTAATTAAATTCAACCTAAATATTTATCATATTCCATCAACTAGTTCCAAAATTCTCAACATCAACTTCTTGTTATAAAAAACCACATATATTTAAGTTATCTATAACTATATGAATTTGTAGTAACCCATATGATTATATTATATAAATATTTAATATATGTTTAAATTCAAAATATCATGTGAATTTAAACATAATAACTCCTTTAAATAGATCCATAAATCTTAATATCATCATCATTAGTTCACACTTCACATAGATGAGTTTTGTAACTACTGTGATATTTTCTATTCCATCTTTCTATAATTTTTAAATTTAAAATACCATGTGAATTTAAACATCAAAACTCCTTTATACCGATATATACATATAAATATATTTATCCTTAATCCACAATTCACATAGATGGTTTTGAATAATGGTATATATTTTCATCAAAAATCTCTGTAAATAATTTATTCTGGAATAATGATATAAAAATCAGGATATTTATAACTATTTAATTATGGTATACCTGACATCATCACAATTAAATACCTGAATACAATCATGCATTCAATCTACATGAATTAAAAACAAACGACTTCTTATTATTTTATCATCACAAGATTTTCTCCTCATGCATAAATGTTTTATGTATTTCTCTTACAGAATAAATTGCTAACTCGATTTCACCAATCTAATTATGCTGTGTGATCATCACATAATACTAGTTGAAGATCCTATAGATATGAAATGAAGAACATATGCATGATCATTAACATGTATCTAGATTTATAAATAACCTCAATGATGGAAGTATTAGATTTCATAGAGGATCAATAATGATTGACACTATCATAGGATGATGTGGAAATCTATACATTTCTTGATGGATTTATAGATGGACTAAAATACCATAAAAGTTACCCATGGTTTATCCTCATAATCACAATTGAAGCTTATTAACATAGAAGATAAACATCCACATGGAAGGTCTATGATTCATGTGCATATATCGATACATCATAAAAGAACCATGAACACAATACTCAGGAGTCAATTTATATGCATAACATATTTTTTCCTCAGAGAAGGAATAAAAGAATATGCTATATTAATATTGAAGAATGATACTCATGAATGATAACTTTCATCCCTTGGAATATCCATGCTTGATTCATCGCTTTATAAAGGATCCTTGTTTATATTCATTGAAAATCCATTACACATGTAATATCCAATTGATTAAATTATCCATGAATGAAATATATCAACAATTTTAGTTTAACCTAATTTTTTTCTTAAAAATATTTAATTATTGAATTCATTTTTTATGATAGATCGAATTTATCAATAAATAATGAAATTTACTTCTTTTTCACATGAAGCATTTCTAGCTCGAGGTTGAGGATGATGTATGAAAAAACATCTCACTTGAAGAATCATTGTTTACATCTAACATATGACATGTAATAAAAGGAATAGTACCAAAATATGAGTTTTTCCAACATCGAATACTTGCGTAGTATTGTTCTTCATAATAACCTATCCAATATTCTTTGATACCCAATTAAAAGTATCTGGGTCTCCTCCAAGTACCCTTCCCTCCACCATCATGCCACCCTGTATGGAGGCACTATGACACTACTCTTTTCACCCAACACATGTTATCCCACTCATGTGTATCTGCTGATGAATTTTCTTCCTCCCTTTCACAATAGGCTGCTGATATGGGTTGAATCCCATTAGGTGATCTTTTCTACAACATTTTCTATTGAGATTTCCCCTTATATTTCTTGGGGTGGCAATATTTTTACTAAACTATGGTAAAAATGAGTTATTGAAATTATTAATATACATCATATTCCCTTCTCCACAAAAAATAAAATTTCATTATATTCATCAATATTTATTATTCATGAAAAAATATTAATATTTGTGAAAGTAATTATAATATAATCATACCTTTTTCATTAATAATAGATGAATCCTTAAATTATTCCAAAGGAAAGATTTAGAGACCCAATATTGACAAACATGTAAATTACATTACTTTTGCGAAAAAAATATTACATAACAAAAACCAACACTGAAGGACTGTAATAGTTTTGTGTATTTGGAAACTCAGAACATAATCTTCTAATCATGGTGAAATATCTTCAACATCTACCATAATCATCTTTCCCTTTTTGTTTTCTTACATAAAACCTTTCTTTATATCTTGTGGAAAATAAGACATATAAAGGGTGAGCTCAAATGATCGGTAAGGGTAAGCATGGAGAAAAAATACCGTATACATTTGAATAAAAAAAACATGAACATAAAGTTTAAACATCAAAATCATGAGAAATGAAATAAAACACGGAAGTATATAAGGAATAGATCATTATGGAACATCAATCATTATAAAATAGAATGGTAATAAAGCATGTTATTATGGAAAACCATTAAGCACTTGATATGATTTACATAGTATCCAAGGCATTGTTGCCAAGACCATCGTAGTGGACAAAGTCCCTTACTGAATTGAGTTCACTCCTCGTTCTAGTCCTGTATCACTGAACCGGATTAACTTGTCGTTCCAGCCATATCTATCTCAGGAGATATAAATCTTTACAAAATGCATTTGAGGGAGATATAGGTCCCACCCATATCATATTGAAATCATTCTTACGTGTTCCACAAAATAAACATAAATCATTCATCATAACCCAAAGAATAAAATGGGTTTCATAAACATCATCCCATCATAACATAATCCATATAAAACAAATGGATATCATTTAATCATAAGAAAAGTGAAACCTTGTAAATCATAAGACATTATACTTGAATCATACACATATTAAATAATGTCATCTTATATGGAAAATGGTTTTGATAAAATACTTGAAATGAATTCTTGAGGGAAATATCCTTTCTTCTTAAAAATCATTTCTTTTTCAAAAAATACCATGAAATTTTAAAAGAAAAGTATTTTTTTTGAAAATAATCATGAAATATTATAGAGTATTATTCATGAAAATAAGTTTTTATGAAACCGTAAAAATACGTTCATGACGTATAAGTTAAAAAAAACATTCTTCTTGTACTTTTGCCGGGAAAGTCAAAATGTACCTCATATGGTAAACAAAAGAAAGATTCCTTACATAAAATATAGTAAAATTCAAAAATGGAAAAATGACATTAAACATAAAGGAATTTTTTTTTATAAAACATGGACATGGATGACAAATATACCCCCAGTAAATACTTACGAATAAACAATCTCACAAAAAAATGAGATTGGAAAAGTTATCCCTTACCTTATGTCCGATATGCTTCATATGTATCCGAACCTCCTGCATAATGATTTAAATAATGTAATTGAATTATTAAAGAACCCAATTCATTGTTATGATATCATATATGGTTCACTTATGAATTTATATTACCCGTTCTTTTGTAAATTCCATGTTAAAACAGAATTTTGGGTAAAATCGTTTCATTTATCGTATGTATTTTGATTTGTTGTTCTGGATATTATTACTCATATCCCGATTTAATTAATTCCATAATTTAAAACATGATTTTTATATAATATAAATTCAGTATATATATATATTATAGATTGATAAATGGAATGAAATACACCGTTCATGGAGACGGTAGGCCGTACGAACACATGAACGCAGTTTTCATTTCCTTATTGAATTGAATGGAATTAAGTAAATGAAACATATATGTAAATAAATAAAGTATCATTATTATGTAATATATTTTATTATTATTTATTATATATATATACTTTATAATCATACTTGAATGGTTAATCATGAAAAATGAATCTCATCACGTTTGTGGAGACGGTAGTCCGTACATATGCACGAGCGATGATATCATTCCCATAATTACGGAATAGAATTGGAGTGAATGATATAATATCTCAGACTTCGTATGATGTTATAATAACTACATATAGTTATTATTTACACCATTATACCTATCCAAGTAATGTGGTGGTGGAAAAACTTATTGCACCACGGTGTGGAGACGGTATTCCGTACGTACGCACGCGTGGTGATTTAGTTTTCCATAGGATGGATAGAAGGTGAAATGGGGTTGTTTCATATTTACAATATCATATCAGTATATTAGTGATAATTATTGTATTAATTTACAACGAACCAACTAATGAAGAGAAAGTTGAAGAAGAAAGAAACTTGAAAGAATCGGTAGAAGAGATTACATCTTCATCGACGTACCTTTTTAAGCTTCCTCTTAAGGGACTAGAGTAGGTCTTTTGATAAGAAAAAAAACCTACAGAATGATTATAGGGAAGCGGAGAATAGAAATGGCTAGGGGTTGGCCAAGCTTGAAGGATCAATGTTTTGTGAAGAGGAGAGGGGGGAGGTACCCTTTTATAAGGGAGGAGAGGGGGACCTTTAGAATCATAAGAAATATTAATTTATAATAAATTCAAACCCAACTTAAAAACCTTCAAAAATGAATCAATTAAAATATTAGATGAGATAAGGTTGTAATATTATCATACAATAAGATTTATACATTTGGTAATTTATTTTAAACCTTATCAACTTGATTTATCATTATTTAATCTATATAATATTATTTTTGATAATTAAATTCTAAATTTTAAATTGTTATAAATACAAAATTAAATGTTGTCAATTTCCCATAATTGGATAATTTATAACCTTTTAGACCATATAATTTTAAAATATTTATTTGATTTTTAAACAATTTTATATTATGTTATGTTTATAGAATAAAAATAGTGTCAATTTTGACACTATTCATTTATTTGAATTTAAATAAAATCCACATAGAAGATATGTTCGAAATAAAAGAATTAATAGATTCATAACATGTCTTATTTATATAGAAAATTCACAGAGCACATTAAATAGTTCATATAATATTTAATTTAATATTTTTAAAACCATTTATTTGGTATTTCAATCAATAAAATAATTTCAACATCACTTTTGTGTCACCTTTAATGATAATTATTTAATTCTTAGAAATTTTAAATAAACTCAAGTGATGTAGATATTTTATTAGCTTTCTGGAGACAATTTATTTTCGAAGTTTCATGAATTTTATCACTAAATTAAAATTATTTTACTTATAAGATCTAAGAGAGTGACATGTTGTCACTTTCATTGGTTTTAATAATAATTAAATTATTTACATTGTTAAAAGTCCATAAAATGAATCTATTCCGACCCTTAGGTGATATGGGTTGACTTTTATTCGTTGAATAGAGTTTTTTTCTAGTTTTAGGGTAATTTTATAATCTTATTTTTACCATTAATTACCCGATTTACTTTTAACTCTAGTAAATAAAAATTACCGTAGTTACTATTCATAATGTCAAAAAAATAAAAGTAACCTATTGAGATAATTTGGACCCACTTAATTCAAATATGGAATCCATTTTTTAAAAATCAAAACACATAAGTTTCAGTAATTAATTTAAAATTAATCCCGTTGTTATGAAAACGGGTTTTAAAAGTTAAAATATTGCCAAAGATTGTAATGTTTTTACCTATGAATTAAATGTAAAATTAATGTTAATGAAATAAATTATATTAAATATTAAAAATATATTCTATTTATACTTTAGAACCATTCAATATTATAATTTAACCATATAAATTATTACGATGAAAAAAGTTGTTGTTAATTAAAATATAGCGTTTTTTTACTATTCATTAAAATATGAATATTATCAGAATAATATGAAACATTTATCCAAAGTAAATTTTTATATACTGATTCCAAAGAAGAATTTTATTTTTTCAAATTGAACTTATAAACATGTCAAAAAATATATTTAAATTAGGTGCTCCATCAAAAGGCGACAAAACTATATTTTTTGAAAAATACTTATTTTACTCGAAAAATTTATTTTGTTCTCATACCATGTTCTAGAAGATGTGTAAGATGAATAATAATGGTATAAAATTATAAATTTAGTTAATACTATTCATAACAGCTAGATCATAATAATATTATAATAATATATCGTTGTTTAGTGAAACCCGGTATTGCGTACTACACACGCTATCGAGGTAGGTCGTGATTGCGTGTAATGCAAGACAAGTCAAGGTTGCGTGTAGTGAAAGACTAATTTGTTGTTGCGAATTAAAAAATCGAACCATATTTCATTTATACATTGGATATATATATATATATACACACACAATGTTACGTAGAATAACTACTATCAAAGAAACTTGAAATTGTGTGCATCACAAGCCAAGAATAGTGTTGCGTATACTACAAGATAATATGGTGTTGTGTATAGCACGATCTAATATTAGTGAAGCATAAAAAAAATCAAAGAAATTAAAAAGAATAATTCTCATAAAATCTACGGGCATTACATTATACGCCCCTTAAAATGAATTTCGCCCTCAAAATTCATCGGGGTTATAAATGGTTTTCTACTTGAATGTTTCTCTCATAGAAACCCATATCATAAAAAGGAATACTAAAACATCATTTTAAAAAGTAATTTTAGAAAAATAATGGATACCCAAAGTAAATCATCACTGGGTTTCCACATAAGAAAATATTGGTGAAAATATGGATATGGAAGAGAAATCTAACCATCTATTTCTGATGGAGAGTGGTAGAGAACATGGATATGAAAAATCCAACAATCACAAAGCTATAAATCTATGATGATCTAAGGTACCATCTGATTAATCAGATATGAGGACACTAGGACCAAATATTTGGTTTGTAAGATCATTTCCCTAAAGTTGAAGAGTTTGAATTAGAATAAATACTTACTTTATTTCAGTAAAATCTCACCGTTGTTTGTGCCTTGAACAATTTCCACTTCCTCTCTTAAAGAAATGAAGTTGAATTTTTCATTCTTGAAGTGTTAGCAGATCATGTGATAGAATGATGGGTCATTCCATCTGTCTCAAACAAAAGGTTGGCAAAAGCTATCAAATATACATAAGTCCATCTATGGTGAGGTTAATCGTATATGATCCTAAAAATGGACTTATACTTCATCTATCATACCGTTAATAAAATAATACAAGTTTCTACTAACCAGTGACTTCCTGTAGGCCAGTGGTAGGCGATAAAGGCCTGTCTCACTTCGGTTGTGTGTTAGATTCTCACAGACTTGTCTGACGCGATGGGTTGTTTCCCGTCCTGCAGGTTGTCCTTTTTCTATAAACACATTATTATAACATTCCATCAGTAATATCGAAAAATGTTCTAGACTTAAAAAATACTAACTTATGACCGATATAATCCATTACAATATTTAGGCTTATGCAAAATGCTTCTGTCTGAGCTCATAGTATAAATAAAACAATTACTAGAAATTTCATCTACCGATCATGTGAATACCATCATTTATCCCCCATATATCATAAGATATATCTTGTTGGTCACATTCCAAACATGTGAATACCTTAATCATATATTCTTTTGAAAAAATGAATACCCATTGAACCTTAGTGAAAACATGAATACTGTAAAAATTCAACTCTTTCCATATACAAAAATCCCAAAATTTATATATACTCAAACCATGATATCACTTTTTCTTTTTATCTGTCATGAACTCATTAATACTATCAAACATTTCATTATCTCTTTATCCCTTCATTATGCACATATCATCTTCTTTCCAAAAATATCTGAATAACCTTTCATGGTTACCTGTACTATTAACATATTCTATCAAATACATTAGGAAGAACAATAGTGTAACAATCATTAGATGTTTCTTTATTCAATAGTACCATTAAATTACCTATACAATATAACTCTTGATAAACATACAATCATTCCACTACCTTCTTAAACCATTGACCGAGCTTCATCCTTTTATTCCTCAACACTTCTTTTATCTCATATATCATTTGTAGTCTCATCATCATCATCAACATAAATACTACCCATACGACCATGCCGATTCTCTTCATGAAATTTTCCCTTAGAACAGTGGTTTTCATTATGCCCGTACATTCCGCATTTAAAACATTTAACCGTTGTTGATGTCTTAGCAATACCATTATCCTTGTCCATGTTGCTAACTGAACCTTTTCCTTTACAATTACTAGCTTTGTGTCCTTATTTTCCACACCCAAAGCATCTTCCAGTTCCTTTGAAATATTATCCTTGATGCCTCTTCCAACATGATTTAAATGAGGGAAATTGAACTTTCTTTCCTCTATGATAATCATGAAACTCCATCTTTCTCTTATTAGTCGAGTCAGGTTACTTACCAAAGTTGATATTATTGATCATATTATGAGACTGATGATTAGGCATAATAACGATTTTTGGAAATCCAAATCCCGTTTCATTTGGTTCCTCATGATGAATATCATTCGATTGTCCATCATATTCTCCATTAACATGAATCCTCTTATTTTCTACAATTTCTTAAAACCCAAAAAAAAAATAGTATGAGAGGAAAAACTCGTACTAGAAGAAAAATATAATCAAGGGGAAGTACATTCAATCTATAACATCATAGGTTTAATTCTATGATAGTTACCATAATTCTAATACTATAACCTATATTATACTTAACCTTAGGGACATCCCTAGACATACCTTAGAAATATCTCTAGGGATCTCACTAAAGTTTTCGCATCCTTGTTTTCAAAGGTTAACTAAACCATTCCTCTGATACTAACTGTAGAGACCCAAGATTGACGTATATGGTCATTACATTACTTTTGCAGAAAACATAATACATAACAAAAACCAACACTCAAGGACCGTAACAACTTAGTGTCTTTGGAAACATAGAACATAATCTTCTAATCATAGTGAATGATCTTCATCATCTCCCATAAAGAACTTCCCCTTTTTGTCTTACCTAAAACCTTTCTTTATATCCTGGGGAAAATTAAACATATAAAGGGTGAGCTCAAATTCTCATTAAGGTTAAGCATGGAGAAAATAAACAAACCAAATACATTTGAACTTAAAAACATGAACATAAAGTTTAAACATAAAAATCTTGAGCAATGAAATAAAACACGGATGCATGTAAGGAATAGATCATAATAGAACATCAATCATAATAAAATATCTTAGGAATAAAGCATGTAATTATAGAAAACCATTAATCACTTGATATTATTTCCATAGTAGCCAAGGCATTGCTGCCAAGTCCATCTTAGTGGACAAAGTCCCTTACTAAATCGAGTTCACTCCTCGTTCCAGTCCTATATCACTAAACTGGATTAACTTTCCGATCCATCCATGTCAATATCATGAGATATAAATCATTACCCAATGAATTGGTGGGAGATATAGGTCCCACTCATCTCATATTGAAATAATTCTTACAGGTTCCACAAAATAAACATAAATCATTCATCATAACCCAAAAAATAAAATGGGTTTCATAAACATCATACCATCATAACATAATCCATAAATAACAAATGGATATCATTTCATCATAAGAAAAGTTAAACCATGTAAATCATAGAGACATTATAATTGAAACATACACATATTAAATAATGTCATCTTAGATGGAAAATGGTTTTGATAAAACACAAGAAATGAATTCTCGAGGGAAATATCCTTTCTTCTTCAAAATCATTTTCTTTTCAAAAAATACCATGAAATTTTAAAGGAAAAGGATTTTTTTGAAAATAGTCATGAAATATTGTAGAGTAAGAATCATGAAAATAAGATGTTATGAAACAGTAAAAATCTGTTCATGTCTTATATGTTAAAAAAAACAATCTTCTTGTACTTTTGCCGGAAAAGTCAAAAAGTACATCGTATGGTAACAAAAAGAAAGATTCCTTACATACAATGTAGTACAAGTAAAAAATGGGTAAAAAGGACTTTAAACATACATGAGACCATTCTTAGAAAAAATGGACATGGATGATAAATATACCCTCAGTAAATACTTACGAATAAACAATCTCGGAAAAAAAATGAGAATGGAAAAGATATCCCTTACCTTATGTCCGATTTTATTTATTTGTATCTTATCCTCCTGTATAATGATTTAAATATTTTAATTTAATTATTAATGAATAATATTCATTGTTATTATTTCATATATGGTTCACTTATGACTTTATATTACCAGTTCTTTTGTAAATTCCATGTTAAAACATCATTTTGGGTAAAATCGTATCATTTATCGTACGTCTTTCGATTTGTTGTCCATGATATTATTACTCATATCCTAATTTACTTAATTAAAGAATTTAAAACATGATTTATATATAATATATATTCATTATACAAATATATACGATAGATCGATAAATGGAATGAAATACACCGTTCATGGAGACAGTAGGCCGTACGTACACATGAACACTGTTTTTGTTTCCTTATTGAATTTAATGGAATTATGTAAATGAAAAATATATGTACATAAATCCAGTATAATTATTATGTAATATATTTCATGATTATTTATTATATATATACTTTATAATCATTCTTTAATGGTTAATCATGGAAAATTAATCTCATCGCGTTCGTGGATACGGTAGTCCGTACGTACGCACGAGCGATGACATCGTTGGCATAATTGTTGAATAGAATTGGAGTGAATTATATAATGTCTCAGACACAGTATGATGTTATTATAACCATATATAGTTATTATTTACACCATTATACACATCCATGTAAGGTGGTGGTGGAAAAACTTATTACACCACGGCGAGGAGACGGTATTCCGTACGTACGCACGGGCAGTGATTTTATTTTCCGTAGGATGGATTGAAGGTGAAATGTGGTTGCTTAATATTATAATATCATATAAGTATATTAGTGATACTTATTTTATTACTTTTCAATGAAACAACTAAAGAAGATGATGTTTAAGAAGAAAGAAACTTGAAAGAATCGGTAGAAGAGATTACCTCTTCTTCGACGCACCTCCTTTAAGCTTCCTCTTATGGGACTAGAGTTGGTCTTTTGATAAGACCAAAACCTCCAGAATGTTGATAGGGAAGTGGAGAAGAGAAATGGGCATGGTTTGGCCGGGAATGAAGGCTCAAAGTGTTGTGAAGAGGAGAGGGAGGAGGTTCCCTTTTATAAGGGAGGAGAGGTGTACCTTTGGAAACATAAGAATATTAATTTATAATAAATTCAAACCCCACATAAAAACATCCAAAAATGACTAAATTAGAATATTAGATGAGATAATGTTGTAATATAATCATACAATAATATTTACGCATTTTGTAATTTATTTTAAACCTTATCAACTTGATTTATCATTATTTAATCTATTTAATATTATTTGTGGTAATAAATTTATAAATTATAAATTGTTATAAATACAAACATAAATGTTATAAATCTTCCATAATTGGATACTTTATAACCTTTTAGACAATATAATATTAAATTTTAAATTTTTAAATATTTATGGGATTTTTAAACAATTTTATATTATCTTATTTTTATAAAATAACAGTAATCTCAATTTTGACACTATTCATTTATTTGAATTTAAATAAAATCCATATAGAAGATATGTTCTCAATAAAAGCTTTAATAGATTCATAACATGTCATATTTATCTAGAAAGTTAATGGATCACATTACATAGTTCATATAATATTTATTTTATTATTTTTAAAACCATGAATTTGATATTTTAATCAATAAAATAATTTCAACATCACTATTGTGTAACATTTAATGATAATTATTTAATATTTAAAAATTATTAATAAATTAACATGATGTAGATAATTTTATTATATTTCTGGATACTATTCGTGTTTGAAGTTTCATGAAGTTTATCACTAAATTAAAATTATTATACTTATATGATTTATGAGAGTGACATGTTGTCACTTTCTTTGGTTTTAATAATAATTAAATTATTTCCATTGTCAAAAGTCTATAAAATGAATCTATTCCGACCCTTAAGTGATATGGGTATACTTTTATTCAACCAATAGAATTTTTTCAGGTGTTAGGGTAATATTATAATCTTATTTTTACCATTAATTACCCGATTGACCTTTAACTGTAGTAATTAAAAATTACCGTAGTTACTATTCATAATGTCAAAAAAATAAAAGTAACCTATTAACATAATTTGGACACACTAAATCCAAATATGGAATCCATTTTTTAAAATTCAAAACATAGAAGTTGCAGTAATTAATTTAAAATTAATCCCATTGTTAAGAAAACAGGTTTTAAAAGGTTAAACATTTCCAAAGAATGTAATGTTTTTACCTATGAATTAAATGTAAAAGTAATGGTTTTGACATAAATTATATTAAATGGTTAAAATATATTCTATTTATACTTTAAAATCATTCAATATTATAATTTAACCATGTAAATTATTACGATGAAAAAAGTTGTTTTTAATTAAAATATAGCGTGCTTTTACTATTCATTAAAATATAAAAGTTACCAGAATAATCTAAAAAATTTATCCAAAGTAAATTTTTATATACTGATTCCAAATAAGAATTTTATTTTGTCATATAGAACTTATAAATATGACAAAAACTAGATTTAAAGTAGGTGTTCCATCAAAAGGCGACAAAACTGTATTTTTTGAAAAATACTTATTTAACTTGAAAAATTTATTTTGTCCTCATACCATGTTCTAGAAAATGTTTAAGATGAATAATAATGTTATAAAATTAAAAATTTAGTTAATAATATTCATAATGGCTAGTTCATAATAATATTATAACAATATATCGTTTTTTAGTGAAACAAGGTATTGCGTACTACACACGCTATCGAAGAAGGACATGATTGCGTGTAATGCAAGACAAGTCAAGGTTGTGTGTAGTGAAAGACTCCTTTTTTGTTGCGTATTAAAAAATCCAACCAAATTTCATTTATAAATTGGATATATATATACACACTCAATGTTTCTTAGAATAACTACTTTCAAACAAACTTGAAATTGTGTGCATCACAAGCCAAGAATAGTGTTGCGTATACCACAAGCTAATACGGTGTTGCGTATAGCAGAAGATAATCTTGGTGAAGCGTACAACAAAAGAAATAAAAGATTTAAAATAGAATAAATCTAATAAATTCTTCAGGCGTTACAAAATAACTCCTCCATTATTCAAACCACTTATTTTTTTTTACTTTTTTTAACATTCAATATATTGAAATCAATGAAGTATTTTGAATAATTGATAACAATTAAATAAATAAAATACACATGAAGTGATCGTGATAATCGTCTATTTGTATTTTTTGTCAATAACTTCTAAATTATGAGTCAATATGTGATGTATTCATCTCTTTTATCAATAAAGTTTAATTTAATTTTCACTCTCTATTGTTAAAAATAAATAAAAATATATCTGGAAAAGGTTATCAATTAATTTTTAATAAAATTTCTACCAATTTTCTCACTCAAAGACTACATGATACTTTGTATGTGTCGAAATCAATAGGATTTTATTTATAAAATTTTTCTTTCTATTCTCAATTGAACTTAATAATAAATGAAATTATAGCCCATAAAACACTCTTCATGTAACTTCTAAAATGATAGATACAAATTGAGATATATTTTTCTCATAAATATGAATATAAATTTTCTACACCAACCTCAAAAAATAAGTTAAAAGAATTAGGTACAAATATTAGGTTTATTTACCCTACAACATCTTAAAACATCTCTTATTATTTAATTTATTAATTTTATTCCTCCCTTAATATTATTATTTTATTATTATTAATAAGGAATATAGAGTAAATAATTCATACCTATTCAATTAAATGATCTATAAACACATTCTAAAAAAATTATTTTTTCAAGAAATGATTATTGAGGAATATTTTTCAATTTTTTTTACTCTTAATCCTATTAAGGAGAACCTTCTCACGACCTTTATAATATTTAATCTATTAAAATTTTCAATGAAATGAAAATTCAGGTGGATAATATACCCAAATGGAACATCTTTATATTATTTTCCGTAATTTAAAACTTCATGATAATCATCATGGATTATCATTCTTCAATACATGTTTTATAGGGTACTAATTATAAGATCAAACTGAGTTGGTATTTTCTTCACTTTAGTGTGATGTTTTGACACAAAACACTTCCTTCAACTATATCGAAGAATATCCTTTTACCATATTTTAAGAGTACTAATTGAGGGATTAGTATTGTATGGAAAGTTTTTTTTTTAATTTTTTAGTATTGAAAACATATCCACTTTGTTAGGCTCTTCCCCTTAGACCAAACATCACTGTTAATTATTTTCCATATAAGAATAGACACAATATCTCAAATTTAGGTGAATAATGTGGATCATCTTATTCTTAAATGTGAACATCAAGGTTGATATTTTTTTATTAACTATGTTACACTATTTTCTAGACTCTTCAGGATTAGAAGTATGAACTTAAATTTTGAATAATCTAGAGGTAGCATAGATCTTACTAATTCATCAATTTTTGTGTGTGTGAAATCTCTCTTTTTAAGAGTCTTTATTGTGATTTTATTACTCGGTGAAATTTTAATTTTCATTAGAAAGTCTTATTATGATGGGATTACTATATATAATTCTCTAGGAGTGTATTTATCCTTATTTCACCTTAATCTTGATACTTATTTTAAATAATATATTCATTTGTTGAAAATATCTCATGAAATTTAGGAAATTTATTTATATTATTCCGTTTCTTTTTTGAATTGATTTTTTTACTTCTTCTCTATTATTCTACATATCTAAATATATTGGATACACTACTAGAAAATTATTAGGAAAATTGGTACGATTTATGAATTCTCAATGTGACATCTTTTATATATTCATATTCTCTTGGTTTATTCCTATTTATCCCAAGTTCTTAAACCTTAATGGACATGGTTGGATGATATTTGTTATCTATGTTTGATCAATTTTGGTTTTTGGTTTGTAAGAGTTACAATCATTATTAGGTTATGTATTTTGGTGGTTTTCATTGATGTAAGAATGATTTCATCACTTGTGGTAGGAGTTTCTATTAAATTTCATTTCCTTAAAAAGTTCATTGGTTGATTGATTCATTTAATGTTTTTTAACTAATGTAAGGATATATATGATACCTAGTTTTATGTTATCAAAGGTTCTCTATATTTTTTTGGTTTTCTAATAAAAAATTTGTAATGTTTTTAATTCAATGGTAATTTATTTTAAAATGGAATTTTTATCATTAGAAGTGTTATATAAAATTCCATTTATTGATTTATACACGAAAAATGTCTGGTCTAAGGTTATTTTGGACAAAATCGATTTATAAAGTAGATTATTACTTTATTTAAATTAAATAAATCAATTTAAAAGGTTCTTCTTTTAAAAATATTATTCCATGTTTTTATAAAGGTTTTCCGTCATTTTAAATATGTATCCTTATTTTAAAATGGGTTTATTAGTTTATGGGACACTTTAGTGATTTCCTATTATTATTTTAGGTATTATGATTTGGTTTAAGAGGTTATTTCCCTTGGAATGAACTTTTTTAAAATGTTATTTTGAATGGGGTTTCCCAAGATGCAACTTTGGATATTAAAATATAAGGAATGTTTGGAACCATGTGAGTATGTGATTTGTTGATTAATCTATACCACCTAGTAAGAGGCCCACTATTTTAATTTTTTGTTCTTGTAGGAATGTGTTACTAGTATATTAATTTTGATTCATTGTTATGTTTTTTAGGCAAAATGATATTTATTGAATGGGGTGTATTGGGCAAGAAAAATATTTAATGGATGTTTTATTACCTTTGGGTTATGTGATTATCATGTGATTGATGTTGGATTGATAGTGGTATTTGTTCATTAGATATGAAATGAGTATCTATATAATACTATGTGTGGGAGTTAAGGGATATTAAATATTATAGTTGACATTTAAACACTAGAGAGTTTACCCTAATTTAATTTTATGACCTAGCTTGGTGTGTGTCGCCGATGAGATCATATTGAGTGAATTAGGTGATAGGATGTGAGACCGTTAACCTATGGGAATTTGGTTCCACTCTTTCATGTCTAGTACTTCCCCATTAGTACATTTTGTGATTCCCCATAATATATATCCAATGTTATGACACTTTATTATGCATTGTTATATGAGTTTTGTATGTCTTGTTTTGATCCTACTTTGATGTATTTGTTATTTATATTTGAGAATTATTGTTGTAAGGATTTATTAATGTTAATATTATAAATTTTTATTACTCTCTAGGGATTTTATTTTATTACAATTTCTCTTTTGTTCATTACTCTAATTTAAGGAGTGTTTGTGTTGAGTATTTAAATCAACAGGTGGTGGTTTTTTCACATATATAGGTTTCTATAAAATAATTCTTTTTAAATTTATTTTAAATTATGTTATTTTTATTTCTAAAAGTAGTCTTTTAAATGGAAAGGGTTAATTTATGTTGCCTATTAGAAATGGAATTTTCAAATGTTAATGGTTGGTTTTAAATATGATATTACATTGGTAAGTCCTCTATGAGGTATGTTTTATAAATGGTACATTTTAAGAAAAAAATGTAAGTCATTTATTATTTATTTTTATTATTTTTGAAAAAGGAAATGGAAGAATATTTTTTAATTACATTTATTCTAATAAAATTGGTATCTTTTTAAAAATAAATAAATTGAATAATGATGGTATCATCCTGGCCTCAATCCCATACCCTACATAATCATGCCAGTGGGTATATAGTCTTCATGTTTTCTTCATGTTATAATGATTTGGATTGCATGAATGTTTGCTACACATCTCAATTAGTAAGAGGGTAATGTTTGTTATGGTGGTGACATGGGATTCACATGGTTGTTCTGGGGATTGTATACCGAGTTTTTTATATTGAATTATGTATTTTGGTGTACTGACCCTTATATGCTATTATTTTTATATATAATGGTTTCGATGTTTTGGATTGTAAAATCCATAAAAATGGGATCTTTTATATATAATTTTTCTGGAAAAGATATTTTTCTTTGATTTATTTATTATTCCATCTTTATTATTGTTTTGATAGTTTCTTCTTATATATTTTATTGTGGTTGTCTAATTTAATCACCATATGATGGGTTCCTAGTCAGAACCATTTTTTCCTTATTTTCGTGATGGTTAAATCATTCACAACATTTTCACCTATAATACCTTAGAACTTTTATCTAGGATGTGGAAATCAGTAATGTGCCTCAAGATTTATGGATGGATGTTTCTGGTGTGAGTTCAGGTGGTGACCCAGTCTGGTTCACTGTAAAATGATATCAATTCCCTCTTATTATTTGGGGGTTGATAGTTGATAAGATTTAGAACTGTAAGAGTTTGAGTGGTTGGTGAGTAAGAGTTTGGTTAGATGTTTCCTCATGACATTCCTCAATTTTCCGGGTGTTGTTGAGATTTTTCTATTGAATTTGGGATTTACGGTTGTTTATTCTTGATATATACCAATTCATTTTACTTATTATATAGGTCATAGGAAGATCCTCAGAGTTTCTTGGTAAATTCATAGTTTTGGAGTGAAACTGGAAGCAATCCATTGGGTGAATGAGTATGGAGCATCAACTCTCAAACCATGTGAAGGCCATAGAACACATTCTAGAAAAAACAAGTGGAACATGCATTTCAGGGGAATAGTCTAAAAAACTTTGTAGCTAAACCATGAATAGTGGATAAAGGTAGGTTTTTTATTTTTCCTCCTTTGATAACTTTACCACCTTTTGTGTTTGATGAAGATTTTTTGTAAGTAATATAGTGAATATATTTTGTGACATTAATTCTTTTTTGATAAAATTTAAAAGTAATGTATTATGATTTGGAATTTAGATTGTTTTTTAAAACCAAATTTTTAATGTTTAATGGTCTATTTTAGAAAATTTTTTAAAATCAAGCACAAGTGATTCAATTGGATGATTTTTTTTGGTTTGTAATGGGTTTAAGGGATCTTTTTTAGGTGTTATTTTTTATGGAATTAATTAAATGGTTTTTATCCATGTAAATTCCCAAATAATGAATTATATTATATGAAAGTAATTTTTTTAGTGTGCGTGGTTTGATTGGGAATTTTGTTTTTGAGAAGTTGGTTCCTTTTTATTATTAGGTATGAAATGTTTTAAGTTTTTTAAATGAAAAATTTAAATGGTTTTTTAATAATTCCTGATGGATTATTGAAATGAAAAGAATGATATATTAGGAACTTTTGGTAATGGGTTTAGATAAGGGTGATTTATTATTTATTCTTGTTTGATTTTTTCTTTTGTATCCCTTGTTTTGGGGTTGGATTGGTTTGATTAAATGTGGTGTTTTGGTAATGTCTTAGAATGTGACCCACATAAAGGAATCAATAAGTCATTAATGGAACATTTTAGGTAGTCATTCTAGTGATCATATGTTCTCTTCCAAGTTTATTACTCTAACCAGAATCTCGATGGAGTGATAGGGTCAAATTATTCTCATCTCATGGACTACACATGAGATGTTATGAATCATTATGATCCAGTGTTTTTTAGTGTTCAAGGATCTTAGGAGGATATAGGGTGTCTAGAAAAAGTTATAGAGATATTAATGTCACTTAGAACTCTATAAAACACTAGGATGAGGTGAAATACTACATTTTCAAAGGATTATGTTTGGATAAGGGGGATACCACTATCTATGACGAACCATTGAAATTTCTTTCATGGGGATACATCAAGGCTTCTTGTATCTAGTATATTTATCTTGAGGAAGTAAAAAATTTACAGGGTGATGTAATTTTTGAGTATTCATTTGGGAAACCAGTCATTTAAGGATTGTGTTATAAGTTTTACTTGGATGGTTTCCAATTTACCATAGTTAGTTTATGATTATTAAAATTTGTTTTAGATTATTTCATGAGGAATTAATCTATATATCTGATTGATGGTGTTTCAATCTATCCTAACTACTATTATGGAAGTGATGTATAAGGTGATTTTCACTGTTTTATTATTAGTAGGGAGACCTATGTAATGTGATGCTTAAACCCTATATTATCTAAGTAATGGTTATTTGACTAGTGTAAAGTGGAGTTCAATGGTAGGAATTCAAAGTGGAAGATTTGAAAATATCATAAACTCTTTATTAATAATTTAAATGACTTTAATTGACGGTTCTATAATTTTCACATCCAGAGGTTTTTTAATATGAAGGAACATCAAAATAAGATTTATTAGATCTATATTTTATTCTATAAGTAGTTGTTGGAATTATATCCATAGGAGATTTAGATTTTGTTCCATGGTTTAGGGTGTGTTTGATTTTATAGTACCAATTTTTATGTGACATTGTTATATATTCTATGTACACAATGTATATTTTTGTTGTAATGGAATAATGAGATGTTTGGTTTGTGTTCTAATCCTTTCATCTTCATCCATCTTGATCTTAATTCCTTGTGTTTTTAATTCTTGTTATCAATGTAAATGATGCAGAACCTCGGATATGATCTGATGGATAGATTAAATAAAAACTCCTTGGGTGCGGGATTGTGTTAAGAGAATAATATTTTTGTTTCTTAGTAGAACAAGAGAGATACTAAGTGGAGATATTCTTTTAAGGTCACTGAGAGTGCATGTCTCATGAGTTTTCCCCCCTGTCACCCTTCAACAGATTCATGACCCAATGTCTGAACCATGTTGTTCCTTGTTAAGGCATGTTATGTTTGGGTTTCTTATCCTATTTTATGATGTTTATTATCTTGGTGATATTTTGGATTATTATCAATGATGTTGTTTCTTGGGGTTTTTTGAGCTAGTCACTTATAGTTGGAGGTTTTTTCCAATTTGGGAAAACCTGTTAATTTGGGTGTGCATATCCATTTTTTAACCATTTTAGGTAAATTAAAAATGGTGGGGAAATCTAAGACTGGTCTCTGAGTGTTTCCCATGTTTTTGTGACAAGTTATCATTCTAAATAATTTTGTTTGGGACGTGTTTTTCCTTCATATGTTGTGACCGCATATGTTTAGGATGTTCTAGTTGTGGTTTCTACTTGGTATGGATAGAGAGTCAAAAAATCACTTGTGGGTTAGGATAGGTGTTTTTTTAGAGTTCCCACAATCAAACTAGATGATTGGAGTGATTATCCTAATATTTCTTTTTGTTAGGATTTTTTTAGGATTTATAGTGATTTTGAAACTAGTAAATATTAAATAATTTTGAGTAGTTTTCTCTATGAGTGGGATGGTACTATCGTAAGTTATTGTTTTCATGTTAGTGAATTTTTACCCATAGTTGGGTCTTTTATTACGGTGACTCGGTTTTGATCTTTCCATTGGATATATATTTCAATGAATTTATGTGGGTAGAAGTTGGCATGGTTGAGAGAATTTTGACACCAATAAATTCAATTTTTTCCTATATTTATGTGGAAAATTTATCACTTGAGTTTGTGTTGTCCTGGGGTGAAATTTTTAATTTTATTCTACGTTTTAGAGGGGAATACAATTTGGTAACATTGTGACGTAGGATATTTTGGAAAGTGGAAAATTTGTGGCCAGCACATTATTTGGTAAATAGTATAGGTAAATTACTTTACCTGGTCGGTTTGGGGTATTTTTTGATTACATTTTGTTTTTATTTTATATATATCTATATCTCTCTAATACTCATACTCCCTTGATAGAGATGCATCACCCTCTATTCTAAGAGTCTCTATGTTTGATTTGGAGTGATTTATTGGTGGTTTATTCCCCAAATAGACGATTTATGGATTCTATAATATTACTCTCTTGGTTTATTCCAATTCCACCCCAACTTATCTAACCCTAATTTCCATCATTGAGTTATTTTTTTCTACAATTTATCTATTGGAGGGTTTTATTTTTAAGGTATGTGAGCCATATTATATGACCTTTTATGGAGTTTTTTGTTGTATGTGATATGGTTTTATCTTTTGAGTTAGGTATTTCCATTCCATTGTTCTTTATCAAAGAGTTACCTAGTTTTTTGAGTCTTTTAAATTTTTTTTGAACAAAATATGGGTTAAATATAACACATAGTTTTGTGTTATCAAATGTTAATAATGTTTTTTTAGTTTTTCACTCACTCAAAATAAATTTTTTTATAATAGAGTTTTAAGGAAAAAGTGAGAAACCATAGTTCACACACAAAAGGAAATTACCAAGACTTTAAATTGAAATTATAGCATACCGGTTTTAATCAACCTGAAAGGTTTCCACGAGATAGTTCTTACCAGAGTTTTGGGTTCATCCTTCATAAGATCATTGAACCTTAATTCCAAGTTGTCCCAAGATTGGATGTATTGATCAATGTTGGTCTTTCCTTTATTGAATCCCCTTATTAAGAAATACCCTAATTATCAATACGGATCCCCTAATCCTCATTAGGTGTCACCCTTAGGGACCTTTCCATCATTATTTCAGCCTCTTCATCAGGAGCTTTAATTTTCAGAATAGTTTTATCAAGTACCTCATCCAAACTCATGATTAGTTCCGTGGACCTTTTGGGTATAACATTAGACTCCTTGTTCAGGAATGCTGAAACCGAGAGACGGTGATCACTAACCACATATTTCCTCGATGGGAAAGTAACCCTGGATAAATATTGGGTATCATTGACAATTTACTTAGCTTTCATCTTCCTTACCCACCGAGTCCCCATCGATAGAGGTAGGTAAGAGTAGTCCTTCCTCTCTTTATGGTTACCCCTTATACTCTCACTCTTCCTCGGGATTTGGAGTTGATCCCATTGGTACATCCTCCGTTGAATATCATTTATAGTATTTAAATAATCTATCATTGAGTTCATTTTTAGAAAACCTTCATCCCATCCATGTATGCCCTATCCAAACCATAATCTGGAACCTTATTCGATAGTTATGAAAAATAGATTCCTAGAAAAAGAGGCTTTAACTCCATTCTGGGACTTACCCTGATCACAACCTCACATTCTGAACCAATACTCAAAGTAGTACATCCTATATGATCATTACATTGTATCTTATCTTCTTATTCATTGTCATTATTACCACTCCCTGCAAAAACCATTTTATCATATGAGGAACCCAGTATATAACCTCCCTCATCAATAACATTACCACCATGGGGGCCCTCAAGTAACACATGTTCCAAATCTATCTTCAGATGCCTTTTCTCTAAGGATACCTCCGCAAGATTATAGTGGCTAGGGTATTTTCTCAACATGTGACACACATATTCCACCAAGGGATTATCCCATGATCCACTATGTAATTCCTTTTTCTTAGACTCTACACTCACATGACCCTTCCTAATAGGTTCATCCATATAATTGGGCAAAAAAATCCTTGTTTCCACTAATACTAACATCCTTAAGCTTGGTTATTTAGTGAGACCCATAGTTATAGTTCACCAACACATGAACCAATAACTTTTAACTAGAAGGGAAATCAAGAAAAGGCTCATAAATCACCTTCTGCCTATAATGATTTTATTTTCATAATATAATCCAAATGCATTCAGATGGTGCTCTTGAGGCATCGACTACGACACACACTTGGGGATTCAAAGGATGAAAAAAATTCTTTGGTTCAGTTATAAGAACACATATACCTACCAAAAAGGTTCCCAAGAATCCGAATAATCGAGGGATTTTAAAATGGGATGGGAAATTAGGAAAATCACCCAAATCACCATTGATGGAAAGTGCTGATTCATATGGAAATAATAAGTTCATCTATGTAGATAAAAATGGGAACTGTTATAGTTTCAAGGCATAGCTGACCAAACATTAATCATGCCTTCCTCCAACGTGAAGCAAATCATTATATTTCTTTTACCGAGTAACCCCATAATATCGCTATCTAGAAAATCCAAAGATCAAAAAACAAAGCCATCAAAGGTGTCCATTCAAGGTCTCCTCTACAAAAAATGAGCAATCAGGGTTCCATTGATAAGTGATGAAGCTTCACTGAACTCAAAAATAGACAGAGGAAGGTTAGGGAATACTTCATATATATCAAGAACCATCTAAGACAATGACCAATGTAGGAATTAGAGAAGTATCTCAGGGTTAGATAAGGGGAAAAAGTAGGGTGCCTCTTCCTTGATGGACGATTAAAGTCCCTCCCTCAATGATGGGGGAGAGATCAATGGTACATTATTTTTAAATTGTATTTTATGCTCTCTAAGTGTTTTATAAAATTCAATTGAAGGATTTATACAAGAAAAATTATTGGTTAAATGTGATTTGGGGAAATCTAGATTTATAAATAAGACTTTTCCTTTATTTAAAGGGGTTAAAAAAATTTAAAAGGTGTTTTATTATTTTAAAAATGGATTTTCTTTAATTCTATAATTCTTTTCATTTTTTTAAGTAGGTATCCTTGTTTTAAAATGGAATCATTGAGTTATTGTAATCCTCAATTATTTTATTGTTTTATTTTAGGATATATACCATGGTGTTTGTGGTTATTCTCATTGGAAATAACTTTGTTTTCAAATTTTGTTTTGAAAGGGGTTTTCCAAAGATATAAATATTTATTTTAAAAACTAATTCCCATTTGGAAACTTGGGATAATTTGATTTATTTTTTGATTTTCACACCCCAGTTAAGCCCTATTATTATCATTTCTTTTTTCTTATTTACATGTGTTAATAGTTATATGAATTTTTATTTATGGGTATGCAGTTTAGGTTGCAGGATCATTATTGAAGGGTAGTGTTGGAGGAATAATGTATTTTATTAATTTGTTTTATTACCTTTTAGATATGTTATTTTGATGAGATTGAAATTAGATTGATAGTGGACCACCTATGTTATCTATGACACGAGTTACCCAGGGATACTAAGTGGGGAGTCAAGGGATGTTTTCTAGGGTAGTTGATATTTATGCACAAGATAGTAACCCATAATTCAATGTAATGACTCAGATAAGAGGTTTGAGTAATGAAATAAGTTAGGGTGGTTCATGTGATAGGTTGTGTGACTGTTAACTTTCCAAAATTTAGTTCCACAATTGTACATCTAGTACTTGTCACATTAGTCCTTATGATATTTCACCATGATATATATCATCTTATATTACTATTTATTGTGTATTAGATTTCATTTTTATTATTTATTATTTGGAATCTAATTTATTGAATTAGTTATTTGTGTTTGAGAATTATTATTTTTTGGATTTCCATATGTTACTAATGTCATTTTATATGATTATTAATGAATTTTATATTATTATGAATTTTCCCTTTTATTATTTACTCTCATTTAGGGATTGAGTGTGTTACGGTGTATAGGAGAATGATGGTATTTTTCTATAAGTGTAAGGCTTTGTAAAATATTTATTTTGAAATATATTTTAATTCATGTGATGGTTTGTTTTCAAAAGTGGGTTTTAAAATTTAAAGTGTTGAATTTACATGGTTATTTAAAATGAAATTTTTTTAAAGTTAATGGTTTGTTTTTTAAATGAAATTACATTGGTAATTCCTCTTTGAGTCATGATTTATAAATATTGTTTTTAATAAGATCAACTAAGTCATTTATTGTTTATTTAAATTTTTCTGAAAAAGGAAATGAGACTTATTTTTATATTATTTTTAAACTAGTGGATTTGGTTACTTTATAAAGGGAATCTAATGGACTCAGGGTGGCATCTTATTGGCCTCTAAATCACACCTTAAAAATCATATAAATGGTTATGTAGTCATTATTTTTTCTAAAAGTTCCAAGATTATGTATTATAGGTATGTTTACTCTTACTCTTTGTTAGGATGTGGGTGATATAGTTTATAGTGCGACTGGAGAGTTATATTGTGGTGGTGGGGGGTTTTCTCTCATATATTTTGGACTAAATTGGGTTTTGTAGTGTATTGGCCCTTCCAACCATATATTTGTATCTACCATTTCCTAGTTTTTTATTGTAAAATCTATGTAAAAAGGTTTTTTTAATACGAAAAACATGTTTGGGAATGTTATTTTAGTTGTGATTAATTTATTGTTCCATGTTTTGTAATGTGTTGTTAGTATTTTCTTACATTTTCTGGAATGGCTATATAATGTAAGGAGACCTCATTCCATTTCCCAATTGGAACCAATACTGTTTCTAGTTTTCATGAGGGTGAAATAATTCCCAAAAAGTTCACTTATGATTGAATAGTTATTTTATCCCACTTCGGGTGAACATAAACATTCATTGGGGCCTGTGGTAGAATATTTTCAGTGTCTAATTAGGTTTAAGACCTATATGGTTCTCAATAGACTAACATATGTGAATAAAGTAATTGGGTGTTTTAATTAATTATGTAATATGACCCATGTGACATGGTAAATTCAAAGATTAATATTTTTTTCTCAATTTAGATGATGGGAATCACATAGTCTTCACCAAGTTAAATCTATGAACTATTTGGAGTATTTTTCAGGACATTGGGAGTGGAGAATTTAATAGTATTATTTACCATCAATTTATTCCCCTCCGTTTGGTAGAAAGAAATGACTATATATTCATATTCACAAGACTATAAGGGAGAAATATCACCATACAATACCATATCATTCTTATTAATAGAGGAATTAAAGCAATGATGATTTGATGAGGGAATTGGTGCATAAATATAAATATATGACCATACTAGAAAGATATTAAAATTCATTTCATGGAGAAAAACCATGATCTCAAAGTATAAAATGACATCTCAAAATTGGGTTATCATCTTTATATTTCTAAGGGGACACACACACTGACATAATCTTTATACCACTAAATTGGTGTGTTAAATGAAGAAAGTGTAGATCGACTATATCCCAAGTACTCACGGGTTTATATTGGGGTAATATAGATACAATAACCATTATTGGCTAATAAATAATGAACATATTTTCCATTTATCTTTCCAGATATATATATTGGTTTTATATTACCATGTATGGAAGCTTCTTACTCTTATTCTATGATGAAAATTACTATATGTAATTCATAAACATTATATATGTGATATTACTCAATCACTAAAATCCATTCATAGAAATCCAAATGGATTGAAAGAGAATTAGTAATAGATTCACTGAGATCCTTTGTTAAGTTAAGGGGATCCAAAATGGAGAGCCCGACTAAGATGATATCCAGATGCTTCAAAATGACATACTTTTGGAATAGTGTATGATGCTTCCTTCCATGAGGTTTCTCTGTAGCTTGAGGATTTTGGTTTGAAGCTAAATGTGTTGATGAATCTTTCCATTGGTCGAAATTTGTGTAAAGTTTCTTTATTTTTGGGTTAAGCTGAATCAGTCTTCCCACATGTCATTTTTAATTGGAAATATGCATGTCATGTAGTATGTAATATAGTATGAATAGATTTGAATGGGTTCTATATTATTATAGATAAGTTCTATTTTTTTATTTATCATCTTTTAGAACCTATATATGTATTTATATTATATGTATTACTTTCTTAGAAATGTTTCTTGATTATTGTGGTCCACCATGACTTCATCTTCTTTGAACACCTTGACCTCTATGACCTCCTCCCTAATTATTGATTGTGCATTCTGGTTCATATGATTCTTCTTACCTATCAAAAAATGGTCATATAGGTGGATTATGTTGAAAGATATGTACTTTAAATCCTCATTAGATTAAAATATCTTCTTTTGGGGGTGATGCCTATCCCTCTAATGATGGTGGTGAGAATACTTAGAGGGTTTTTAATAGTTTGGGGGGAACAAGGGATTTTATTCCACCACATTTTTCTTCTAACATTAATTACATTTACTATTATAGGGTTATAATGGTGAAGATGTCGTAACTAAAAACATAGAGAGAGTTGGGGTCACTACTGGTTGGATCTATTTCACCCTAAGTATAGCATGTGTCTAGAAAACCAATTCCTATTCTATCCAATCTTAAAATTTATGTTCACATTTTTGGGTTTTTCCTATCATTCCTTTTATTATTTTAGTGGATAAGAATAGTAATATTTCTCCTACACCAATGGTTTACCCAACATGACCAATCTAGATTCAATCTTATTGTAATGTATATAATTGAAGAAAAATAATTCGTAGTTTTTGTGCCCTAGAATCTAGTGGGAAGGGGAGTAGTCCATAAGATCATTTAGGTCAACATTATTAATATAACTATTATACATCAATTTGATCATGTTATTCATTAAGGACATTATCAAGAACCCCATGATATGTTCTTTTCATGGGTAATAAAACTTTTTATTTTTTTTGGAATTTTAAATTACTTCTTTCTATCTTTTTATCTTGATAAGGGCATTGTTTCTACAATTATTTTACTATAAGAGGATCCATATGATATTTAGTGATCATGGGAACTAGAGCTGGAATTGGAACTGGATTGAATGTGACAATATTAATTTTTATTATATTAGGTTTATTCCCTTAGGATAATTACATTGGATGAGACATTTTTTTAGATCACTAAATATCATCTTTTAGACACTGTGAAACTACTAAAAATGTCAAAAAAACATCCTAGGTATCTCAAGGGAATAAATATTTCTTAAAAGTCAACTAAACGTTTTATATATATATATCACAATTAGTTTATAATAGGGAAGATGAATATTTAGTGACTGGGTTAGTCTTTTCTATTTTGTTCAAAAATATGAAACCCTCTTATTTTTTAATTGCTTACAATTTCAGAGGTCAATAATAATAGTTTTCCTCATTATAGAGCTAGACTGGTAAAGGAACTATCAATTGATATATTCTCAATTGGTGAAATACCTATACATTAAATTACTATAGAAGAAAAATGTTGGTTCATCTAGAGTGTGAATGATGCACCTGATATTTTCTACTTCTTACTACTCTAATGTTTCCATCACAGGGGCACACTAAGATATGAAGTGCATGAGATGTTGTTCCTAGTTTCACATACTAGTAAATATTGGGAAGGTCGAATTTCAAAAATTAGGTTGGGAATGAGTTAATTACACACATTAGGGGTATCATTTCCTTTATATCTACAGTGATGCATGTTGTCCCTTTGACATGAGATCAAATTCTATTTTTCCTGGTTTTAATTGGAATAACAACCATTAATTAAAAAATATAGAGTAAATGATTATTTTTGTTAAGTATATTATTTTGGATCAAAGTTTATAATTAGATTAAAATATAGTGTTAATTGATATATTCATTTGTTGATATAAATTGTGAAGCCATATTTTAGTTGGGATGTGACAAATATTTATTTTTTTGAATTAATTTTAATTAAAGAAAAATACAACACTAAGAAATGTGAATATATTTGTTCTGTATAATAAATATTAAAAATCACAGAAGTGACTGAGCTATCCAAGATCAAAAAACTAACACTAGTAACTAACCATAAACTACCCCAAAACATTGAGAACCTACCATGAAATGGTAGTTATGGCTATCATCTATGATAACTTTCACTACACCTACTATGATGAAGAACCAATAATGCCTTTAGCTCAAGTTGAGCACTTCCTGTAGTCACACCATCACTATACAATAAAACCACTATTATGGTAGGCATACCTACCCTGAAACCCCACTTTCAAGAACATATCAAAGTTATAAAAATGACCCTTTCCTTCATAGTAGGCATGCTTAGTGTGATTATTTCCCACCACTTCCTACCATGCCCTTCCCTCTCAAGATTCTTTGTAACCATCATCAGATTCCCAGACTCCACTTCCCATAAAGAACCAAATACCTATCTAATAAAGCATGAAGAGGATCCATAGGAAAAGAAACAGTCCAAATGATACCACCACCACTTATCTACCACCAACATGAGAAGTGTTAAGTCACTTCCTACTCGAGTTGCACCAGTTTTCTAGTTCCACCCACGAATTTGGGCCGATGATAGAGTGAATCCACCTAGCCTGGTAAGTCCAGGTTATAAACCAATATAAGTTGAGATCTATATTGAATGAGGATGATATCAAGAATAATATATCATAGTTGAAGTGACTCTACATGTGCTACCTCTAAGGAAGTTTTTACATTCCACTTAGTTTTAGAGGAGATATATAACTTCCGACACTAAAGCCGCATGATGAAGGACCATGTTCCCATGAGATGGTAAGTAAATAGAAGAGCAGTGTAAAACTAGTTGTTTTAAAAATCCAAATATATTTAGAAGCTCCCAAACATAAATAATATTACATCCCAATGATAAAAAAATCACCAAGGACAAGAGATGATTAGTATTCACCATATGATGAGGGAATATCTAGCTTACAAACACCAATAGGGTATGATGTTTCATGGTTAAAAATGATAATGCCTAAGTTCAAGTAAATAACCTGGCCCATTAACTAAATCCATATAAAATTTCGGCCATTTTTTTCTATGAAAAAATAAAGACATCCACTATGTTGTGAATCACCAACACACTCCACTAAAAAAGGAAACTGAACTTGATCATGGTAGGAGCTCTGATGCCATACAAAATTCTTCTAAATCCTTGATTCAATAATTTTTTTTTGAATATATATCATAATGTAAACATAATCCATGTAGAATATAGAATAAATTATTGAATTTTATGAAGAAATTTGTGCCTCTCATATATAGAGAAGCAAACTCATATGGCCATGATTTTTTCTATAAAATGAATTAAATATTATTAAATAAAGGGGATGAAGAGATAAACATGGAAAGGGGAGGAGGAGGAATGAATCACTCTTGAAGATTTAACCCACTCTTTACTCACCATGAAATTCATTTTATAAATCATTCCCTATTGTTAAAACTATGATGTTGGAACACTAGGCTATTTGTGGTGACACCAAATTAAATCCCCTCATTTCTCCTTATTGATGAATTATGATAATTCAATGTTTATACAAACTCATCTATGGATCATAAAGTTTCAAATAACTAGAAGTTTCTTCTAGATTTTTATTTTAATTTATTTTAATTGTTATTGGAATTTCAGACACTTACTCATATTTAATTTACCACATGAAATAGAAATAAGTGGGTGAATTCAAGGGTTAATGGAAGTTTCCAATCACTAAGCTTGGAAAAGTTTTTGAATATAGTGATCATTTAATTTCTCTACCAAATCTAAAATAACATGATCAAACTAATCAATGAAAATTAAACTGATAATGCGGAAGAGTAGAGACCAACTGAATAATGAATAAATATAAGAATGAAGTAATGATCCAAGGTGCAAACACTAATATTTGAATTGATATTAAAACCAACCATTTTTAGAAAATGATTTATACAAATTTGAATGCACTAAAATAAGATTTTCACTCACCCAAATAAGTATCATCTCTAGAGACAACCCGAGTCCCCCTATACTATATTTTTCTTAGCTTCATTAATTCATTTTTCTATGCATGATACAGTAAGAACACACCACCCTTAATGGATTCCATTAAATTAGAAAATGATTTAATGATGTCACATATTTATAGTGGGACAGTCAATGGGTATCAATATTTAATAGAGGCTGTGGGAAGATACTAAATTTTTAGTATGGAATATAATTAATTTTGATATTTAGAATGAGTCACTCTAGGATAACTTTCTGGAAATGGTGGTTGTTTTGGTCCCAGATTAGGGTATTATTAATATTCCATAAACAATGAGGTTAGATAAATTAATTTTCTTTTCTCTTGGATGAACATATGAATAAATTCAACTCTTTTTGATGAACTGGTTTCCACATGTTTAGACTGATTTTCTTGAGGGGATAAACCATCCTTAGTTTGGGAGTTTCACAAATAAACGATGTTACCACTTTGTATATCGATATTAATCCACATTAGTTTTTCAAGATCAGACTCATATTAAGAAATACTCTCCTTACTAGATAGAGTCTTTTATATTTTAATCAGTGGGTAGGATATATCCATGCATTTCAATTTATCCTTGGTTGAGGCTCACTGAGTTGGTGAATGGGGATTATTTAGAGGATCTCATAGATCTTGATTCTGCCTCACCTATCAGGTATGTATGTCATTTTCATTTATTTCTAAATAAACTAAATTTTGGATAAATGAATATTATTTTTATTCATTTTTGATAATGTAAAGCTCTACATTATCATTGAGGATGACATCAATAACATTATAGTGACAAATAATATAATTGGATTCAGAACATCATTAGTGTTGTAGGGGGATTTATCATCCTCTAAATATATATCGATAAAAAATAATCCTCCTTGATATATTTTATCTTTGTGGTAATTTTTTCCATACTAAATATATGATATTTCATTAAATTTCCTTAGTGGTCAAACTAATGTGTTTTATGAACAAGAATTCAGAGAGTTCCTCTAATGGATTTTACTAGGAATGATCCTAATTAAGGTTATGGGTCACAAAGGGTAACAAAATGGAGAGGGTGTTCTCTATATATTTATTATTGGTCTAGAGAAGAGTGTATTTATTAGAGAAAGAGGAGGTAATAATTCCTCCAACACTCTGGGTTATGAATTATTTCATTATGTTACCACCAATTATTGAATATGTTAAATATTTAATGACCATAGGGGTGGTAGTGGTGGTAAAAATTTATCCACCCTTGTAGAATAGGGTTTCTCGAATCATAAAATTGAGTAATTTTATACCACAACATTATTAACCTTCCAGGAATATATTTAAGAACATTCTAAATATAAAACATATTTCAGGAAAGAGCTACTCACCTCTGAGTATTTCTATATGATTATATTTTTTTCTTTCCCTAGATGAGAGGTTCATTCCACCTTTTTAGTAGCCTGATGCAGGTATCTATCAATGGATTATTTTTTCTAGTTGAACCACATTTGGGAGTTAGAATTGGTCAAATTTTTTAGAATAGACCAATTGGTTTATTCTAATAAAAGACATGAGACTTGTATTGAAGTGATGAAATTGAATGTTTCTTTCCCTGATGAACAATTTCATCCTTTCAAATGGGAAAATTTAGAGCATCATATTTTCCATACCCTCTGATGCACACATTAAGAAGAGTGTCAGTGATTATTTATTAAAGTGCCTTTATTATATTGAGGTAAGAATTATAGTGACACTCAATTTATTTCTCTAACATAGGATACCATTCCCAACAAAAGCATTTATGTCAAATTGGGGGAGAATCTTATTTTTCACCTTCATATGGTTATCATACTTAATAAAAAAGACATATCTATACCCTTTATGTTTTAGAGAGTCACCAAAATGTTGAAATAGAATTTGGGAATATATTCCTCTTTCATAGACTCTATAATTTCATAGTGGGGAGTAGTGGTGGGTCAAAACATGGATGATATTCTTTCTTCAACCAATTTTTTCAACATAATGATTTCTTTCACCTCATGATCCATGAGGGGTTATTAAACATAATTCTACCATATTTTTCATTTATTTGATATTTTTTCAATTTGATAATGTTGATTTAGAATCTCTAATACACTTATAAGGTTCCATAGTCTGAGGGAGGAATAAATAAAGACTATTACCTCATAATATCTTTTGATTGGGATAAGATATCTCCAAAAAAGGATGTGGTTTTTAATTTAGGTAAACTCAATTTCCTAAGATCCTCTTAGTATGAGGGAAAGCATAGAGTAATTTCAGACTTATGAGTACCTTCATATCGAGAATATGAATCATTCCATGGATATCCTTTGTAGATTGCACTTGGGGAAGAAAACCATGGTTTATTTTAGATTTTTCATCATGTGAAGGACCTCCACATTAATTTTTTTTATTTTAAATATGAATTAACTATATAATATATTCCCTATGGAAGGAATCTTAACTTATCATACTGTTTATCACAAAGCGAGGAATTACAGTGACTAGTTTTTGAAGAGTTTGAAAAGAGATGAACTCCTTATTGGTGATGTTTATATTATGGGAAGGAATTGTAATACTTGTGTCATAAGTATAAACTTCATATATGATCTTCATAGTACCCTGGAGAGGACCTCAATAATAGGTACTCTAGGAAGTACCTTTATAGTTTCTGATTATAGTACCTTGGGGAGGACCCTCATAGGAATAAATTCATTCTGTTTTAGATGAGAAACAAATATATTCTTGGGATACTATCGAAATATACCATGTAGACTCAAGAATATTAGTGTTGATAGGGGTTAGGATATGATACTTATCATATATTACATATCATCATTGATGATACTTACTTCTTGAATGTGTACTATAATCAAGGCCACACTTTATGGACAATAACCCATTTGAATGGGAGATATTATAACCCGATGCACCTTAATAGCGGGGGGGGGGATGAATAAGGGTGTAGGAAAATTAAATGTTTTCCTTTTTCACTTAATATTTAATTATTTATAATATTTTCTATATGTTATCATGAACCATTTCAACATGTTTTACCATTATTATCTTAACACAACCTTAATAAATCTCAAGAGTGAGTTCTGTAATGATAAATAATGAAAGTGCGTGATGAATTTACGTGGTTAAACAAAAAGGGATTACATAAGGATAAAAAATTATTAATTGATGTTTTAATAGGTAATAAAACATCAAATTTAATTTTAAATGTTTAGTAAATTAACATAGATGATTCTGGTGTCACTCTGATTTTATAGCGATTCATTATTCTATTTCACTCTTATACCACAATATTAATATGATACTGTATTGAAAATACCATTGTAATAATCCATTGAACATACAATTTGGTAAAATTAAATTATATTAAATACTTTTTAAAAGTTAAATTCTACATTATAGGTTGAGGTGATTTGGGAGCCCAAAATGGAATTTTGTGTAAAAAAATAAAATCATCAAAAATTCTCTATAAGACTTGTGCACTAATTTGTACATTAGAAAATATATTTCAATAAAATTAGGATGAAATTTTCTATTAATATTCATTATAATGTGGGATAAAAATCATAAGAAGAAACCAAAGTATAATCCATCCACCTAGTGGCCAAAACAATGTGATTTTTCTAGAAAACTTAATCTACTTGAGGACAATAGTATAGTTCGGTATGTTGGAAAAATGAACTATTATAGACATTCAATAGACACCAAATTTTATAGGGTGATATTAAAGAGAAATAAATCCAATTTTTCTTTACACTTTATTATACCTTTTATTAGTAAAAATATGAAACAAATGTGGTATTACAAAAACAAGGTTCCAAAAAACAACTTCTGTATTTCCTATAAAAGGGAACCTTGGTAACATATTTTAAAAGATTGACCAAGGAATGAAGTATTTTAATTTTATAATTTCAATGTAGTAATATAATCCCTTTTTAAGGTTTAGAGAGATTTATTCTCATAGTGAGAGTTTAAATAAAAATAGATACCCACTTGAGATTCATTCTCCTTACAATGGAGAGTTAAATAGTGGGCGCTCATAGTGTTGGGGAAATACAATTGGAGAATGAGTTTAAGAAAAAATTTTATTACATGTTTGGTGTATTTTTTGTTTGAAACATTTATTTAATGTTATATATTAACATTGTTATACTTTAATGAAATTTTTGGTGTGATAGAATGAAACTCATTTCATTTCAAAAGTTATTGGTTTGATATTTAAAGTGGAAATCATGGGTTGTTATAATTGGATAATAGAAGGGTCCTTTAATAAATTACACATACTTGAGATATCAATATTATTTGAAAAAATCATTCCAACTTTATATTCCAATTCTGGAAAATCGATTGTTGAGTCAAGGGTTAGTTATAGTGGCCCATTCTAGAGGGATAATAGGGGAACACAAATCTTGGTTACCATCATAAAAATAATTACATTAAACCAAATTTATTTTTCAGAAAAATGGACTTGAAATTATGTGTAGTAATCATATAATGATCCCATACTTATAATTTATTTAAAAAGGACAACCATTTTTTATGTATTAAATTCTATAAATTATGTTCTTTTAAAAATCATTCACCCCCTTCATATTTTAATTTTTTAAACAAATATTGGAAATACACACTTTTAACCTCCAATAGTCCTTGAGATATGACCTAGGGTCTACCCTATAATATAATAAAATCTCTAAAACACAATAAATTTGAAACATCCATAAAACATGACAATATTTTGGCACCATTTTTAGAGAGATCTATAGTTTTTTATGTTTATTTTTATTATATCATATTTTATTTTGTTAATATTTCTTTTTTAAATTATATTGTTACATATCATATTGTATTATAATTTATTTTCTATATAGGTTTTATACATGATGTGCTATACCTTGGGTGAAGTATATCCTTTAAAACAAAAACCAAATTGGATCTTAAGATAGAGATACCTAGACAGAAATGATGATCCTTTGAAGAAGGAAATATCATAAATCAAGACTCATCTAGAGTCATCTTCTTTTTCAAATAATATATAAACTAAAAAAATTTATAACATTGAAGAAAATAGCCATACATTAAAAAAACTAATTCATAATGATATAAATGTTCAACCTGTTTGTATTGAAGAATGTGGTGAAGTAACAAACATCGAACTAAAATCCAATATCATTAATTGTTTCCCAAAATTCAATGGAAAATATAAAGAATACCCACCCAAACCCTTAAAATAATTAAATAATCCATTCTAAATATGAATACATTTAATTGTAGATTATGAACTTATAAAATTCATGGCATTCAATTTTCTTTAGATGGAACTTCAAAAGACTGGCTATAATATGCAAACTCTACAAATAGATGTTGGGTAGACATGAAGAAAATTTTTCTAAAAACATATTTCCCATCTTCTCAAACTAAAATAATAAAAAATAAACTTTTGGAAAAAGAAAATCTAATGGGGAAATACTTCACGAATACTTGGACTATTTTTGATGTATTTATTCAAGTTTTCCACTAAAATAAGTAAAATTATTTTAATTTAATATTTATATAGTGGTTTAATTTCTATTTATTATAATAAGATTGATGTGTTTGTAGGTGGAGAGCTTGTGGAAATGTAACTATTCACTATAAGGACCCTCACTAAGAACATGACACAAAACATGCACTAATTCAATTTAATGTCTAATATACTCAATAGAGGTCTCTGTGAGGTTAAAATTTAAAAAACTAAGAAGAATATGGACATAAATATTAAACATATAATTAACTTAATCCAATTAATATCTCTTTCCAAATGGAAACCCCACCCTCCACTCCCAATTCATTTTGGTATCATTACCATCAACACCCACTATTCTAAGAAATTCCTGCAATTAAGATAACATTATGATGTTGTGAGGAAATATTCATAATCCATCTATATAACCAACCAACTATGAAAGAATTATAATATCCATCCAAATCTGGTTGGAAAGACAACCAATCATATAGGTAATGGTGTATTCCAACAAAACTCAATATTCATGGAGCTCTTAGGCTAGTGTAGTAATCCTCCACCATCACCCAAAAATCACCATTCACCACAAAGGAGTTTCCAAAAACACTTATAAAAATTAACCCCATTCAAGTATAACTATTGAAATAGATAGATGAATAGAATTTACATTACCAATAAAAACCTATGCTACCATACAAGCCGTAAAAACACAGTCTGGCCAACTCGCCAACCAGATGGGGGAAATCCAAAGTCAAGGTTCATCTAAACATCCTTCCTAACTAAAATTAAAGAATATAGATAAGAGAAATTTTACTATCATCAATCTTTATAGTGAAATCCAATTTAAAAAAAACAGCCCTCCATTAGAGTCATTCCTTCCAGAGGAAACACTTTCTCCAACCATCCCTAAACATCAAAATGAGGAAAATCCTAATATTGATAGAATCCCAAAAAATGAAGAGAGAGATTATTTTTTGGATCCACCAAGCCAAAAAAAACTATTATATCCCCATAAAGTAAATTCTATGCAAAGAAACAAAAATAAAATTGAATTGATAAGTAAATCTTAGAAACACTCAAAAAATTATTAGTTAACATTCCATTAATTGATATTGTAAATAAATTTACATGACATGCCATGTTCTTAAAGGATATGTGTACACACCAAAGGTGACAAAAATATGATCTTTGAGAAGACTATATTATCATTTATAGAGCCACCACTTCCCACCAAATTAAATGATCCTAGAACATTAACAATTCCATTCATTGTAGTAGAGTATTTATTTTTCAATTTCTTGCATGATTTTAGTTAATATATACATGTAATGACTTACTCTATTTTATAATAAATGTTTTTAGGGAACGCAAGACCACAAGAAAAGTATTTATCTATAAAACCATAGTATTTCATAAATCACAGGTGTTCTAGAGATGTTCTTATGATGTGTAATGATTTAATTTCTTCTTATTAATTTTTTTAATATTAAAATTGAAGATGATTTTATGAATGAACATTCTATGATTGTTTTGGGGAGATATTTCTAGAAAACTATGAAAACCATAATTAGTGTACAAAATGGAAAATTATAAATGTAATTTAGTGGTAGAAGTTTCTACATCATCATCCTTGATGCCCTAAACAACCCCTTGGAAGAGAATTCGTCCCCCTCAGTGAATTTAATTGATCTAATCACTTTCCATTATGAAAATTATCTTCTTTACCCATCAACCCATTCTAGTTTTTCATCATTTATATACATAAGATGTAATGATTGTAGTGTTTATTGTTGTAATTTACTAGAAAAGTTTCATTAATGTACATTAATTAATGGTTTATTATACATCAATGTCACAGTCACCAATTTTTATTATACAAAGCTTATTAATGATAAAAATACATTTTTTTACTATTGGGAGGTTATATGAGATCACGAACCTCTCTATTTTTGATTTTATCTAATAAATCAATATAATATTGAATTTGAACCTAAAGCCCCACCTTAAAATTCAGAGTATTCATATCTTGAGAAATAAAATAATCTCTGTGTCATTTTTTAGTTCACTATCTATAGAGAATGAATTACGAATACATGAAATTTTGAGGAAGTATAAACACGTAAGGGATAAACACTTCATAAATTTTTTTATATTATCTCACAAATCTATATGAATCATATATTAATAAACAATGAGGATAAATCGCTAAGGTATGAACAATGTCAAATGAACCCAAAACTATTATATGTCATAAAAAAAGAGGGAACCAAATTATTGGATGATGAAATAATTTATCCTATCTATGAAAACCAATGGGTATATCTAGTGAAGGTTATTATTAAAGAAAAAAAGTCAAAAATTAATCAAAAATGGAAATAATGGATTGGTACTAACCCCTGAAAAAAATAGATGGGGTGTCCTTATAGAATATCATAGACTAAATTAATACACTAAGAAGAACCATTTACCATTTCTATATATTTATCTGATAATAAAGTTTTTACTAAGTAAGTCCCTATATATTTTATTAGATGGAAATTATGGCTGTTTTTTTCTTTATATTTCCCTTAAGGATTATGAAAGTAAAACCTTCACTTTTCCCTTTTCCACATTTTTATATAGAGGGATGCTATTTGGTCTACGAAATGCTATAGTAACATTCCTGTGATGCTTGGTTTATATTTTATTGAATTATCTAGAGAATATCATGAAAGTATTAATAGATTATTTCACTATTTATGGTTCATATTTTGATTAATGTTTTAGTTGTCTCTATGTTTTCATTCATTAGTATATTGAAAATAATCATGTATTAAATTTTTGTAAATTCCATTCCATGATGATAAAATAGAAAATACATGGACATGTCATTTCCAGGGAAGGTAAAAAAGGTGATAAATCTAAATTTGATGTTATTTATCCACCATTATTCCTAAAAAATATGCAGGATGTGTGGTATTTCCTTGGACATGTAGGATTTTATTACCATTTCATTCAAGACATTATCAAAATTAAACTCCCCCTATCGTGATTACTCTAAAAATAAAAATCTTTTGTATTTGATAAAAATTGTGAGGATTATTTTGACAATCTAAAATGGAGTCTCACATAAAGACTGGTAAACCAACCATAGTGGTGGAGTCTGCCATTAGAAATCATGTGTTATTATTAAAACTAGACTATTATGGTAGTCTAATCACAATTATTCGATTAACCTCCACATGTAATTATATATGACTGACAAACACTTGAACCTTCCGAATAAATATACACTAGAACTAAAAAATAATTACTTTATACCTTATTTTCATTATATAAATTCAGGTTATATATTTTAAGCTCAAATTAATCGTAGGCTATGACCATTTTTTCCTCAAGTATATCCTTAAAAACCTAGAACCCTAACCACTTCTCATTCATCAAATTCTCCTACTTCAAGAATTAAATTTAGTAATTAGGGATTAAAAGGGGAAAGTAATGTGGTGGATTACCATATCATGAGGATCATTCTTTACTTAGAAAATGAATCATCCCACTACATTCTAATAAATGAAATTTTCCACAATGACAAATTTTATAGTGTACAAGATTCTATTACAAGGTATGGTGACATTTTAAATTACATGGTATAATCATTCATTCATGATTGTTTCAATAGGAACCAAGATAAGAGTATTAAACATATGTCTTATTAGAACATTTGGGGTCACACCTAACTTTGGTTCCCTTGTAATGAACAAATCTTAAGGGGTTTTGTTTCCGATAGTGATTTTCATTCTGTCCCTTGGTTTGTTAGAATCTTTCACGTGGGATCCAATTTGGTCCCCAATTAATAACTCCCATGGTCCTTAATTCTAGTTAATCATAGAGAGAAATATTTCATGAACACCAGATTATTTAAGATCTCTTAATCTTTGTCAATGGATGGAGAATGTCTCAAAAAAGAACTGAAATTTCACAACAACCCTTTCTTTTCAATGATATTTTTATATTAAGGGAATTGACATTATAGGGTTCTTTCCTAAATCATTGGGAAAATAGTACATTATTTTTAAAGTGGATTATATATATATAAATAGTATGAGGAAAAAGAAATAATAAATGGAAAATAAAAATTAGTTGTGTAATTTTTTTGACCCTAAATCAGATAAAAGTTTGAATTTACTTGGTTCATTATTAGTTTATAGGGTTCTTATTTCTACATCAACAAAATTAATGAATTGTTGTGTCAATATAGGGTCGGTTATTGAGTTTATATAGACTATTACCCAAAAAATAATAGTAAATCTGAGTTTTCAAATAGATAGGTAAAAAAAACTCTTGAAAAAATAGTCAAAACAAATATAAGATACAAGTGTCTAAGCCTTAATGATACATTATGGCCATACAGTTCTGCCATCAAAACTCTCATTGGTAAGTCACATTTTTATCACATTTTTGGAAATATTTATCACCTCAATTTTTAGATAGAGAACCATGTCTATTGGTAGATTAAAAAAATATAATATTTTTATTGTAGGTTATCAATAGAAGATATAGATTTAAGATTTGGCGAAATACAAAGAGAATGATATGAGAATTCCAAGTTCTATAAGGAGAGAACTATGTCTGCCCATGAATGTATCATCCTTTACTATTAGTTCTATGTTGGAAATAATTTCCTCAATTAAAATTCATGGAAAAAGTTTCTCTTAGGTAAACATTACTCCAACCTATTTCATCCATATACTTTAATCAATGTCTATTATTTTTGTTTATTATAGGTAAATGATAAATAAACCAAAAAATCATTCACTAAAAATTGGTTTCACCTAAATAACATCAATAAAAACCTTCTAAATCCCCAATATAGGACCTATAACTTCAAGAAAAAAATCCATCAGTTGACCATACTAGGTAATACCATTCCTTCCCACTTTCTCTTTAATTTCTATAAAAACACATTAAAATATAGGTGTTATGGGTGGATACTTTCCTAAGTTTATTTTTTTTCAACTTTCTTTAATTTCTATTTTTTATTTTTCATGGATATTTTAATACCCACAATCCTCTTCATTTTTTTCTTTATGTGTCAGAATATTCGTTTTAAATACCCATCAAAACATTTAATTTGTTGATAATACATGTCTAATTTCCCTAATTAAAGCAGATTTAACATTAAAAGATTTTTTTTCCCTGATGTAATGCGAGTTTCATAATAAAATGAACATTTAGAGTGTGATTTTATTTGAAATTGTAAATTTTTAAATGAAAAAAATTATTTTATATTTACAAATAATTTAAGATATTATTACCTTTTGTGTGAGTTTTTTAGGCTAATAATGTATTTGAACATCTCTACACATCATTGCACATAACCATGATGTTTAAATATTAAATACTTAAGTTAAGGTATATATAAGTTAGGTTAATGTTTCTCATGTTTTTAAAATTGTTTTTATATATATTTTTTCCTTATCTAATCGGTTTCATTACATTACCAGATTCATGTATGTGTGTGTATATATTATTCCATAGTTATATAACCTAAAAACATATATAAATAATGATGTGGGTAATGAATTGTTAAAAATATTGCAATATATTTATAGGGACCTAATATTTTTTACTTCTAGGAATTATAATGGGATTGTGTATCAAAATTTGATTACAAAGGTTATAAGATAGGTTTAGTACAAATAATCAAGGAAAAAGAATTTTTTAAAGTAACATATATTTACTTGATATAATGTAAATAGAATATCATGAAACTGTTATCACAAAAAATATATATTTAACTAAATGTTTTATTTTTTAATTACTTTCTAATGCTTGTATCATATATCACCTAAACTTTTCTTTTGATAATGTTTATGAGACACACATTTCTAAGACAACTAAGATTAACTCTTTGATGTGATTTATAATTTTCTCATAATTCTACCATGACTTGAATTTTATAATAATGTTAAATATTAAATTACATGGTAATATGATCATGCATCAATTTCTAAAATGTGACTTGTCCTAAGAGTGAAAATGTTTAGGAGTAGCGTGTGACCATATAGTGATCTTGTATTCTATTTCACCATTATACCACTGTGTTAAAATATCTTTTTTACTGAAAATAACTTTTTAATAATTAGTTGAAAAAAATATTTGGTTTAATTTTATAAATTTTAGTACACCTAATATGGTAAATTTAAGTTTTATTTTTATTTTTATATTGTAGGTGGATGTGATTTGGGAAGCCCAAGTTGAAGTTGGAGAAAAAAGGACAAACTAAAAAGAAACCCAAGAAGACCATTGATTTCATAATTATAAAAAATATCAATCAAAAAGTACTAATATTTGTTAGAATATATATAATAATTTAGTCTATAAATCTTAAAAAGACACCCAAACCCAATTCATCCATACGGTGACCAAACAAATGTGATCTCTCTAAAGAATATAATCTGCTCGAAGTCAAAATTATTGTTCATTAATTTCAATATATTTTACCATTATATAAATTTATTGGACAGTAATATTTATAGGGATAAATTCATGTGTCTATTAAAAAAGTGCTACAACTTTTAAAAATCAATATTTGTCTGTTAACTTGTCCAAATTCAAAACACAAGAGGTATTTTGAAAAAAAGGTTCATTAGACCACCTTCCACAAAGCCTATAAAAGAGAACCATGGGTACATCATTTGAAAGATAGACCAATGAGTGAAGTGATGATATTTTAGTGTTCTTAGTGAGTTATATCATAATAATTAATGTTTTACTACTTCATTTCCAAATATGTAGACCTTAAATAAAGAAGGAGACCCACTCCAGACTCATCCTCATCCTGATGGTAAACTAAATAGTGGGAGATCATTGTGATGGAGATACAATGAAAACTCATTTTATCATCAATTTTTTTTAAACATTATCCAATGATTATTTATTATTTTTAATTAATATTCCCATAAAATTAATTTTCATTTAAAATTTTATGAAAAACAATTTAAGAAATAAGGTAAAAGAAAATGATTACAAATGATGGATTTGGAAAAATTGAATTCACTTGATTTTTTTGAGAATATTAATAAAATGATTGAATTATTTTATATGTAATAATTATGGATAGCCAATATAGAACTCAATAAATAGGTAACAAGACATTTAGTCAACCCAAATGAGGGCTGTTCTGCCAAACAATCCCATGATGAAGGCCTTCTAGTGTGGTAAGTAGAGAGATTGGGATACATATGGAGGAGCCCATTTAGTGGTTATGCCAAGGCCCGTAAACTCCCTTTCAAGTCAAAACAATCCCATTTGGGGTTTATAGGAATTTATGTGGGAGGATATCCCTAAAAAAGGCATTTTAGTTGAGTTTTATGAAGAATAATTTATTAAGCATAGCCAAGAGGCTGACATTTTCAATGGGGGGTGTGACTAACATGGGAATCATTCAAAACATACAAAAATGAGGTTCTTCCACCATGTATCCATTCCTCCATCCATTAAAAATATATTTCATCAATATTACACCCTCCTCATAGAACAAAAATTCATGTACTCACCAGTGCATTCTTTTATCGCCACCAAGAAATCTCAAATTCGAGTCAAACATCATTATCGGGGCCTCAAAATACCATAGATCCTTTCTAGAAACACATTTGACTTCATTGATGACTTTTTCATGGGATAATTAATACATTAAATAAATATTGTTTCCATACATCCACTATAAATGAATTATTATTTGAGGAGGATCCTAATGTTGTTGCTACAATCTTTGTTACGTGGACTCACTATACTAAAGGGTGTTGTGTTGTGGCGACAAACCTAAACCATGGAGTAATCCATATATATCTTAGAAATTATTTTTTAGAGATAATAGGTTTTATCATGGAAAAATGGATATTAAATAAAATCAATCAAAAAATAAACTCTATAATAATGTTGTATCTAATGTGAATCTTGAATCGTGGAAACACCACAAAATGAAGTACCTCGTCTCTAAGTATAATCACCTTCCACGTGCCTTCAAATTGGAGTTTTTCCTATAACATGTAGAAGTTCATTATTGAAGTTGAAAATTTATTACAAATTTATTATAAAAGAGGATAAAAATATGGATAAAATGGTCTACCCTACAGTTTCTTAGAGTATCCCATGAAGTCATGCAGAGCTACGACGCAAAATACAACTCCACACCACAGAAGTGTTCAATGCTGTAAAATAGAAATACATGCTGTTTTAGAATATTAAATGTGACACATATAAAATAAATATACATAAATAGATAAATATTGTGATGAGATATTTTCATAAAGAAATAAGTGGTGATTCCCCCTCTATAAATTAGAGGGTGCTGCTTCCAAGAAAATGATTGAAGGACCAGGGTCCGAGAAGATTCTACTACGTTTCTTTTCTATTACTAGTATAAATTATATTTCAAGTTTTATTTTCTATGATTTGTAACACATTCATTATTTGTTAATATATGTGATCCAATCTATATCTTTCACTATTATTTATCATTCTTCTATATTTATCTCTCTCTTATTATCTGGATCCTATTCTTCCACCATGACCTCTTACACTAGAAAACGATTAGCTAACCCAAGTAATGGCATCCCTGGAACATAGGTTCTTCTTGAATTATATATATAAATTATTTCATGGATTGATTCAATATTTTGTGGATTAAGGTGAAGTGTATCGGTGTCTCTATTTTCCACCACTACGTGAATCTCAAATCCACATCAATTTTTTTTTTATTTTCGATCTTTCCCTCCCTTCAATTGAATACAAGATATTTATATAATGGAGTTGAGTTATACAATGGATGAAACAAAATAAAATTCAATTGTGTCATAGAATATTCCACACTCTCTATTGATGTGTGTCATCAACATTGATTATTGGAGGAGGAAGAATCAATATTTTCTAGGTAATCGATATTAAACAACAAAAAGATGATATAAAATCAAGATTGTAATTTCAAAATTGGGTGGTAAAACTAAATTCAGACATAAAATTGTGAAAAATTAAGGAAACCAAATCCAAAAACATAGTCTATGTATTTTATTCATTTTTTATTTCATTGTTAATATAGCTTTGTATTATTTTCATTCATTTAATTTTCATTTTTTTTGAAAATAATAAAAACAAAAAAACTAGTTTTAGGTGAATTATAATTAGATATTAAATAGGAAAAGATATAATCAATTGAGTTGATCCCTATTATCCAATGTGTTTCACTAGAAAATTATAAATAATAGCTTTTACCACACCCGATGAAAGGTTTGCAAAACTACCCACTTGGAGGGGGAGTTCTGACACTAGTTTTTATTATGGGATGGTGTAATTTTTGTTTGAAATATTTATTTTAGGTTCCATATTGACATTATTCATATTTAATTCATTGTTTTGGTATAATATAATGAAGTAATATTCATTTCAAAATATATTTATTTGAGATCTCAAATGGGAATCTTGGGTTTTTTTAATTTGACAAAAGAAGGTTCCTTTTTCTAACACACATATTTGAGATCTCTATATTATTTTTTATCCATTATTACATGCTTGTAGTCCAAAATATTTAAAAGTGATCATTGTTTAAAGGGTTGGTTTTAGGGCACCATTCAGAAGGTCAAATAGGGGAATTAAGATCTTGGTTACCCTCAACTATAGAAATTTCATTAAACCAAATATTTTTTTTTCAAAACAATGAACTTTACATTATCTGTAGTAAACATTAAATGAAATCTTTCTTCTTATAAGTCCCAAGCCTTAAAAATAGCTTAATCTTGAGTTATTTCAAGAATAAAAATTGAGGATCTTTTTAGGTTTAGAGTTTTAGATAATTATATCATAAATCATGCATTACATTCCACTTTTAAACAAGGTGGTTACATCAAAGATAATATTCATTTTTCTCATTAAAGGAAACATATTTAAAATAAAACATAGATTCTTTCTTGAAACTTCCTCAACACTATCATCAAATCATGTACCTTTCCCTTGACCTGTGAAAAACATTTCAAAAACATGGGATGACCATAAAAAATCTCAGTAAGGGATATAAAAATACGGAAAGAAAACATTATCTCATGTGTACATAAGAATCATTAAAATCAAACATTAGTCATAAAACATAATCAATTTAACATACCTCATGAAATCATAAGGTTTATGAATAACTCATAGAAATCATAAGACATAAAGGTAACTTGAGGCATTCATAACATTCTTACGTGGGGAGTAACTCTCATGGTTACGTTTGGAATACCCATCATAGTATATTCCCTAAATCTCTTTATGGAAACTATAGAGTTTAACTACTTCGCATTACCCAATGAATTGTAGAGCTATCAAAGGCTCACCCCCCTTTATTTTATCGTGGAACCACTCGTCTTCATAAATAATTCCCAAGAACCATAACATAATCGTATCACATAAAACATGCATAATGGAAACATAACATTTCCACATTTCAATTAAAAGATATCAAAAACACATTGATATAATAAAAACACTATCAAAATCATTTTCAATAACTAAATAATATAGAATTAAAACACGGTATTTATTTTTCATTTAAAAAAAGTTATGGCTTGTAGAGGAAGCCAGAACTTAAATAATGTTTACAATGGCAGATAAGTCGTTGTCTCCATATACGTAAGACACAAACATTCCCTATTTTCGTTTAGTAAAATGATTCATATAAAAATATTACTTTTGAATAAAATTAATAGTCAAAGGGGATTATACAGTGTATAAAATAAAGTTATGTATAAAACAAAATATGCCCCAGTGAAAGGAGATTGAGACGAAGTCCCTTACCTCGTGTCCGAATTGACTCGATCATTATTTAATCTCCTGAATAATAAACTAGAGTTAATTTCTACTTGCTTACGAACCTTTTTCAGTTCATTATTATTTTATATCACTTATTACCATGTTATGAACATTATGTAATCATTTAATTTAATAACAGTTGTTTTGTTGATCCTTGGTACTTGAGTTAAAAATAAACTTCTTATAATTACAAGTTGATCATCTGGTAAAATATCCATTATATCCATAATTATATTCATGATATAGATATAATATATATAATATATATCCAGTATATACATGAATTTATAATATTACATAACATTTATAGGAAAGAAATGAAATGAACCATTCTTGGAGATGGTAAGCCGTACGTAAACATGAACGCCACTTTCATTTCTATTTCTTATTTAATGGAGTGAAATCATAATTATATAAAGGTATATTATAATTCTAGTGTAATATCATACATAAAATCATTAACTACATCCTTTATATGTCCCACATATGGCATTAACGAATCAAATCACTTCGAGGGGGCAGTAGTTCGCACTTCCTAAAATGAAATTATAGCGTTTACCAATAATGGAAACCATAAAGGTATGACATAAATGAAAAATACAGAATCATAAGGAAAACATAAACTTAATATATATCATATATAAATATAGTGACATCTTAATGTCCACCATGATAGGTGTTAATAGAAGATTGAACAATCATCGTTTCGTGAGGCAGTAATTCACCACTCACAGAAACAGTATGTTCTTTAACCATTAGACGGAGGTGCATGTAAGTTTAAATCAAATACTTCTCATAAAGAAATCCTAATATATTTAATATACTGGATTTGTTACTGAAGATAGGAATAAAAAGAGTTGAGGTTGTTTGGGAAGAAAAATAAAAATAAGAACATAAGAGAAGACATTACCTTTAAATCGGGTAACTCCCCTTGGTTTGAACCAAAAGGGATTATTGAAGAGCTTTCTGACTAAGGTAAGGCTTATAGGATGAAGAGAGGGATGTGGTGAGATATAATGAGTAGTGTTTGGACGATCCAATGGCTTGAGAGGTGTGGGTAAGGGGGTAGATGTGAGGGCCTTTTATAAGAGGGAGGAGGGGCACTCTTGGAATGTCTTGAAATGTTACTTTATTATAAAATGATTTTCGGATTTTAAGGCTCCCAAAATGATATATTTCAAGGATAACGTGATAAAGGCTCTAAATACACCCATACAATATATTTTTGACAAGTGTATGTCTTAGATTTTACATTATCTTTTCATTTTATTTAAATCGTTCATTAATGAGGTAATCACTACATCATCATTGTGTCGTAAATAAATTAATTTATTTAATATCTAAAAATTAAAAAAAATACCATTATGTAGGAAATATTTATAGCGTTACAATGAAAATTTATAGTCTAATAGATAATTTATTTAGACAAAAAATAAAATTGTTTTACTTAGGTGTTACATACTTTTGTTATATTTTCTTTTCTTTAAAAATAAAATGATAAAATGTCACTATCACACAAAAGTGATTACATGTGGTCGCTAAGTTGGCACAAGGAATCCCATGGTCATCCATGACCCAAACAGTTGCATTAAGACACATGTTTAGTTCATTTTATATTATTATGATATTATTTTACTACACTTAACTACCCGATCACTAATTAATCATGATATTTAAAGATAATTACCATCATTACAATTCATAATTTCCAAAAACAAAAGAGTCTTAATTACATAATTTGGAAGTTCTGATTAAAAATATGGAATCCATTTTACCATATTAAAAACACAGAAATTGTAGTAAATAATTTAAAAATAATTCCTGTTGTTAAAACAAATAGTGGGTTTTTTAGAAACAATATCTATCAAAAGCTTGACACTTGTTTATGCTCAATTACAAAGTGAAATTAATTACAATGACAAAAATTGGATTAAATTGTAAAAATATATTCTAATTAAACTATAAAACTAATTAAAAGGACAATATATCTATATAATTAAATTATATGAAAAATCAGTTTTGAAGTAAAATGTAGTATTTTTCCTTATTCATTAAAAAATGAACATTTCCATAAAATTACCAAAAATTTATCCAAAGTAAATTTCAATGTCCCAATTCTAAAGAATAAGTTTATTTTGACAAATAGAGCTTATAAAATTGTCAAAATTTTGATTTAAAAAAGGTTTTCCATCAAAAGGCATTAAAACGATCTTTAAAAAAATAGAGTATTCTATGCTTAAGATTGGATTTATTCTCATTTTAAGACTATAAAACACTATCTAATTCATAAATAGACATAGATATGAAAGTATATTATTCTATAATTACTTTGGATGTTACATCCTCCCCCCTTCAGAAAATTGCGTTCCCACAATTTATTTACTTATCGAATAATTGGGGGTATTTATACATCATTGCATTTTCAGATTCCCATGTTGCCTCTTCAATAATGTGGTTTTTCCACAAAAACATCACTTGATGAATCGCCTTATTTCACAATACTTGATCCCTATGGTTATAAATGTGGACTGGTTGTTCCTCATAAGATATATTCTCTTCCAGCTGAACTACCTCTGGACTCAAAACATGAGATTGATATGGCATGTACTTCCTTAACATTGAAACATGAAAAACATTGTGTACCTGAGATAAAGTCAGAGTTAAAGACACTCAGTACATAACTGATCCAACTTTCTCCATAATTTCAACGGGTCCAATGAACCTTGGACTCAGCTTTCCTTTCTAACCAAATCTCATCACACTTTTCCATGGTGAAACTTTGAGGAAGACATGATCACCTACCTCAAAAGAGAGATCGTTCCTCCTAATGTTCGCATAACTTTTCAGCCTGCTCTGAGCTGTTCTCATGTGTTTCTGTATCAAGTGAACTTTTTTTCCAACTCTTCTACGAATTCCGGTTCCATCAACTACCTTTCACCTACTTCATCCCAAAAATCTAGAGTTCGACACCGCTTCCCATATAATGCCTCAAATGGTGCCATCTATATACTAGAATGGAAAATGTTATTATAAGAAACCTCAACCAAACATGTAGGTCTCAACTTCTCTGATAATCCATAGAACAAGAAAGTAGCAAATCCTATAAAGTATGAATTGTTTTTCTGATTACCCATTTGATTGAGGATGAAAAGTTGTACTGAAATTTAATTTAGTACCCAACGACCTCTGAAGGCTTTTCCAAAAGTTATAAGTGAAACTGAGACCATGGTCAGATACAATGGAGAGTGGAACTCCATGTATCCTGACTATCTATTTAAGATACAAACGATAAAATTTATCTAGGGAAAACATATCTCGTATAGCAAGGAAATGAGCAGATTTAGTCAAGCGATCAATAATAACCCAGATTGCATTATTACCTCATGGTGTCTTCTGTAACCCCACAACGAAGTCCATGGATATATTCTCCCATTTCTACTCTGGAACTGGTAAAGGATGAAGCATCCCTTTTGGTAACTACTACTGTGCTTTAACCTGTTGAAAAGTCAAACACTTCATTGTCAAATCAGCAATATCTCTTTTCATTCCATCCCACCAGTAATAATCCCGATGATCTCTATACATCTTAGTACTTCCAGGATGAACTGAAAAGGGAGAACTATGAGATTCTACATAACAACTCTATCTTCAACTGTGAATCAAAAGTCACTCACAATATCTTCCCAAATCTCAAAACACAATCATTATCAATGTTGAATTCAGGCAACATACCCTTCTGAACCATCTCTACCCTTTTTTGAAACTCACTGTCTTGCTTCTGATCACTCTTAATTATGTATGTTAGACAAGATTTCACTAATACCTGAAACAAAATAGAAGAACATCATCCACCAAAAACTTCTATGCCAAAGTTCATCAAATCCTTAACTAAACGATCACATTCCAAATGTAACCTTGTTATTGAAGCATTACTTTTTCAACTCAAAGCATCAACCACTTTATTTTCTTTTCCTAGATAGTAATGAATTGTAAAATCATAATCCTTGATTAATTCCAGCCATCTCCTCTGTCTCATGTTCAGTTCTTTCTGAGTGAATATATAATTTATATTTTTTTGATTAGTATATATTTCACACTTTAAACCATAAAAATGATTCATCCGAATTTTTAAAGAGAAAACCACAGAATCTAATTCTAAATCATGTTTAGGGTAATTTATCTCATGAGTTTTAAACTGACGTAAGCATAAGAATTTACCTGATCATTGTAAATTAGGACACAACAAATTCCATTTAATGAAGCATCATTGTAGATAAGAAACTCACCATTCCTCGAATGTAGTGCCAAAATAGAAGCATTCACCAGTCTTCTTTTCAATTCCTGAAAACAATCATCACATTCTTTTGTTCAGATAAACTTAACACCCTTCTGAGTATGCTTAGTCAATGGGCTGGACAAACATGAAAAAGTTTTAACAAACCTTCGGTAATATCCTACCAATCCAAGAAAACTACGAATCTCAGTTACATTTGTGGGTCTTTTCCATTCTTCAACAACTTTTGTTTTTGTAGGATCAACAGTTATTCCATCTTTAGAAACAATGTGACCAAGGAATGAAATTTGTTGAAACCAAAATTCACACTTTCTAAATTTCCCATACAATTTATTTCTTTTAAGGTTTGAAAAATAACCCTTAAATGACTTTGCTTCTCCTATTTATTTTTAGAAAACACCAAAATATCATCAATGAAAACAACCACAAACTTATCCAAGAACTCATGGAAAATTCTATTCATAAGGTCCATGATTACAGAAGGTGAATTGGTTAACCCAAAAGAATTACTACAAATTCATAATGGCCATATCTTGTACGAAACAGAGTTTTCAGAATATCACCTTCCCTTACCTTCAACTGATGGTACCCCGATCTCAGGTCAATCTTTGAGAAATACTGAGCTCCCTAGAGCTGATCAAACAAATCATCGATATGAGGCAAATGATATTTTTTCTTAACAGTGATGTTATTCTAGGCTCTATAATCAATGCAAAGTATCATTGAACCATCGTTATTTTTAACAAATAAGATAGGAGCACCCCATGGTGATGTGCTAGGTTGAATGAAACCTTCTCTAATAAATATTATAATTTCTCCTTAAACTCTAAAATTTCAATTTAATCCACTCGATAAGGAGGTTTTGAAATTGGTTTAGCATCAGGAACTAAGTAAACAGTAAATTCAACTTCCGGATATGGTATTATTCCAGGAAACTCATCAGGAAAAACATCAGGATACTCATTTACCACTGGCACATCATTAATCTGAACGGTTCCTTTTTTTTTCAACAATATGTGCAAGGTAACATTCATTTCTATCTTTTCAAAGTTTTGTAGCCTCTTGATATGTTATCAACAGTAATGGTTCATTATTGTACACAAACTGAATGTCTTTCTGAAAAGTAACTTCTTTAGCTCTATAATCAATCCTAGCATGGTAAAAAGTGACCCAATCCATACCCAGGATAACATCAAACTCTACTAGAGGTAAAACGATAAGGTTTGAAAGTAGGTTCTTTCCACGGATAAGGATAGGAAGATTCTTTTAAATTCTTTTTGCCTCAACATTTCCCCTGGGTGTTTTTACCACAAGTTCAGGAGTCATTTCTTGAGACAGAATTCCCAATTTTGCATAAAATGTTTCAGAGATGAAAGAATGTGTAGACCCTGAATCAAACAACACATTGGTATAATCTAAAAAAACAAACAAAGTACCTGATACCACTTCATTTGATGGCCCAACATCTACTGAATTAGATGGAAAGGATTTCAACACACCCTTCTTCTTGTAGTCTGACAGCTTCCCATCATTCGATCTCTTTGTCGGATACTCGTTTGCATAATTACCGTTCTCATTGCACTTGAAACATTTCACTAACTGTAAATCAAATTTGGTCTTACCATCACCCTGATCTTTTCCAGTGCAATAACGAGCCTTATGTCCCATCTTACCACATCGGTAGCGCTTTTTATAAATTAAAAGACATTCCCTAGCAGGATTTTTACCACATTTATCACAACCTAAAAACTTAGTTTTCTTACCATCAGTCCTTTTTGAAGGATTATTACCTTTCTCCTGCTACCTCAGTCTCTTATTCTGTTGGTTTTCATAGAACACTTGATCATAGGCAAACTCCATTTCAACCTTCTCAGCAAATCAAACATTATTTTCATAACTTTTGAACTCATGAGAAGCTAACTCCATTTAATATTTTGGTTTTCATCTTGAGTAAAAAATTATTGATTTTACTATCAAGGTCTCAGTTAATATTTGGAGTATACCTTGCCAATCGAGTGAACCTTTCTTCATAAGCAGCCACTGAGTCATCCTATTGCCTCAATTCCAAGAATTGTTTTTCAATCCTAAGTTGAACAACATTAAGAAAATATTTCTCAAGAAACATACCTTTGAATTCATCCCATTCAAGAGCATCAATCTCATCAGCGTCCCTGATATTTTTAACCATCGACCACCACTGATCTGCTTCACCCTCTACACGATAAGTAGCAAGACTAACCGTTTGATTGTATGAACACCCCATGACATCAAAAATCTTCTCCAGTACTTTAATCCATCCTTCAGCTAGCATAGGGTCAGATGATCCTCTGAATGATTGGGGATGTTTCCTCATGAATTGTTCCACCACTGACATGTTCCTCTGAGGTTGATCTGGCTAATCTAGTGCATGGATACCACCACCATTTATCACTTGAGTCAACTGCACCATTACTTCAACAAATTGTTCAGTTCAAATTCTGAACATCTCTGGATGCTGATTTAGAAGGTCATTTCCTCGTGTATACCTTCCTAGCACTACATCGCTGTTTCCTCTGTGGAAAACCATTATGAACAAACATGTCTTAGACGAAGCAACATGGTAATATTCAAATTCTATATCATTTACATTTGACCATAAAAAAATATTTTTGGATAATCATTTAATATAATTATAACTCCTAAAGTTATCTAAACTGACATCTGATACCAACTAGAAGGCCCCATACTTAAACATTACTTAATCTTGAGTTATTTCAAGAATACACATTGAGGATCTTTTTAGGTTTTGAGTTTTAGATAATTAGATCATAAATCATGCATTACATTCCACTTTTAAACAAGGTGGTTACATCAAACACAAAATTCACTTTTCTCATTAAACAAAACTTATCTAAAATAAAACATGGATTCTTTCTTGACACTTCCTCGACACTATCATCACATCATGTACCTTTCCATTAACCTATGAAAAACATTTCAAAAACTTGGGATGAGCATAAAAAATCTCAGTAAGGGATATAAAAATACGGAAAGAAAACCTTAGCCCATGTATACATAAGAACCATTGAAATCATACTTTACTCATTAAACATAATCACTTTAACATTCCTCATGAAATCATAAGGTTTATGACTAACTCATAGAAATCATAAGACATAAATGTAACTTGAGGTATTCATAACATTCTTATGTGGGGAGTAACTCTCATGGTTACGTTTGGAATACCCATCACAGTATATTCTCTAAATCTCTTTGGAGAAACCTTATCATTTAACTCTTTTACGTTACCCAATGCATCAGAGAGCTATCACGGGCTCGCCCACCATTAATTTATCATTGAACCACCCGTCTTTATAAACAATTCCCAAGAATCATAACATAATCTTATCATATAAAAACATGCATAAAGAAAACATAACATTTCCACATTTCAATCACAAGATATAAAAAACACAATGAAATAATCAAAACATTATCAAAACCATTTCAAATACCAAAATAAAATAAAATTAATACATGGTATTTATTTTTCATTTTAAAAAATTTATGTCTTGTAGAGGAAGCCGAAACTCAAATAATGGTCATGGCGGTGGAGAAGTCCTTGTCGCCGCATATGTAAGACAAAAACATTACCTTTTTTTGTTTAGTAAAACCCTTCATATAAAAAGATTTCTTTTGAATAAAATTAAAAATTCAAAGGGTTTTATATATCGTATAAAAGAAAGTTGTGTATAAAATAAAATATGCCTCAATGAAAAGAGAATGAGATGAAGTCCTTTACCTCATGTCCGACTTGACTCGATCGTTCTTTAATCTCTTCAATATTAAACTAGAGTTAATTTCTACTTGATTAAGAACCTTTTTAATGTTCATTATTCTTTTATATCACTTATTACCATGTTATGAACATTTTGTAATAATTTATGTTAATAACGGTCATTTTTTCAATCCTTGGTACTTGAGTCAAAAATAAACTTCTTATAATTACAAGTTGTTCATGTGGTAAAATATTCATTATATCCCGAATTATATTCATGATTTAGATATCATATATATCATATATATCCTTTATATAAATGAATTTATAATATTACATAACATTTATAGGTAAGAAATGAAACACACCATTCATGGAGACTGTAAGCCGTACATACACATGAACGCCACATTCATTTCTATTTCGTATTTAATGGTATGAAATCATAATGATATAAAGGTATATTATAATTCCATTATAATATCATATATAAAATCATTAACCCCATCCTTTATACATCCCACATATGGCATTAACAAATCAAATCACTTTGTGGGGGCAGTAGTCTGCACTTCCTAATATGAAATTATCGCGTTTACCCATAATGGAAACCATACAGGTATGCCATAAATGAAAAATAGGAATCATAATGAAAGAATAAACATAATATATATCATATATAAATAGTGTGACATATTAATGGACACCATTAAAGGTGTTAAAAGAAGATTGAATAATCATCATTTCGCGAGGCGGTAATTCGCCACTCACAGAAACAATATGTTCTTTAATCATTAGATGGATGTGTGTGTAAGTGTAAATCAAATAATTGTAATAAAAACATCCTAGTATATTGAATATACTATTTCTTTACATAATATAGGAATAAAAACAGTTTATGGGGTTTGGGAAGCAAAATAAAACAAAAGAACATAAGAGAAGACATTACCATGAAATTGGGTAACTCCCCTTGGTTTGAACCAAAATGGTTTCTTGAAGAGATTTATGCCTAAGGTAAGGATTCTAGGATGAATATAGGTATGTGGAGAGATAAAATGTGTAGATTTTGGCTGAGCCAATGGCTTGAGAGGTGTGAGTAATGAGGTAGAGGTGGGGGCCGTTTATAAGAGGGAGGAGGGGAACTCTTGGAAATTCTTGAAATTTTACTTTATTAGAAAATGATTTTAGAATTTTAAGGGTCCCACAATGATATATTTCTAGAATAAGGTGATAAGTGTTAGAAATACACCAATACTATAGGTTTTTTTACAAATTTAAGTCTTATATTTTAGATTATATTTTTATTCTATTTAATTTGTTCATTAATGAGGTAATCACTGCATCATCATGGTGTCATAAATAAATTTATTTATTTAATGTCTAAAAATTATAAAAAAATACGATTATGTAGGAAATATTTTTATCTGTCCAATTAATATTTATATTCTAAGATATAATTTATTTATACAAGATTAAAATTGTTTTACTTAGTTGTTACATACTTTCTTTATATTTTTCTTTCTTTGAAAATAAAATGATAAAATGTTACTATCACACAGATGTGATTCTATGGGGTCCCTAAGTTGGCACAAGGCATCACATGGTTGTCCATGACACAACCTGTAGCATTAGGACACATGTTGGGGTCATTTTATATTATTATGATATTATTTTATTACCCTTAACTACTGGATTCCTAATTAATCAGGATTATTAAAGAAAATTACCAGTATTACTATTCATAATGTCCAAAAACAAAAGAGTCTTAATTAAATAATTTGGACCTTATGATTCCAAATAAGGAATCCATCTTACCAAATTTCAAACACAGAAATATTAGTAACTAATTTAAAAATAATTCCCGTTGTCAAAACAAATAGCGGGGTTTTTAGAAACAATATCTATCAAAAGTTTGACACTTGTTTATGCCCAATTCCAAAGTGAAATTAATTAAAATGACCAAAATTGGATTAAATGGTATAAATATATTCTAAGTAAACTATAAAAAAAAATTAAAAATACAATATATATATATAATTAAATTAGATGAAAAAGAAGTTTTGAAGTAAAATGCAGTATTTTTCTCTATTCATTAAAAAATGAACATTGTCAGAAAAATACCAAAAATTTATCCCAAGTAAATTTCATTGTCCCAATCCTAAAGAATAAGTTTATTTTTACAAATAGATCTTATAATATAGTCAAAAGTTTGATTTAAAAAAGGTTTTCCATCAAAAGGCGGTAAAATGATCTTTTAAAAAAAGTAGAGTATTCTATGCTTAAGATTGGATTTATTCTCATTTGAAGCCTCTAAAACACTAGCTGATTCATAAATAGAAATAGATATGAAAATATATTATTCTTTAATTACTTGGGATGTTACACTTCTAATCCATTTAAAAGACACTTCCATTTGGTAACTATTTGTCTCTTTAAGTTAAGTAGTTTTTAAAATCATTTAACCCCATCCATGTTTTCAGTTTTCCGTGTTGAGAAACTTATTTGAAATAAACACATTAAACCTAAGATACCTCTTAAGAGATCAACTAGGGGATTCCCTATACTGTAAAATCATATCTAAAATATAATCAATTTTATATTTCATGATAACACAGAAACACACCATATTCTTACCCTTTTATCACTACTTTTATGAAGTGATTATGGGTTTAATCACTCCTTGGCAAAGGGGAACTACTATTTCTTCTCCTTCACACACTACTCCATGATAAGATTTTACATTTTTTATTTGTAAATGTATCTCCAAAATAGGTAATTAAATCATATATTTGTGAATATTGAACTCTATTGATGTGAAATGTTGAAATCCATGTTGGTTACACTCCTCCTCCTTCATTCCATATAGTATAGACACCTCAAGGTGAAGGTTTATTTCCTTATCTTCATTATTTCATAGTATTAGAAACTCCTCCTTTAAATGAGAATAATCATAACATAAAATTATTCAGTATTTTTCTTCATCATCATCTTGATATATTAGTATAACCCAACATTCCTCAAGTCTTCTTATTCTCTAGGACTAGGTATGATCAACATTCTTATGCCATGGATTGAATTATTTATATGTTATCAAATTAAATATTTTGAATATTGAATCATCCTAAAATATTAGTATTGTGATATATCTCATCTATGATCCATGATTCATTTTCCATCCAGATTGACATTCCTACATAAGATATATTTGAATAATTGAAATATTTAAAAACTTAATAAATCCACCATATTGTACTTCAACAATATACGGTGAATTATATAAATAATTCATGAAAAATTCATTTAAAAAAAAACTCCACATGATTTTCCCTTAAATAACATGATCTATAATACTCTATAAAATCCATTATTTTATTGATTAAAAAATTTATATAATATCAACTATAAAAACTAATTGATAATATTCCATATTACCAAGATATCCTAGGTATGTATACATCTAGATACTCATGGATTGGACTCCTTTATTGTTTTAATATTTTAGATCCACAAAATGAGGATAGATCTCCCATTTAAAACATATACATATTATAGTAATAATTTCCCCTAAATATACGTAAATTAGTTTCCTTGGAAGTTCATTTTTTAGATTAATTAATACTAAACTATCAATAAAAAATTATTATTGATAATATTCAATGGAATCCTTATGAGAAACCACAATTCCTTTAAATTTATATCAATATGAAAACACCATGATTTTTTGTTTTAAAAATAGAAACCTTATTAACTTCCCACATGTTATTCTCTGAATACAAATTTTAGTAATATCAATGATCTATATAGATCTTATAAATTATACATACTCATTTTCACTTTTCCATAAAATAATACTTACAATCATAGGGTGACTTTAATTCAATAGTCACAAAATAATACTTATAAAATTCAAATTCATTCTGAAATACTATATCCATTCATACAAACATATTATTTAATCGTTATCAAAATGAAAAGTGATCCTTACAGTTCCTCAATAAACCTTACACATACTAAGTTTACCTTTTGAAAAATATAAGGTCATCATTTTGATGATCACCTTCATCCTTATATGTTTTCCCCTTACCAAAACATTATCCATATGTATACTTGAAACTTCTTCAATTCCTTTTTCATAATACAAAATTATATCGTGAAATGATCCTTACAAAGAGGTTAAATCTCAAGCCTTTTCTAAAATCAATTTATCTTCCGACAGAAGTTTCACTTAGAATCACTCCAGTAAGACTACAACCTTCACATAATTCAGAATAAATGTAATATATTATTCTATTCCCTCTCATGTTTTTTTAATTAATCACTATTTTAACTACATTTCATTGTAATATATAGATGTAAAGATGAATTTCTTGTAATTTCCTTAATAATAATCATGAAATACTACTTCAAAACCTCTATGAGCATCCTAAAATGTTATGCTTCTAACCACAAGGCATTATCAAGAATTTGAGAAACCACTATAAACAAATGTAGTTAGTAATAATGATCCACTCTATATATGTAACTATAATTCATTAAACCATGTAAAACTATATTAGCAGAAAATACAACACAGAAACTCTTGGTTCAACATCCCCCTTTGGATTTTACTGAAAATTTTACATAAAATCCATATTCTCATTATATATCGAAATATATCTAAAGGAAATTATGGATTTTATATTATTATCCACTTTTTTCTTTCTCAACATTTTAAATTAAATAAATTTTTTTTCTCACTTATATATTCGGATTTTAATTCTATCCCCCAGTAATTATAAATATCCTGGGAGTTCCTCCTTCAATATTACCCCCATTTTTCAATACTTTTTTTGTTATATTTTTAATCATATAAACATATAAATATTGAGTAGATATATGTTCATTTAATTTTAAAAAATATATTAGGATATATAATCCATTAAAAACTAGTCATAGTTATTAAATAGATATATAAAAATTATCAATATTTTCGACTATCTCAACAATGAATTGATTTAAAAATCCACTTATTTTACAACATGTAAAAATGTATAATGGTAATTTTTAGATCTAAATATTATCCGATCAATAGATTAAATAGTCTCCATATAAAATAAAAATAATTGAATAAAAAAAATTCAGTTTTGTTATTTTAGACTCTAAAAATATTAATATACAATTTACCATTATTCAAGCTTCAATCCACTTTCTCCACTATAGTTGTATTTATCTTATAGATGCCACTAAGTCATTTTTAACATTTAGTATTTGAGTCATTGAAAAATACTCTAAGCGTAATAAAACTGATGTTAGTATTGGTATCAAGAGTTTAATTCAATAATATAAGGTTATACATTTCATCCATTTATTTACATAAATGATAATGAATCTTAAACATTACAATTTCTTTTCTAAACTCTCATATGATATATAACACACCCACACCAAACAATCATCCTTTTAATAGTAACAAACACCCTATGTCATCCATACCACTTATTAAATCAAATATTACCACTTCTTAAGAATAAAAAAGTGAAAAAACTTGAACCCCATGTTATTATATTCTTTATATGTATATTCACATATTTATGAGACATAAAAACATCATTATATCCTCAACTAAATCCCGATAAATGTCTGCATTGTAATTTTGGAAAATCACTTATTTAGGATAATAATTGTTCAGTAGATTTTAATATTAGATATAATAAAACATATGATACTATTTTTTTATATAATAAATAAATAAATATGAAATTAATTCAGGTAGATTATTTATCCTTTCAATATATCCTCATATTCTTAGTGGTTTCATTACAAAAAATACATGGTCTAATATCAATTTTTGTTGGTTTGTTCTACCACGATACCATAAACTATTAAAAGTAATGTTTTTACACCATATTTAATTCTATATTAGTATCTTATCTAAATATTTACCAATACATCATGAAATTATATTTTATTTTGAATCTTAATGATTTATTTTGGAAAATAAAATTAGTTTCTTGACACCACTTTTCACATCAGCATTAGGGTTTCCACCTTTGATAATGACTGATATTAAATGATACTTGAAATTATTCTAAATTCACATTTTATATGAATTTTATATAATTATTAAGATACTAATTTAGCTCAATCACAAATTTTTTAGTATATCCACATGTCTTCTTTTTTAGCACATAGATTCCCATGGATTATATCTCCCCTTTAATTCTACAAAAATTTAAAAAAAAATCAATTTACTATATGGGGAGAGGTGTTCCACTATAATATTATAGATTTGGAGTGTGGTAGATCTTTGAAGATAAACTATTTGTTTCATTGAACTTACTTTGAATCCTTTGTAGTTATTTTTGAAATGCCACTAATATAGATTTCACTCTGAATATTTGAGTCTTCATCATTCTTTGGCCTTGGATAAATAATTATTATGAGATTAATCTCTCCCATGTGGGTTCACCTTTTTTTTATTAATTATTTTTCTATATTCATTTTTCGTCCTCCATTAGATGGATCATTGAACAACATTTATTTCATTACTTGTGGTTTGAGTTGTGAAACCACTATGGCATGTTTCATATTTTTCTTATCCAATACATATCAGAACCACCTCAAACTTATTTATCCTTGGTGAATCTTTTTTAGTGTATTTACTTATATTTCATACCTAGAAAAACCTTATCCTTTTTCCTCATAGTTAATAGTATTTATTTCCTTGAGGTCTACTATTATTACATTATCAGAGGTGCTTATTGCACCATTTATTGATTTCACCAATTATACTTTAAAATAGTGAAATGATTTACTATATTAACATTATTTATTCTAGTGTACATATTCTTCTATTAAGTCATATAAATAGTGGTATACATTATTACTTTTCTTTCTTAGATCATCCGATAATGTCTTTCCATATGACCAGGGTTGGGACATCTAAAACATCTTCCAATGAAATCAAAAATCACGTGGTCCACTTTAGGTTGATATGTTGGTTTAGTAGGTGTTCTTATTTCATTAATTTATTTAGATTCAAGACACACTGCCAGGATGAAAACCAATATTCAATAAAATTAGAAAACTGTTGTTACCATCTTTAAAAAAAAATTATTTGATAATTTTCAAGAGTCATTATTTTATTTGTAGATTCTAGAGTTGGATTTTTACTTATTGTGCCTGTTATGGTTTCATTGGCGGTTACATAATGCTTATATTTTCTAATTTTGTATGTAATATTTTTTTTAATCGCCTTGAATATTTAATATTTTTCTATCAATTGAAAATCAATCTCTTTTAAACATGAAGTGTATTCTTTTCCTGATTATATCCTTTCATCAAGTTGTGTCTTGAGAGGAATGATTCATTCATTTAACTTTTTTTTATGTGACCATCTATTTTATTATTTCTTGTGAATGTTCTTTAAGTAAATAACTTTGTACAGTTATTTTCTCTCTAATATTTTTTATATAAAAATTAAAGGCCACCTAACCTTTTATTATCCATTTATCTTCAAAATGATATAATATATATAAAATTCACTTGAATAAATACTCTACATTGATCTAACAATTCTTTTTTGTGAAATGAACAACATCCATATGGGAAGCCAGATCTTATTGGAACTTCATCACCAGACTCACCCTTCCATCTCATCTCTAAGGGAGATATTGATGGATTTGGTTTATATGAATCCTCCAAACAAGGTTCAGAATAAAATAAAATAATATATTCAAAATTGGTTACCTTGGTTGGAGAGTCCATCATCCTAGTAGTTTTCTCCTTAATATTCTTCTTCGTTATTTTCGATAAATGGAATTATTCATTAACCTCTCTCATTGGTTTCCCATCATAATATGTTTTGATGATTTTTAAACATTATTTAGACACATAATATTTGATAAAAATATATTAAAATTTAATCTAAGTTTCATTATAAAACTTATAGTGATCTATATTCCTGAAAAAACCATTCTTCAGTTCTATTTTAATGCATTATTATAATAAGCATAACACATTATATTTCACTGATCTATTTCAAACCCAACTCCATGATGACATAGTAAAATAATTTCACCTAAAAAACTATGAGGGAGTCCGATATACACATACATATATGACAAGAAGTCCTCTTTACAATCATACAACTTAATACAACTAAATATGTATTTATTTATTATTGAATCTATACAAAAAACTAATCTAATAAAAAATCATAATGGTAAACACCAATAAAAAAACATTTCATCTCTAAATCCAATTGTTATAACTAGAGTAAGTCAAAGAGTTGTATAAATTATGGTGTAATATAACGAAAACATATCCATTTTCACTTAATATATATTTATTTAGGATCTTGACCCTATGTTAGTAAAAACTATGTTCAACCTATTTTATGATTATTCTTTTCACACAACCTCATAAAATTTTACGAGTGAGTTTGATAATGATAATTCATGAAATAAAACAAGGATATTCATTAGTTTAGTAAAATTTTTAAATCTAAAGAGAACACCCTAATGATGAATTTATTTTCTTGGATGAAATACTACTCACATTTTTATTATCACTTTTTAGGAAAATCAAACCGATATTTATAAAAACATTACCTTTTCTAGACATCTAATTACTACTTTAGTAATTTATCTTTGGGTTCGATCACTCAACCCAAAATTAGAAATAATACTCATTATACTTAAAAATATGTTATAATAATATCTCCCATAGTTTATAGATATGTATTTTAATCCAAAATATGAATTAAAATCATAGATTTGTGTATTTTCCACAATCAGAAAATTCATTCTTAAACTCCAAGTCTTTCACACACATTCTTTATTACATATGAGATAAAAAATCATGGTAAGGGTTTATTCATTTTTATAGAGACCCAGTCTTAATATAAATGGATATTACATCTTTTTAGATGAATATTCATTAAATTACAAATACTCATTCTGGAGGACTATAATAGTTTAGTTCCTTTAAAAACATGGAATAAAATCTTATTATTTTGGTGAAAGATATTTAATTAATGTTTCCCATAAATATATTTACATTTAGTACTCCTACATAATACCTTTCCTCACAACTTGGGGAAGGTGACATAAGAATTAATGTACTCAGAGGCTCAGTAAGGATAAATAAATGAGATATATAAGAATGATATTACAATAAGGGTATGAGATCATGAGAATATCATGGGGAAATAAAACCCTACATATCAAAGATCATAAACATGAATCTTGGAATAAATATAAATAGTTCATAATAAAATAACCATAATAGAATTAGGGGAATAATATATGAGATAATAACATAGGAATAAGAAATATGATTTTTTCCATAAATATAAGCATAGAAAATCATTTCATATTAGTTAAGGATCACTTCCAAGACCATAAAATTAGAAAAAGTCCTTTATGGAACTAGGTTCACTACCCATTCGAGCCATGTATTACTAAACTGAGTTCACTATGAGTTTTAGTACAATATTATTGAACATAGTTCACTTATTATTCCAAAACTACATTACTTAATTGAGGTCAATCTTTGTTCTAACATAGTATTACTGAACAAATATCAATACTTGTTCTAGTCCTATATTACAGAACCAAGTTCACTCATCATTACAACCATGTATTAATGAACTAGTTTTAGTTACAATTCTAGTATTTCCAATATAATATAGTATAAATATTTACAAAATTCATTGGAGGGAGATATAAGTCCTAGCCTCCACATAATGAAATCATAAATATGTGTTCCAAAAGATAAAAAAAATTCCACATATCATAACCAATTAAATAAAATGGGTATCAGAAAACTTTCATTATATAAAAACCTTTGGAAAAGAGATAGGTTTCATAATCATTTCATCATTGAATAACCCATGAAAAGAATAATATTTTATAATAATTTACTTATAGTATAACATGTGGAAGAGAAAATAGTTTCATAAACAACTTGTAATCATGAATATAAACCATTAAATGGAAGAATAAGAATTGTATCCTTAGATAATATCCCCTGTAAATCATAAAGTATATAAATGGATGAAATATTAGATAGAAATTTTTGTTAATGATCATTTAATAACATTTCTCAAGGAAAAAAGCTTTTCCTATTTGAAATTATTTTTAAAATTTAACATATTTTGAATAATTGTTTCATTGAAATCAACCCTGAAAACTTATAAAGAATGATTTTAATACCATTTTAAAAACTTTTAAAATAAAATATTTCTTAAAAAAAATTTACTTGAAAATTATCATAAAATGTCATTTAAAAAAAATTAAAATAATTTTATAAAACATGTTTTTTTTGAGTTGTAACACCCCAAGCTTCCACGGTACGCTTCTCTTTGAATAATACAGTAGCGTGTGTTGTACGCAACGTCGAGTTCTAACACACACCACAACCAATCAAACTAACCGTTATGAATAGTAATACCCATTTTTTGAAATTTTATAAATTTTATCTTTTAAAATGGACTTCAATTTTGAATTCGGAATATCGAAATTATCCTAGGGTGAATTTTTGGTATTTTTCAGAAAACTTTCATTTTTTGATGAATAGTGAAAAACACTGAGTTATTGGTTAAAAATGACTTTTTATTTAAATAATTATTTATTTTATATAAATTTAATTATGGTAAAAATAGATACATAATACGTATATATTTTCAATGTAATTCATTGGATTTAGTTTAGAATAATTTTAGATATATAAAAAGTTTATTGAACATTTCACCGTATTTTACCCACCTCCTAAGAGAATTTGGAAATTCACCTAAAACATAATTTTAACGCTTCTGTGAGTGGAATTTCGAAAATCCAAGAGACACGGTTAATATCAAGAAGTAAAATGTGGTTCAAGGAGATGAAAATAATTTTTGGTGAATAGTAACTTTTTACTTTCATTTACCACAATTAAAAGAAAATAGGGTAATTAAGGGTAAAAATTATATTAATATTACCCTAACACATGTCCTAATTATATTGGACAAGTGTATCTCGACCAAAAACAACCTTATGAGTAAAATATTATTATTTAGGTCCACATGGATTAGATTAGGACATTTATTATTATTTAATTCAAAGAAGAGATGAAAGAGTTAAAATCAATGTTTAATAACTAAAACATTTTTAATATATGGCTATACATAAGATAAATTTGATTATAAATATTCATAAGAAATATAAAAATATTTACTACATAATGGTAATTTATTTATAATTTTTAGACACTATATAAGATAATTTATTTATAACATAATGGTGATGCAATAATTACCTAATTAATGAAATATTAAAATAATTGATATCATAAATATCAAAATAAAAGTAATTTTAGACTTTTTATAAATTAAAATAATTTTATAGGTTAATATGACATATTAGGACTGATTATATAAATTTTTTTTGAAGTAATAATGACGTTATAAAATTATCAAAAACATAATACCCAATAGTGTCAACATTGACATAAAAGAGTTTTTAAAACAAATATTATAATATTCAATTCTTAAAAATCTAAGGATTGGCCAAAAGACTTATATTATGATAGGTGTATCATTAATGAAAAAATTGGGGGTCTCTTGGATGTTTATAGTAAGTTTATTGACGTTATAATATAAAAATACAAAGAGACATGGTAAATGCCAAACTAATTAACTAAGAGTTAAAACTAAAAGATAAGGTTAATAATGTTACACAAACCTATCTAAAACCTATTGGTTGAGAGGATTTAGACCTATCCCCAACTTAAACTTTAAATAATCCACTTTGGATCTATTAGAAACCGAATATTAATTTATTATAAAATAATATCTCTAGCTTTTCCAAAGGTGCCCCTCCTCCCCCTTATAAAAGGACCCTACTTCTAACCAATTCTTCACAGCTTCTAATCCTTTTGGTTCGAACAACCCCTGCCAAAATATTCTCCCAACTTCCATCAATTAAACTTAGAGGCCTTAGTTTGATCATAAATCCAACCTAATGATGCCTTTTGTTCAAATCAAAAGGAAGAACCCGGAGAAAAGGTAATGTTTTCACCACCCTCTTTCAAGTTCCTTTCTTCTTCAACTTCTTCTACCTTTGTTATTTCCTTTATAAAATAATAACTCCAGTATCCTCTATATACTATGATGTTATTATAAATATGGTACAACCATATTCATTATTCTATCCATCCTTTGAATTACATGTCACCATACGTGCGTATGTACGACCTACCGTCTCCACGTCGTGGTGTAATTGTTATTGAATACACTATTATCTGCATGGGTATAATAATGATGTGCAATTCATGTAAATAATAAGTATAACATGATAATGATTCTGTATATATGATATAACATCTAATTATATATTATTTTAATATCAAAAGTGTGATATTGTAGCTCGTGCGTACGTACGGACTACCGTCTCCACGAACGCGATGAGATTCATTCCCCATCGTATCCTTTCAAGTATAACTATCATTTGATGATTAAAGAAAATTTTTAAGGACTTGATTTAATTCTGGATATTAATAAGATAAAACCTATCAACAACTAACATGACTTATGTAACAAAACATATAAAAGAAAATGAGTAAGTTAACACCTGAAACGACGACAATACGAATATATTATTAACAAAGCAATGATAAAAGATAATATATGATATCATATTAATGTATATGATTATTGTATAATTTAATAACAACTATTTCAACATTATATTGGATTTTAACCTACCCTCAACCAAGTAATAGTACATGTTAGGGGTTTATTTCACAATCTCTTCATTATCCGAGGTTGTTTTTACGTAATTATCTACTGGGACCTCTTTATCATCTACATCCATGTTTCATAAGGATGTATTTAAAACCACTCTTAATATTTTAAAGACTATGGGATAAAGTCATTTATACCCTTTTTGACTTTTTATAAGAAGTTTATAAAGGAATATTTCTGTCATTTTCCAAACAAGGTCCTTTTTAACCATTTCGACAAAATTAAGGTAAGAATGTCTTTTTAACTTATATGGAAGATGCGACTATTTTCGGCCGTTATAAAATTTTCTAAGCTTCCCTTAGAAGATTATAATAATATTTTCAATATAAATGTTTTATTTTATAATTATGATGCTTTTAAATGATTTCAAAAAAAAGATATATTTCTCTCAAATAGTTTTTATTTCATCTATGTCAACATCCTTTAATGGATTTTAACTTATTTGAAGTTTATTATTATGATACAAAACATACATATTGTATTTAAGGTTTTGTGATATGTTTGACTGTGGATGGGTTATTTTCATATCATTCATGGTTTATGGAGAAAGTATTTACATTTCATATACTAGTTTTAATACGAATGTTTATGTTATGTTTAAACCTGTTCATATAAGGAATGAATTGGACTTCATATGTGATTAGTGGATCCATCTATAGCTCCTCGATGTATCGGTAGGTCTCATGAGACAAACTAGTGTCTTGGCACAAGGCCTTTACAAAATCTTATTTGTAGTCTTGGCACGAGGCCTTGACTACGTGGTTATGATAGTCTGGCATTGTGCATTCCCTCATTATGAAAGTGGTTATTGATATTTAATTTCATTAATCGATTAGTAGAATATCCATGTGAATAAGTAAATGGAATTATTTCATTTAATTTCTTCCATATTATGCTCATGTTCAAGTCTAAAAGGCTTTTGTTTTAGTTATACATTGCCTTAAATGTTTATGATTATTTATGAAAGTCTCCGCTATATTGTTATCCTTACTCGGCATCAGAGCTCACCCCTTTCTATGTTTTATTTTTCCCAGGATGTAAAGAAGTATTTTATGAATGACCTGCATGGATAGTATGAGGGGATATGAGGGTGGAATATGGAGACAATGTTGTTGTAGTTTTTATTTTATGATATAATGTAAACTTTATGAATGTATCTAGTGATTCCAAGGCTACTAAACTAATCAGTCTTTCGAGAAATGATCTTTTGGGATCATGCCAATGTTATGTAATAATGCACCAACTATGGGTAACTAGGGTCGGGGCGTTACAGTTGGTATCAGAGGAAGTTTAGTACAAACCTTGGAAGCTAGATTTAGATAAACTCTGATTAGAGCACATAGACCTAAGATGGACTTCGAGGATTAGTATAGAAGAACCTCCTAGAATTTTGTTATTACAGAGATTTTGTGAGTTTTCTGAGAAATAAATCCTTGTATTGATACGAGTAGGTAGAGGCGGCTCTAGAAAAGATGTACCTATGGGTAAAACCCGAAAACACAACTTTGAGCTAGACTCGAATGGGAACTGGTCCACGACAATGGGCCTTGATGTTCTCTTGGTTACCACACTCCCGGTGGGTATGCATAGGACTATTCTCGTTTTATTTACAAACCATTATGAAGGGTTCGTGAGTATATAATTCCTCAAAGATTTTTTTTATGATTATAGATTACGTCCATAAATAGTTCAATTTACGTTATGTGTTTTACAAGTATGGAATTATGTATTTTGATTCATAAATTGATCTAGTTTATGCCATTGTCTAGAAATGGAGCCTAGTGGAAGAAATGGAAACTATATCAATGCCCACACTCCATGTAGAGATAGCCCTTTTTCTCAAGATAATTATAGTGGAGCTGGTGAAGCAACTGGTGCTGATCAACTAATCACCATACTTGGACAACTCACTCAGGTTATTAATAATAACCTTAACTGTATGAAGCACCCTGATCTGCATCATGGAGGATCAATGTTAGATCTCTTCATGAGGCAACAACCACCAACATTCAATGGTAGTACAAATCCATTGGTATTTGTGTAATGGATAAGTTCCCTAGAGAAAATATTTCAGGCTTTGGGGAGTAGTGAAAGGGAAAAAGTTATCATGGAAGTTTATCGCCATACTGGAGATGCTTATCAATGGTGGTCATTGAATAAAAACATGAAGTAAGATGATGATGTATAAAATATGGAATGGAGGGTGTTCAATGAACTTTTCTTAGAAAAATACTTTCCTCGTGAAAATCAAGCAGATATGGAAAGGCAATTTCTGAGTTTGAGACAAAAGGAGGATGAGAATGTCAAAAAGTTTGAGGCCAACTTTACAAGGATAGCAAGGTATGCTGGAGATTATATACGTAACCCAAGAAGTAAGATTGATAGTTTATTTGATGGGTTAAAACCATTTCTTCATCGAGCATTACTGTCACAATCCTTCTCATCATACGAATATATTGGCTCATGTGCTATCAAGGCAGAAAAAGAATTCTCTAAGTCTTATAAATTTAAAACAATGAAAGAGAAGAGATCTTCTAATCACAATGGAAATGGAAATAAGGGGAAGAAGGGAAAGGTTGAGTATCCATATTGTAGTAAATGTGGGAAGAAACACCCCGGTACTTGATTAAAAGGAATGGGTGTCTATTACAAGTGTGGTGAAAAAGGCCTCCAAGCTCGTGATTGCAAAGGGAAGAAGGAAGATACCGATGTCCAATACTACAATTTAAGGGAGATGGGACATTATGAAAATGAATGTCCAAAGCGCCAGAGAAACTTAACTCAGAAAAGTCCAAGGGATCAAGGCTAGGCTTATGTTATCACTACTGCTGAGGTAAGAGCTCTAAAAGACGGGGTGGCAGGTAATTTAATGGTTTCCTCAAGTTTAAGAAATGATTTATTTGATTCTGGATCATGGATTGTTTCATATCTTCCCAATTTTCTAAGAAAATTAGATATTTCCAATTTTATTTACCAAGGTAGTTGTCAGTAAAAACTATTAAGGGAACTATCATTACAACAAGGTTTTGTGAATTAGTCGCCATTAGAGAACATAAATGTTCTTTATCCACTGATCTCATCATCATACCTATGATTGAATTTGATATAATCCTCGATAAGGATTGGCTTTAGGACCATGATGCAAAGATTTATTTTAAGAAGAAGGAGGTTGAGATATTTCATGATGACGATAAGGAACACCTTATCTTTTGAGTAGAAATGTCACAACCAAATTTTTACCTAGATCCACCCCCAGTAGCTCAACTAAATTCAATTATTGGGGAGGAAGAGAATGAAATAACTATGGGTGAGGAAAGGAATGTTCAAATAGAGGATGTACCAATTCTGAAAGAATATGTAGATGTGTTTCCGGAAGATTTACCTGGACATCCTCTAGAATGATAAGTTGAGTTTTCCATTGATTTAATTCCTAGACCAAGGCCTATATCAAAGTCCCCTTATAGAATGACCACTGTGGAATTAGTTTAACTAAAGAAACAACTAGAGGAATTGAGTAATAAGGGATTTATTCGCCCTAGTGTTTCTCCATGGGGATCCCCTGTTCTTTTTGTTAAAATGAAAGATAGATCTATGAGGTTATTTATCGACTACAGGGAGATCAATGCTATAACAATAAAGAACAAGTATCCCCTACCTCAAATTGATGATTTATTTGACCAAGTTCATGGAGCTCATAACTTTTCTAAGATTGACCTTAGATCTGGATACCATTAGTTGTGTGTGAAGAAGGAAGACATTCCGAAGACAACATTTTGAACCAGGTACAGGCATTACAAGTTTACAGTAATGCCTTTTGGGCTGACTAATGAACCATCTATATTCATGGATCTAATGAATAGAGTTTTCAAGTAATATCTCGATGAATTTGTAGTGGTATTTATTGATGATATCTTGGTATACTCCAAAAGCTATGAAGAACATGAAAATTACTTGCGCATTATCCTAAAGACTCTGAGAAGACATGAATTATATGGGAAGTTTGGAAAGTGTGAATTTTGGCTTCAGGAGATTTCTTTTCGTGGACATATTGTCTCCAAATATGGAATATATATTGATCCTTCTATGACCATGGAAATCCAAGAATAGCCAGCCCTGACGAGTATAAAAGAGGTATGCAGTTTTATTGTCTTAGCAGGTTATTGTCGGCATTTTTTCCAGAATTTTTCCCGATTGGCTAACCCATTAACAAAGCTCACAAGAAAAGGTGTTAAATTTGTTTGGACCAAAGAGTGTGAAGAATGTTTTAAAGAACTGAAGAGAAGATTAGTCAATGCTCTTATATTGACTCTACTATTGAGGAATGATGGGTTTTTTATTTATTGTGATGCTTCAAAGAAAGGACTTGGTTGTGTCCTTATGCAGAATGATAGGGTTATTGTCTATGCATCGTGATAGCTAAAAATTCAGGAGAAAAACTATCCTACTCATGCCCTTGAGTTAGCTGCTGTAATCTTTGCTTTGAAGATATGGAGACATTATCTCTATGCTCAAAAATGTGAGATATAAACCGATCACAAGAGTTTGAAATACATTGTCTCATAGAAAGAGATCAACATGAGGAAAAGGAGATGTCTTGAACTACTCAAGGATTATAATTTCACGATAAACTACCACACGGGGAAGTAAAATAAGGTGGAAGATGGTTTGAGCAGAAAAGACCATGGAGTTTTGAACAAGATGAGAGTTAAAAGGTATCCAATTTTCATGGATCTAGTGAAGTTGGATATGGGAATCACCATGGAAGGTGAAACATCAATACTTTTTCAAATGTTTCCCAAACCATCTTTACTAGAAAGGATTAAGAGTTCTCAGACCAATGATGAAGAGTTTCAAAAGAAGATTAATGCTGTGAAAGATGGGAGATTGAGATAATTTGTGTATGAAGATAGAATTTTGAAATTCAGGAAGAGACTTTGTGTTCCGGATATACCTGATCTAAAAACGGAATTGTTGGACGATGGTCATTGTTTTAATTTCTATATACACCCTGGGAGCACCAAAATGTATAGAGATTTGAAGGAACATTTTTTGTGGGACAACATGAAGAGGGAGACTGCTGATTTTGGGTCAAGATGTATGGTTTGTCAACAAGTGAATGCTGGAAGGAAACATCCTGGAAGAGTCATGCAATCTATTCCCATACTTGAGTGGAAATGGGATAATATTAAGATGGACTTTGTCATGGGGTTACCAAAGACTCCTACAAGGAACGATCCAATATGGGTTATTTGTGATCATATTACCAAGTCAACACATTTTCTTGCTATAAGAGAAGATCTAACACTAAAATGTCTAGAAAGACTATATATTAATGAAGTTGTGACACTTAATGCAGTACCCCTATCAATTGTTCTTGATTGTGATCCCTGTTTTACTTCATGATTCTGGAAGAGTCTTCAGAAGGCCTTGGATACTGAAATTCATTTAAGCACTGCCTACCACTCTCAAACAGATGGACAATCAGAATGGACTATTCAAACATTAGAATACATGTTGAGATCTTGCTCACTTTACTTTTAGGGTATGTGGGATCAATATTTAACTCTAGTAGAATTTTCCTATAACAATAGCTTCCATTCGAGCATTCAGATGGAACCATATGAAGCGTTATATGGAAAGAGATTTCGCACACCAACCTATTGGGACGACGTTAGTGAAAGAAAACTTGTTGGCCCAGAATTGGTGGAGGAAACAATGAAAAATGTAAAGGTAATCCCAAAATACATCAAAGTAGCTCAAAGTAGGAAGAAGATCCATGCCGATAACTGAAGGAAGGATTTGGAATTTTAGGTAGGAGATCATGTTTTCTTGAAGTTATCTCCATGGAAGAGAGCTATAAATTTCAGTAAGAAGGGTAAATTGAGTCCCAGGTACATCGGAACTTTCGAAATTTTAGAATGAATTGGGGTTGTAGCTTGCCGTTTGGCAATGCCGCAAAATCTCTCTAAAGTTCATATTGTGTTCCACGTATCACTTTTGAGAAAATACATGCCTGACCCGATGGATATACTCACCTATGAGGAACTAAAATTGGAACCGGATCTATCTTATTGCGAATATCCCATCAGGATTCTTGATACGAGTGAACCAGTGCTGAGAAACCGGACAACTCGTCTGGTAAAAGTTCTATGGATAAACCATAAGATGGAAGAGGCAAAGTGGGAACCTCAGAAACTTATGATGAAGAACCACCCAAGTCTTTTCATGCGGTAGTATTCTAGATATTTCAAGGATGAAATTATTTGAAGGAGGTGAGAATGTAGCACCCCAAGCATCCAAGGTACGCTTCTCTTTGAATAATACAATTGTGTGTGTTGTACGCAACCTCGAGTTTTAACACACACCACAACCAATCAAACCGGCTGTTATGAATAGTAATACCCACTTTTTGAAATTTTATAAATTTTGAAATTTTATAAATTTAATCTTTCAATATGGACTTCATTTTTGGATTCAGAATATTGAAATTAGCCTAGGGTGAATTTTTGGTATTTTTCTAAAAACTTTCAATTTTTGATGAATAGTGAAAAAACACCGAGTTATTGGTTAAAACTGACTTTTTATTTAAATAATTATTTATTTTATTTAAATTTAATTAAGGTCAAAATAGATTCATAATACCTATATATGTTCAATATAATTCATTGGAGTTAGTTTAGAATAATTTTAGATATATAATAATTTTATTGAACCTTTCACCGTCTTTTACCCACCTCCTAGGAGAATTTAGAAATTCACATAAAACAAAATTTTACCACTTCTGTGAGTGGAATTTAGAAAATCCGAGAGACACAGTTAATATCAAGGAGTAAAATGTGGTTCAATGAGATGAAAATAATTTTTGGTGAATAGTAACTTTTTACTTTAATTTACCACGGTTTAAAGTAAATAGGGTAATTAAGGGTAAAAATGATATTAATATTACCTTAACACATGTCCTAATTCTATTAGACAAGTGTTTCACGACCAAAATAAACCTTAGGAATAAAATATTATCATTTATGTCCACTTGGATTAGATTAGGACATTTATTATTATTTAATTCAAAGAAGAGTTAAAAGAGTTTAAATCAATGTTTAATAACTAAAACATTTTTAATATAAGGTTATACATAAGATAAATTCTATTATAAATATTAATTAGAAAGATACAAAGATTTCCTAAATAATGGTATTTTATTTATGATTTTTAGACACTATATAATTTAATTTATTTATGACACATTGGTGATGCAGTAATTACCTAATTAATGAAATATTAAGACAATTGATATTATAAATATCAAAATAAATGTAATTTGAGACTATTTATAAATTAAACTAATTTTCTAGTTTAATATGACATATTAGGACTTATTATATAATTTTTTTTCGAAGTAATAATGATGTTATTAAATTATTAAAAACAAAATTCCCAATAGTGTCAAAATTGACATAAAAGAGTTTTGAAAACAAATATTATATTATTCTATTCCTAAAAATATAAGGTTCAGCCAAGAGACATATATTATAATAGTTGTATCATTAATTTACCACTTGGGGGTATCTTGGAAGTTTATAGTAATTTTATTAACTATATAATATAAAAATACAAAGAGACATGGTAAATGTCAAACTAATTAACTAAGAGTTAAAACTGAAAGATAATGTTAGTAATGTGACTCAAACCTATATAAAACCTATTGGTTGAGTGGTTTTCGACCTATACCCACCTTAAGATTTAAATAATCCAGTTTTGAGCCATTAGAAACCGAATATGAATTTATTATAAACAAATATTTCTAGCTTTTCCAAAGGTGCCCCTCCTCCCCCTTATAAAAGGACACCACTTCTAACCAATTTTTCACACCTTAAAATCCTTTTGGTTTGGCCAAACCCTGCCAAAATATTCTCTCAACTTCCCTCAATTCAACCTAGAGGCCTTATTTTGATCATAAATCTAACATACGGAGCCCTTTTGATCAAATCAAAAGGAAGAACCCGAAGTAGAGGTAATGTTTTCACCACCCTCTTTCAAGTTCTTTTCTTCTTCAACTTCTTATTCCTTTGTTATTTCCTTTATAAAATAATAACTCATTTATCTTCTATATACTGTGATGTTATTATAAATAAGGTACAACAATATTCAGTAATCTATCCATCCTTTGAATGACATTCCACCATACATGCGTACGTACGACCTACCGTCTCCACGTCGTGGTGTAATTGTTATTCAATACACTATTATTTCGATGGGTATAATAATGATGCGTAATTCATGTAAATAATAAATATAACATGATAATTATTATTTATATATGATATACCATCTAATTATATATTATTTTAATATAAAAAGACTGATTTTGTCGCTCGTACGTACGTACGGACTACCGTCTCCACGAACGCGATGAGATTAATTCCCCATCATATCCATTCAAGTCTAATTATCATTTGATGATAAAAAATATTGTTTAAGGACTTGATATCATTCTGGATATGAATTAGATATAACCTATCCCTAAAAAACAAGATTTATGTAACAAAACATATAAAATAAAACGAGTAAGTTAACACCCGAAACGACGATAATATTAAGATATTATTAACAAAGAAATGTTAAAAGATCATATATGATATCATATTAATGTATATGATTACTTTATAATTTAATAAAAAAATATTTTACCATTATACAGGAGGTGAACCTACCCTAAACCAAGGAAAATTACAAGGTAAGGATTTATTTCACAATCTCTTTATTATCTGAGGTTGTTTATATGCAATTATCCACAAGGACCTCTTTATCATCCACATCCACGTTTCTTAAAAATGTATTTCAAATCACTCTTACTATTTTATAGACTATGGGATAAAGTCATTTTTACCCTTTTTTACTTTTTATAAGCTGTTTATAAATGAATCTCTCTGTCGTTTTCCAAACAAGGTCCTTTTTAACCCTTTCGAAAGAATTAAGGTAAGAATGTCTTTTTTAACTTATACGGAAGATGCGGCTATTTTACACCGTTATAAAATTGTCGAATATTCCCTTACAATATTATATGAATATTTTCAATGTAAAGGTTTTATTTCATAATTATGAGACTTTTAAATGATTTCAAAAAAAGATATATTTCTCTCAGATAGTTTTGATTTCATCTATGTCAATATCCTTTGATGGATTTTATCTTATTTGAAGTTTATTATTATGATACAAAGCTTCCATATTGTATTTAAGGTTTTGTGATATGTTTGACTGTGGATGTGTTATTTTTATATCATTCATGGTTTTTGGAGAATGTATTTACATTTCGTATACTAGTTTTAATACGAATGTTTATGTTATGTTAAACCTGTTCATATGAGGAATGCATTGGACTTAATATATGACGGGTGGAGCCCACTATAGATCCTTGATGCATCGGTAGCTCTCATGAGACAAACTAGTGTCTTGGCACAAGGCCTTGAAAAAATCTTATATGTAGTATTGGCATAAGGCCTTGACTATGTGGTTATGATAGTCTGGCGTTATGCATTCTATCATTATGAAAGTGGTTATTGATATTGCATGTGATTATTTGGTTAGTAGAATATCCATGTGAATAAATAAATGGAATTATTTCATTTTATTTCTACCATATTATGATAAAGTTCATGTTTAAAAGGCTTTTTTAGTTATACATTTCTTTAAATGTTTATGCTTATTTATGAAAGTCTCCGCTATATTGTTATCCTTACTGGGCATCTGAGCTCACCCCTTTTTATGTTTTATTTTTCCCAGGATGTGAAGAAGTATTTTATTAATGACCTATAGGGATATTATGAGGGGATATGAGTGTGGACTATGGAGACAATGCTGTTGTAGTTTTCATTTTATGATGTAATGTAAACTTTATGAATGAATCTAGTGATTCCAAGGCTACTAAACTAATCGGTCTTTCGAGACGTGATATTTCGTGATCATGCCAAATTTTTGTAATAATGCAGCGACTCTGGGTAATTGGGGTTGGGTCGTTCCATGAGTAAAACATACTTCTGATCGATGAGAGAAATAAAGTCATATTTTTTAATTTTTTTATTAATTATATAATGTAAAAAAGAGTAGAAAATGGTAATATAAAATTAATATATAAGGAATAAATATAGTATAATTAACATTATGAGATTTATTTAGATATTTATTATAATATTTCATCAATGGAAGCATAATAAAAAATAATCCCTATAAATGAGGATATTCTTTCATTATACTCTTACCACTTTGGTAACATAGAATAATAAAAAATTAGAGAGAGTAACTATAAATAGAGGTAAAAATATCTTGAAAATAAGGATATATATTATATAACATTTAAAAGAATCAGTCTATACACCTCGTAAAAGAACCTAGGCACATAACAAAAATTGTGTCACAAAGAAGGAAAATTGAGATGAAATTACCATAATACATTGGTAATGTTTTAACCATAAACTCCATATAAGAGTGATCCTAAAATGGATATGCAAATCCAATTAAATATAATTATAAGAATCATAAAATAAATCCATGGTAATTATAGACACCATATAAACAAAATATTCATGGAATATGTTTGTGTCTCATGAAAAATTAAATTTGGACTCAAATCCCTAACAACTTGAGTAAATTTTGAATTGTGAGCCCCATGAATTAATAAAATAAATTAAAATTTTAATATAATGAAATAAATTAAATTAATTATATATCATGTATAAGGGAAATATATACACCAAACAAAATAAGCTAGTTTTGAATGATGTATAAGTCTCACAGAAAGAAATGGGGGACTAGAAATGCCATTACCTTAAGTGTTAACATCCTTCGTACAAATTAAAAAATTATGTATAATAAATATGATTTTATTATAAATATACAAAATAATGATATTAATATATATAATACCATATATTATGTGATTATAATTTATGTTTCTTGTTTATTAACAATTCTATGTTAGGGTTACGTTTCAGGTAATAACCGCTTTGTTTTTTGTATATATTTTGACTTCTTATTTTTGGTGCTATTTATTTGATCATGATTTCCTAATTCAAAGAATGTAAAACATGAAATAAATATAATATATATATAATTTATATACATTTATATATATTTATAAAATATATAAATAAGAAATGAAATACCCCATTTATGGAGGTAGTCTGTCGTACGTACAAATGAATGTTATTCTAAATTTCTTATAATATTTGAAAGAATGAAATTTAAATGATATATTCATATATGTTATATTTCCTATATTATTTATATTATATATATATATATAAATGTTTATTAATCACATATTAAATTCATTTCATGTAAATTGAGAACGAATCACATCACCTTGCGAGGCAGTACTCCACCATACAGATGAATGACCTTATCGCATTCCCACAAAATGAAAAGAATAAAATTATGTGTGATATAAAAATTCCATAATAATAATGACATCATTAAAGTAAAATATATCATGTATAAGCTATACATCCATCTTTATTCCCATCCTTGAAATGTGGTAATGGAAGAATCGACAACATCCGTTCGTGAGGTGGTAGTCCGCCATACACACGAATCTGGATTTTGTATCCCATTTGATTAAAGGGTGTTAAATTTTAGGTCATAAAATTAACAATGAAAATTAAAATTATATTGATGATACTATTGGTATTATATAAGAATTATATAAAATTAATTTAATGTGTGGGGAAACAAATGAAACTAGATTTATCATTGAAGAAGGTTTCCTCTTCTTTACGTAACTCCTTTTGGTTTACAATAGAGGACTTCCTTGGTTTAATTTATTCCAAAAGTGAGGGTTATAGGATGAGAGGATGTACTTTGGGAGTTATTTTTTTGGGTTTTATTATCCTAATCGATTTATTGGTATGAAGAGAGTGGGAGGGGTGTCCGGATTTTATAAAGGAGGTGAGTGGACAACATGTAAATATAAAAAAGGTAGAAATTATTGGGAGGTATACATTACACCATGTTCCTAAAAATAATGGATATTTAATAAAATACAGGATATAGTCTAAATATGTGCATGAGATTTTCTTTTTTCCATGTTTCTGGGTAATTATTCCACTTAGGTTTAATGTTTAACCGATAAGTAAACTCTTTTATACCTTAATCATTGTAACTAATTTTAATTTATTTTATAATATTTTTGGTCAAAAAATATTTTCAACTGAATAGAAATTTTAAATTATTCTTCCAAAGAATATGGAATCCATTTTTACAAATTCTAATTTCAAAAATGGAAAAATTTAATTTAAAATTAATCAAGTCGATGGGATGAAACAACAATGTTTTAAAGTAAAAGAGTTTATAACTTTAAAAAGTTTTTTATATTCAATATCAATATGAAATTGATTATAATGACCAAAATTGGATTTATTAATTTATAATTGAACACATTATAATTTAAAACCAATTTTAAATATAATTTAACAACATAAATAAATAATACAAAAATGTAATTTTCATTTAAAATATTGTATTTTCATTATTCATCAAAAATGAAACTTCTTAATAAAATACTAAAAATTATCCCATGGTAAATATTTATATTATGATTAAACTAGTGAATTTTATTTTTTTGAAATAAAATTTATTAATGTGTAAAAAATTATATTTAAAATATCTTCTCTAATAAAAGATGGTTAACTTACCTTTCAGAAAAATACATATTTTCATGCATAAAATTTGATTTATTATTATCTCTTATCTACAAAACACATAATATGAATGTTAAATATTATATTGAATATAATATATATTTTTAATTAAAATAATGTATAAATATTGGTTTTTTATTTTTTTTAGAAAAAATGAGTTTGAACATAAATATATATATATTTTTTTCAAAAAATGAATTTCTTTGTTTTTGAAAAGTTCTTAAATTCATTAATAACTAATTGATTACAATAAGAATAGCTTTATAAAATTCAAAAACCATATTTTCATAATTTAGTAATCTCTTTCATAACGTCCACTATAATTTCTAGGTGAAAATTATCAAAATATATAACAATATTTTAATAATATGCCAGGTTTCATTTAAACATAATGTAGCATATAACTTATGTTAATCATAATGGTACATGTAACAGAAGCTAATCCAGTGTTGTGTGTAGTGAAAACATAACCTTTTTGTTTCTTGTATCATGATCTTAACTTGGTGTTTCACGTATTTCTAGTTTAACTTGGTGTTGCATGTAACATAAGCGAAACATTTTACTTTCATACAACACAAGATATATTCAGTGTTGCATGAAATGAAAAATATTAAAAGGATTAAATAAATTTGAAAAAAAACTGTTTCAAAAAATCTTGAGGTATTTCATTCTATCCCCCTTAAAATGAAAATTTCCCTCAAAATGAATTTGTGTCATAAAAGGTTAAATTATTAAAAGTTATTTTCATAGAAAATCACATCACAAAAATGAATTCAAAAACTTCCTTTGATTGGGAATGTTGGAAACATAACAGGTACACAATGTAACTCATAACTAGGTTTCCACATAAAAGAATATAGCTGAGAAGTTAATATTGGGAATGGAAGAAAATCATAAATTATAATATAGTGTGATAAATATTTTATATCATAAGATAATGGGTGATATAGAGAACATTAGTTACTAAAAACCGAATTTGGCATTATGAGGTCATTAAAAACATAAAAAATATGTATAACATGACAAAATTTTATTTCTAGAACTTATTTGTAAAGTTTAATAATTTTTTCAAGGATATATAATTACTTGATTTCATTCCATTTCATATGAACAATCTCACCCATTGGTTGTGCCTTTCCAAATTTCTACTTAACCACTTATTAAAAAAATGATGATGAATTTGTTATTTCTAAAGTACTAAAGGATCGTAAGACTCATTAGTATAACAATTATTCATTCCATAAAACTTTAGTTATTATAAAACATTTTTTTAACAAATGTGATCCAATATGAATAATTTTGAAGACATAATTCAAATATTTTTGAGTGTTTATTATCACATTTTTTACATATAGAAAAATGAACATTCATTCCTCTATGGTTATCATCACTTGATCTCTTAGAGAACTTTTTAATTCCAATATATATTGATTATGATAGTTTTTAAGGTACATATTATTAGTCTTGTTCTCTATAAACTGATTAGGCATAAATAGAAAATCATTTAATCTATTCATCAACACATTTGGTTTCACATTAGCAAATTTTCCATCACATTCAATGTTAACACAATTCCTTGTGATTCCCACCATTGACTAAAACCATAAATAATATAACGAGTAACACTAATCTTGGAAAAAAGACACATAATCATGAAAAAATATTTATATGATGTCTAAATCAAAAAAAAATCTTCTTTAACCTATGAAACCCTAGGTTTCTATTAGGTTGTTTACAGTTTTCTTTTATTTAAATACTTATTAATGGTTCATAAAGAGTTTGTGAATTTACAAAGCATATCCCCATAGAGTGTCGATAGTAAATTGTTTCAAGGCCCTTTGTCATGCACCACCACTCGATCAAGTCCAGTGTAATACATTGTTTTTATGGTTTTTACCCATATGTACATCTTTTAGACAGGCATGCAGATTTTTAGTTTCTTGATAGAGATGTAATTACAAAGAATCCAGTCTCTCCATCCTTTACCAAACTTTATGGACATTGAAATTGTCTTTTACTCACACATAGACATATCCTGAGAGACATCCCTTGACATATCCTTAGAAATATCCCCTGGTATCACACTAATGATTTCTCATCCATGTTTCCAAAGGTTTTCTAAACCTTTCCTTTAATTCAAACTATCACAACCTAGGATTAACATATATGGATATTACATATTTTTAGATGAGTATTCATTTCATTACAAAAAAAATTCCCAAGGACAATAATAGTTTAGTGCCTTTGGAAAATAAGTATTTCATACTCTAGTCTGGTGAAAGATCTTCAATATATCCTATAAAAATCATCCTATTTAGTACACCAAATTAAAAAAATTATTGATAACCTCATAAAGGAAAAAAAATAAATGGTGAACTCAGATGCTCAATAAGGGTAAATAAAAGTGATATGTAAGTATGGAATAAACATAAGGGTATAATAACCTGATCAGTCATAACATTGGAAAATCACACCATACATATCAAAGATCATAAAAATGAGTAATGACATAATGATTTAAAATTCAAAAGACATGAATCATATGAGAATTAGGCGAGTAATACATGTGATCATAACATAGGAATATGATATAGAATTTGTGGAATACACAAAATCATAGAAAACCATTTCATATAAGTCAAGGATCACATCAAAGACCATCATAACAGAAAAAGTCCTTTACTAAACCTTTTTCACTACACATTCTATCCCTACCATACTAAACCAAGATCAATACTTATTATAGTTCGTCATTACTAAACTAATTTCACTCCTTGTTCTAATCTCATATTACTAAATTCAGTTCACTCCTCTTTCTATCCATGTATTACTGAACCGATTTTACTCTTCATTAAAGACATGTATTACTAAACCGAGCTCACTCCTTGTTCCATCGCTATATTACTAAACTAAGTTCACATACCATTATAGTATTTTATTTCTCAAGAGATATAAATATTTAACTAATTCATTATATAGAGGCATAGGTTTTTCCTATCACATAATGAAATAATATATATGTGTTTTAGAAGATCAAAATCCTTGATCACATCATTACCCATAAAATGAAATATGTATCATAAACATGTCATAAAATAATAACATGTGGAAAATAGATAGTTTTCATAATATTTTCAATATAAAATAACCTAGGAAAATAATTGGTTTTCATAATCATTTCTTTATAGCATAACCCATTGAAGAGAAATCGGTTAAATAAATAACTTTCTAACATAAAAAGAAAACATTTAAGAAAATAATAACCATGGTGTCCTCGGACTATATACCAACAAATAATAAACTATATAAATGTATTTCATCATATATAGAAAATATTTTTGGAATGTCATTTGAAAAAAATCTAGGAAAATATCATTTGTTCTTTGAATATAATTTTTAAAACAAAAAACATTTTGAAAACCTTTTTCTTTGAAAACAACCTTGAAGTGTTTTAAATAACATTTGAAAAATGTTTTAAAATATTTTTAAAAGATTTAAAAAATTTCAAAATTTCATGATATGATAATTAGCATAAAATATCATTTGAAAACAATTTTCAATTTTTTAGAGAACATGTTTTTGTGACTAAAATAGATTTACGACCAAAGAGACAAATAAAATTGGATTTTATTATATTTTTATTAACTACATTAGTAAAAAAAGAGAAGAAAATAGTACCATTAAATGAATATATAATTGATAACTAGATTATAATAAAATTAATGAGTGTTCATTAAAGATGGATCATAATATTTAATCAATGGAATCATAATCCTAAACAATCTTGATAAACGATGATATTGTAGTAAAAAACTCTTACCAATTTGGTAACATAGAATAATAAACCTTATAAGAGAATATAATTACATTAAGCTTAAAATATAATTAAAGTAACTATATTAGTGATATAAAATTTCAATGGGGTTGTATGTACACCTCTTAAAATAATATAGTTGCATAACATAACATATGTCTCAAAACTAAAAATTTAGACCAAATTCCCTTAACCCATTGGTAACATTTCTACTATAAATACCATGAAATAGATATACTAAGATTCATATTTAATTCAAAATAATTCTCATAATATTAATAATAAAATAAATACATGGGAATTTTACACACCATATACAAGAAATAGGTGGTGAATATGGTTTGTGTCTCATGGAAAATAAAAGTGACATAGAAAACCATTACAATATGGGAATCCTTTGAATTGTAAAACCTAGAAAGAATAAAATAAATATTATATTTTAATATAATTAGATAGGTTAATTTCAAGATATGAAATTTAATAGAGAAGTATATACACCACACAAAATAAAATAGTGGTGAATAATTCCAATGTCTTACAGAAAATAAAAGAGATACTAGAAATTCCCTTCCCTTAAGTATTAAATTAGTTCATACACATTCAATAATACTATATAATAAATATTACTTTATTACAAATAAAAAAACCATATTCATATATATCAAACCATATATGATTTTATTTTGACCTTATATTACCTGTTTATTACCAATTCCATGTCAATATTATGTTTTTGGTAATGACTATTTCATTTTTCGAATATGTTTTGGCTTCTTATTTTTGGTCATATTAAATTGATAATGATTTAATTATTTAGATAATTTTAATCATGAAATAAATATAATATATATTCATTGTATATTTATTTTTAATAATATATAAAATATAAAAATTAGAAATGAAATGCACTATTCATAGAGACAATATGCCGTACCTACGCATGAATAGTGTTTCCATTTTATTATTGTTTTTGAAAGAAAGAAAAGTAAATGATATATTTATATATATTATATTTCAATTATAATTAATATATTATATATATCACATATTTATATTAATCACATACTTAATATATTCCATGTAAAGCATGAACGAATCACATCACTTCATGAGGTGGTAGTCTACGGTACAAATGAATGATGCTATCACATTCCAAAAAAAAAATTAAAGCATAGAGGTTTGTGTTATATAAGAATTATATAATAATAATAACATAATAAAAATAATATATATCACATATAACTATAAATCTATCATTATTACTGATTTTGAAATCCTGTAATGGAAGAACGAATGACATCTGTTTGTGATGTGAACGTCCACTATAGACATGAATGATGATTGCATATAACATTTGATGGATGTGTATGAATTTTGAGGTTATAAGACTAAAATAAAAAAATATAAGTATATTTTAGATTTTGAGGGTTTTATATAAGCATGATATAATAATAATTGATAGTATGAAGTAAGAAGTAAAATAAAAGTGATCGTTGAAGACTGTTACCTCTTCTCTGGATAGTTCCTTATGGTTGGCAGCGAATGACTTATTTGGTTTCCGTTCATCAAAAATTGAGGATTATAGGATTATAGTTGGGATATTTTATGTTTATTTGAGTGTGGTTTTGGTGATAAAAATGGCTTGAGATGTGTAAATAGAGGGGGATGGTCTGTGGCCCTTTGTAATGAAGGTGAGTGGAAACCTTTTAAATACCAAAATGGTAAACAAAATTAGAAAGTACCCCTTACATCATGCGCCTAAATAATGAATCCTATTTTATAAATAATTTTATATAGTCTAAATATTTCGATAAATGTGTTTCTGGAAATGGTTTTAGGCAATCCCCCCCCCCATTCAGTTTAAAGTTTGACCAATAAGTAAATTCATTTTTACCTTAAGCGCTATAATTACTTTTAATTTCTTTCACTAAAAATTTTTTGTAAAAAAATAAGTTAAAATTAATAGAAATTATAAATTATTATCTTTTAAAAAATGGAATCCATTTTCCAAATTAAAATCACAGAATAGGTATAATTTAATTTCAAATTAATCCTTTAGTGGGGATGAAAAAAATGAGTTTTTGAAATAAAAAATATCAAAATTTCAAAATATGTTTATATCCAATTTCATTGTTAAATTGATAAAAATGAACTAAATTGGATTTATTTAATAATAATTGAACTAATTGTACTTCAAAAAAAATTCAAAATATAATTTAACTATATAAACTAATTAGATGAAAATGTAGTTTTCAATTTAAATTCAGGGTTTTTCACACTTCATTAAGAAATGAAACATCTCTTTAAAATAACAAAAATTCAAAAAGGTAAATAATTATGTTATTTCATTAAAAAATGATGTTTATTTTATCAAATAAAATTTATAAAATTTTCAAAAATTATATTAAAAATAAGTGATCCATTACAAGGTGGTAAAATTTACTTTTAAGAAAATAGATTTTTTATGCTAAAATATTAGATTAATTCTTATCTCATATATAGAAAACACATAAGATAAATGTTAAATATTTTATTAAATGTCATATATATATATATTTAATTAAAATCATTAATTAAATGTTTTTTTATAATTTATTTAGATAAAACATGTTTGTGTATAGAAAAATAGTTTTTTCAGAAAAGGTATTTATTTATTTTCAAATAATTCTCGTATTCATTTCAAAGAAATTGGTTGCCAAATAATTAATTTTTAAAACATTCCTAAGAAATATTTTACTAATTTATTTAATCCATTTCATAACCTCTATTCCAAAATCTAGATAACAAAAGTCATAATAGATAATGATCTTTCAAAAACATATCATGTTTAATTTAAACTTGGTGTTGTGTATAACTGTAGATAAACATTTTATTGTGTGTATCTTTGGATAATATGGTGTCTTGTGTAGTGCAAGAATAACATTTTTTTCTAATATACCAAGATTAAAATGGTATTTCATGTAGTTCATGATTAACTTGGGGTTTCATGTATCATAAGAAAAACATATTTCTTTCATATAAAACCAGCTAAATTCAGTGTGGTGTGAAATACATATTTTTAAATAGGTATGATTAGTTAAAAATAATTCCTAGAATATCAGGGTGTTACAATTGTACTCTTTAAATCAAATTAATAAGAATTATACCACCAAATTAGGTTTATTTCACATTTTAATTATCCTACTATGGCCTTCTTCATAATTTATATATATAAATATAATAATCATTTATTCAAGCCTTCTTCACTAGTAATCCAAATATGGTCAATGGTTTTTCCTCATGGCTTGAATTTTTCTTCTTCTTATATGAAAGAAATAATGTTGATATTCTCTTATTTTCATCCTCCTTCTACCTAAAAATATTAATATAATACAAATAATGTTAATCCTCTATCTATTTATTCTTCATGAATCACCATTTCAACTCCATGTAATTGATATATATAAAGATATAAATCATTTACTTTGTGTTCCATCACTACTACTTTTACACTAATTCTTCAACACCTCGATGATAACGCTCATATTCTATACTTCATACCTCAAAACTTTTTCAATAACTCCATTTTTTTTCAAAATATCCAATCAAGTATAGTCATCCACTATATATAGGTCACTATAATTTATTTCACCATGTTAAATTATATATTTTTTAAAATAAAAAGCATATCCTCTTGGTTGCAAGAATATACCTTCGAGGTTTCACCATAGTTTTCATAGTAATATTATACTGAACTTTATATATTGGAGAATGGATATGATATTTATCCTATGTCCCTACAATATTATTATGATGAGATCCTCAAAACCATGAAACAATGTGGGTATGTTCTGTGGTTTCCATTATAATGTTCCAGTGGGCTTCTTCGGTGTGATCATGAATATGTGACCACTCATTGGTTTCCATTAGTATATGTTAATGAACCACCTAGATAAGAGTAGAGACATGATCCAACTCTTGTGATGCCACAATAATATACCAAAAAATATATTAGAATGGGGAAATAACATATATATACATCATTGTTTCCACTAAAAGATATCTATGAACTTCAATGGTGTAATCAAAGACATGGGCATACACTAGGGTTTACACTAAAATATACTAAATGGATTTACCAATGGGATTAAGGATATGAGTATATTCCAATTATAAAACTATAATATTTTCAATATCTTACCTTATGTGAATGGTAATCGGTATATAAGGCCACAACATTGTTTCCATTTGAATATGTGATGAGTTTCCAATATATTGATTGGATAAATGATATGATACTATTATAGAGCTTCATTTTCCATAGAGATATAAAATATAAATTCATACGGGGGTATAAAAATATTTTCCATATCCTATTATTATATTTTAATATACTGAAGAAGGGTCTTCCTTCTAAGAATCTTGGTTCAGATAATTGGGACTGATATCTTCAAGGCTATTTTCTTAATTTATTCCTTGGGAGATGAAGCCACGAAATACTAAAGATCTAAACAGAAATTAATAAAACTTCAAAATACATCATGTTTATTGGTGGTAACAAAATATATATCCCATTCTAATTATATATGATATAGGAATAAAGTGTTTCTATGCTATGGTGACAGGATCCCAATGTGGTTGGAGCTGGTGAAAGACTTCACATGCATCTCCTTGGATCAATATTAATTGAATGGTCAGTGGTGCTTCATCTCATAGAGACTCTCATGATTCACCTATAGAATTGAGATAGATTTCTTGATTTGGTACTTCCATAATAGAGTGCTCACCAACTATATTTCAAGTCAATATGTAAGCGACAATGTATGTTTGGGCTTTGGGTTTATGACCTTTATAGTAGTGAAGGAATATGACTTGTGAATCAAATGGTTGTGTGTAGAATCCTATGATTCCTAATTGATACTAATATAATATTCAAGTATCATTTCTATAAGTGGTGAATTAAATTATTCTATTTGGATTTGATGTGAGATCCTAAGGTGAAAAAAACCACAAAGAGAAATCATGTTAATAAACCATCACAAAGAAAATTCGTGGTTGATCAATTTATTCAATAGTAAAAGGGTTATTATAAGGTTAACCATTATATTTTCATCATTATCCATAAATTTTAATTTTTTTATTTTCTTTAGACCTACCTTTCAAATGTAGGTGTATGTTGGGTTATAGTAGTTTCACCTCATGTTTTACCTTGACCACGAGGATGAGAGGTTGTGTCATCCCTTTAGGGTCATGATTCATAGTCTGCGACTCTCTAATAAATTTAAAACCAGGTTTTTAGCACTTCTAATTCAAAATATTATTATCCAATACCTATATGAAATCGATCTATTGAAACCATGAATCATGGTGATCATCTATATGTATCAAAGGATTTCCATCACTCTATTACCAGTTGGTTATGATATATTTTAAATCAGCACTACTAATTACATTAGAATTTCTACCTATACAAGGAAGTGGTAGGTATTGTAAATAAATGATATATACCATGATAGGGACTTCTTACATATCCTTATAAAGGGATTCACAATCCACATACTTTAGTACCACTCAATGGGACATTGAATACCTTTTAATGTTGTGTGAAAAGGACTAATGTGGATACTTTTAAGGTCATTCGACTATGAATAAGTGAATACCCTTTTAATTTCATCAATATGATGAATATTATATTTAAATTAAAATCAATAAGAATGTACTATATGATATAACATCCAAAGTCTTGTAGCTAGGACTATTAGGTGAAATGTGACTAGAAATTATCAATACGGGACTGGTTAGTGAATCTGATTTGGATATTGATGGAGATTGATTTTTGGATTTGACTCTTTACTCTCTCATTTTTTTTATAATTTATAACCTATTTAATATTTCAATATAATATAATGATAAAAAAAATATATGATTTTTTAAAATTGATTTATTTTATTTTTGGAAATTATTTGATTTTAATAATGATATTGAAAACGATGGAGTTTCTTTGTTTATATTTTTTTATTATAGACAGTAAATTCTATTTTTTATGAATTTCATTTTCTACTATTTCCATATACATTCTACTTTGAAAACATCATATTTTTCAATTGTTGTATTAGTTTTAAAATCATACATAAAATGTTTCACCTTTTTAATATTACCATCTTACATATTGTTATAACATGTCATACATATTATGTTTTTTTAGTTATCTAATATGTTAAAAATCATATAAATTCTTATTTTTTATTATATAAATATCTTAAAAATTTAGGGTTTTAATCATTAATTATCTTACAATATTATCATTTATTATAAAAATTATTTTCTTACACAACTAATATATCATATTAAATTTTATAACATGCTATGTATGCGATATATTACAAAAATGAAGTATCATATTAAAATGATGTATCTTATAATATCTATATCTTATAAAATATAAATATCACACGAGAATCATAAACATATTATTGAAAGGGCCTGAATTTATTAATAATTTCAATGTTCAAGAAAAGTTATTCATGGAAGATGGGTCGTGAAGTATTAGGTTCTTCACATATATGGAAGCACAAAAATGTTTTTAATTTTTAATCATTATAATATAAAGTATCTTTTTTTTCTATTAATCTTCATGTTTATAAAATGTTTTTAAGTTTTGTATCACTCATTTTATGTTTCCAAGCGACTCTTATCTACATTATATGTCACTCTTTTGATATTATGTTTTACTTATGTTTCATAAAATAAAATACTCTTCTGACGTTCTTTAGTTGTCTTATGAAATATGTTTTCATGAATTTATTTTTCTACATGTATAATGAACATTATAATATTCTAAATAGACAATACAATTTTATGATTCATTTTTATGATGTTATTGTTTTGAGAATATAATAATTCTTATAAACTTTAATAATCCTTCAAAAATTATCAAATAATTTTTAAAAACAATTAAAACAAATTATTGAAGTATAATATAATCATTAAGAAATTCAATATGTCCTTTAAAATGTGATTAAAAAAAATCATCTTAGTATAAAATTATTCTTCTAAACATAAATTATTCATACCATTTCAAATTAGGTTTATATTTTTTGTCTCTAATATAATTATCATTGTATTAGGGAAATAATTTTCAATGATTTATGTAGAGGAATTAAAAGAAATATTTATGTTGAGTAATGAATCACCCTTTTCACCATAGACTACTTTCATTTCAATTATTATATTACATTATATACACATATGTTTCATTATTTGTTATATTTTTCTAGTGAAAGCTTAAACTTTTGATATGATATATGGTAACTATTTGTAAATAACCAATAAACATATCAAAAATTGAGAAGCTCATCTAATTAAAATATCGGCCAAATTTTAGGAAACATCATGGAACTAACCATTAGAGATTTTTATGTAATAAAAGTATAAAGAACCTAGATGAAAAAATATTCTTAATGGTAGAAATATGGATAATCTAGTAAGGTTCTAAAATGAATATTACTTCCAAAATTATGCAGTAATTTTCATGGAATTACATCATGCAATCACACTGATGAAGTGATTGAGCTATATTAACATTGTATAATTATTTTTTATGTTATTTTTGCAACTAAGTTGTATTTATTTTATATTTATTTGTTCAAAATAAATTTTTTCATATGATTTACCTTCTAAAATAAATTATTTAAGAATTATACCTCTTTGAAAAAGACACATTTATCAATTATACCTCCACTATAAAATGTATGTGTTTTTTGTTGTGTCTTCATCTATAAAATGAAAGACTATTAAGTTGTGCCGATAGGTGTGAAAGAGAATGGATTTTTAGATATGTCCAAGTCTATATAAAAGAAGGTATATAAAAGCGTTATCACTCTATTCAGAAGTGAGGATATAGTGTAAACCATATATCTTGAAAAGGAGAGGAACCTAAATAATTAGTGTAAGATCGAATTTATCAAAACTACTATAATAATTCCAGTGTTTTTGTTTATTTTATTTATGTTTCATTAGAATGTAAAAACGATATCTACAGATAATCATTAATTATATTTAGAAATTGGAAATTATTTTATTTACTTTTTAAATTTTTAAACTGGTCCATTCACCATCCCTCTTTATCTTCTCAACATCTCACACTAAGCCATCAATTGGTGTTAATGTTTTACCCTTTATAATCTGGTTTTATCCTAATTATAACTATATTTATATAATTATTGATCTTGATTGTAAAACTTATTTGAAAATATAATTAATGAGAAGTTAGGTTTAATTTAAAATTATTTCAACATTACTTTTTTTTATCACAAAATGTATATGAAAATAAATATAGATATTGGTATTATTAAATGAAATATTTCCTAAAACACATATGTATTGACCATTAGTCTATGACGGTAAATATATATATTATTACTAATTGAAATTTTGATTTATTGACTAGTGATGAAGCTTTAAACTATTTATTAAATTAAATATTAATGAATTTTATACATATTTATTATTAAAAGTGATTTCATTAATGTTTCATCAGGGAAAATCTCACAAGACATAATTAGGATTCTATAGATTACACAATATGGAATAAAAAAGTTAAAAAGAACCATTCTTGGAATTATTTGAGTAGAATAATAGGACTTATATATATGAGAAGAAGAGATAGTAAATAAAATTCTTCATAGATTTACTAGTATTGGGAATAGTATGAGTTCACTAGTATATTCATGGGACACTAGTGTTTTGTTGGAAATAGTACTAAGTTCTTCAGTAAATAATTAACATGAAAACAAGGTTTTTATAGGTGAATTAATTTTATGGAGTACATGTAACACCCTAGGTAAATAAAGAATATGACATTTCATATTTATCCATATTTGTGAATAAAATATTTAAATAACTTTAAAGGGGACGCTATGCTCGATGGCGTACCCAACACGCAACAACGAGTTTCTTGGGAATCTTACGTTGCACTGTAATAATAAAATAATATTATTTTAAATGGTAGTTAACATGTAGCCGTTGTAATGGTGGGAATGGATATAAATAACTAAAATATGATTATATATGTTTTTAAATGTTTTTACATTTATCCAATAAAAGATAATGGCTTAAAATACGGAAAGAATTCAATTTTAGGCGTATATGCCCTAGTTTTCACTAAAGGTTCACTTATCACCTTTTGATGGAGAACCGTCATTAAATATAGTTTTGATCACTCTTATACATTCTTTTGGACCAAATAAAACTCTTATTAAGAATCGGGACATCAAAATTTACTTTGTGTAATTTTCTGGTATCTTTCCGATAAAGTTCATTTTTTTAATGAATAGTGTAAAATGTTGTATCTTAATTCAAAACCACTTTTTAATCTAATTTATTTATATTATTAGATTATATTTTTAATTGGTTTTAAAGTGAAATTAGAAAATATTTTTACCATTAAATCCAATAGTGTTCGTTGGAATCAATTTCACTTTGAAATCAGACTTAAACTAGTATCAATCTTTTGATACTTATTGTTTCATAAAACACGCTATTTGACATGACAGTGGGAATTAATTATTAAATTAATTAATGTAAATTATATGTTTTGAATTTTGTAAAATGGACTTCATTTTTGAATTCAGAATATCAAATATATCTTGGGGTGAATTTTTGGGATTTTTCTGAAAAACTTCAATTTTTGATGAATAGTGAAACCACTAAGTGGTACTTATAAAAACTGATTTTCCGTTTAAATGAAATTTTTCCATCATTGTGTTTTGATTTTAAAAAATCCGACATACATGGTTGTCATTAAGAAGTAAAATGTGGTTCAATGAGATTAAAATAATTTTTTGGTGAATAGTAACTTATTAAGTTTTTAATCGTGATTAGTGGTAATTAGTGTAGTTTAAGGTAAAAATAATGCTTTAATAAAATGAGATGAGCTTGACACATGTCTTACCCTCATTGGTTGTATCATTTCCGACCAAGACAAGCCATGGGTCAACTTGGGGACCCCATGGATCCACTTTGGTTGGGAAATGACATAAATAACATTTTATTTAATGTAAAAGTAAAATTGACACAAACATGATATGTTTTACTAAAACAATTTTAAGTGGGGTTATACAAGTCATATTTTTTGATTATAAATATTAATTGGAAAGATAAAAAGATTTCCTACATCATAGGATTTTTTTATAATTTTTAGATATTAAATAAATTAAATTATTTATGACATAATAATGATGCAGCGATGACATCATTATTTGACGATTTAAATAAAATGGAAAGATAATGTAAAATCTATGAACTACACATGTCCAAAACTAATTGGATGAGTGGATTTCGTAGCCTTATCACCATATACACGAATTATATCCATGTGGGACCTTTTGAAACCGAATCACATTTTCAAATAAAGTAATATTTCTTTACTTTCCAAAAGTGCCCCTCCTCTCCTCTTATAAAAGGCCCCCACCTCTACCTCATTTAACACACTCCTCAAGCCTTTGGCTCGTCCAACCCCTGCCCATTTACTCTCTCCTCATCCCTCTCCTCACACTAGAGGATTCTCTTTGGGCAGAATCCTTTCAAAGGAATCCTTTAGGCTCAAATCAAAAGGAGTTACACTTTTAAAGGTAATTCATTCTCTCATGTTCATTTGTTTTATTTTGCTTCTCCAATCCCCTAAACTCTTTTTATTTACTTCTTTTGTAACAACACCAGTATCTTAAATATACTAGGATGTTGTTATAAGATTTATTCTAGCTACACTCTCACACAACTACATCAAATGGTTAAAGAACATACGGTTTCCGTGGATGGTGAAATTCTGCCTCCCGAAACGATGATTGTTCAATACTCATTTAACACCTTCAAAGTGGCCATTATGATGTCACTATTTTTATATATGATATATAATATGTTTATGTTTTACTTATACTTCTGTATTTTTCTTTTGTGTCTTACCTTTATGGCTTCCATTATGGGTATACGCGATACCTTCATTTTAGGATGTGCGGACTACCGCCCCCTCAAAGTGATGTGATTCGTTAATGCCATACGTGGGATGTATAAAGGATGGATTTAATGTTATTATATATGATATTATACTAGAATAATTATATACCCCTATATCATTATTATTTCTTTCCATTAAAGTATGGGATAGAAATGAAAGTAGCGTTCATGCGTACGTACGACTTACCGTCTCCATGAACGGTGCATTTCATTTCTTATCCCCAAATGTAATGTACTATTAAAAGTACATGTATATAATGGATATATATAATTAATGATATATATAAATGATGAATATAATTCTGGAATTAAAATATACATACCTCTCATTTAGTTTTAATTCCATTAATATGACAAAGAAATGAAAGTAGCGTTCATGCGTACGTACGGCTTACCGTCTCCATGAACGGTGCATTTCATTTCTTACCTCTAAATGATTATGTAATATTATAAATACATGTATATTCTGGATATATATGATATATATGATATCCAAATCAGGAATGTCATTCTGGATATAAGGAACCTTTGACCACACGAACAACATGTAATTGTAAGAAGTCCACTTTCGACTTAAGAACCAAATATCGACAAAACAAACATGATTAACTTAAATGATTAAATAATGTTTATAACATGGTAATAAGTGATATAAAAGGAATAATGAACTTGAAAAAGGTTATTAAGGAAGTATAAATTAACTCAAGTTTATTATTCAGGAGATTAAAGAACAATCGAGTCAAGTCGGACCCGAGGTAAGGGATCCTACTCCTCTCTTTCTTTTTAAGTACACACTTTTATGTCATTCCTTTTAAAGCTCATCTTTCTTGTTATTGGGATGATCATTTATATTACACTTACTGTAATTTTTATTTTCATGTGATGAGAGACCCTATTCTCTCTCATCAATCCATTTTGGAAGTTTTGAGTGGCGCCGTTAGGCTGCCAAACTTTCGTAAGAGATCTAACCTCTCTCTTCTTTTTAAGTACTCTCCTTTATGTCACTTCTTTTAAGCTACTCTTTGTAATGTTGGGGGATGTTATTTTATATTCCTCTTGCTGTACATTTTATTTTAATGTGATGAGATACCCTATTTGATCTCATCAATCCATATTCGGAAGTTTTATGTGGCGCCGTTAGGCTGCCGAGTTTTCGTAAGGGATTTTTCATCTCACTTTTATTCCCGTGAGATTTATGCTACATTTGCCACAAATTACCTTGAGTGGTGTATGTACTGCCCATTATTCTACTCTTTGTGTAATATACTTTCGTTTATGAGTATTTACATCAATTATCTTTTGTCCTTCTTTCATGGGGTGTATGTTTTGAAAGATACCCAAGTCGGTAAGGGAACCTTTCACCCTCCTCTTTTTTAAAAGACTTCTTTTGTTGGGTCTTTTAATTTACATATCGTTATGTTGGGATATGTTCTCATATATCCTTATTGATGTAAATTTTATGTCCAAGTGATGAGATACTCTTTTTATCTCTCATCAACTCTTTTTGATGTGATGCCGTTAGGCTGTCAAGGGAACTTTTTAACCCAATTTCGATTTCTTTGGGTTCAACATGTAGTCATTGAATATGTCGTCCATTGAATATGTGTGAATGACCTTTTTACACTTAATATCCAATTATATTGGGTGTATTTATATTTGTCACACATATTTTTGAGATTGATTTGTCCTTAATTTAAGGATACCTTCTTTATAGGGGATTTCATCACATTTGACATTTCTATTGAGGGTTCATTGTTGTTATGCAGCAATTCACTCTTATATGGTGTATATACTATCCTTTGGAGTATTATATCATGAATCCATTTATTCTCATGATATTATAAAGTTTTGACTAAATGTTATTCCTCAACTATTGTATTCAAGTGTCTCTAATTTTGGTAAAATCCCTTTAACCAAAATATCATTTTAAATGTTTTAATTATTTGTTCTTATTAATATCCATGTTTTAAAAATGGTTTTAAGGATTTATTTATATGGATATTAATGGTTTAAAATTTTAAGCTTCAATGTGGTATGGGACACTTTGATTCAAAAATCTCTTTATTAAATGTTTTAAATGGTTTTGGAAATGGTTTCTTTTTGAATGCATTCAATATTTCAATATACTAAAATGTTATATTGTGATTGAAATGTGAAAATGTTATGTTTCCTTTATGAATGTTTTATGTGACACATTTATGTTATGGTTCTTGGGCATTATTATGAAAACGGGTGGTTCTGTGATAAACTAAGGGCGGGTGAGCCCGTTATAGCTCTCCAATGCATTGGGTAACGCGAAGGAGTGAAACGTTAAGGTTTCTTCGAAGAGATTTAGGGAATATACTGTGATGGGTATTCCAAACGTAACCAAGAGGGTTACTCCCCACGTAAGAATGTTATGAATGCCTCAAGTTACCTTTATGTCTTATGTTTTCTATGATTTATTCATGGTTTGGTGAGGTATGTTAAAGTGCCTATGTTTTATGGGTAAAGTATGATTTCATTCTTATGTATATATGAACTCATGTTTCCTTTACATATTTTTATAACCCTTACTGAGCTTTTTATGCTCATCCCATGTTTTTGAAATGTTTTTCACAGGTCAAGGGAAAGGTACATGATGTGATGATAGTGTCAAGGATGTTTGAAGAAAGAATCCGTGTTATATTTTAAATATGTTTCCGTTGATGGGAAGAATGAAAAATGTCTTTTATGTAACCACTTTGTTTAAATGTGGAACGTAATGCAAGTTTCATGATCTAATTCTCTAAAACTCTAAACCTGAAAAGATCCTCAATGTGTAATCTTGTAATAACTCAAGATTAAGTAAGGTTTAAGGCTGGGGCCTTATAGTTGGTATCAAAGGTCGGTTTAGATAACTTTAGAGGTTAGGGAATTCTTTAAGCATAAGTGACATTACCATAATGGTTAGGATTTCAGAAAGAGTCCTAGTTTTAGATAAAGTGAATGAGTAAGTGTATCTTAGTGTTTACCTTCCTCATTAGTACATGATGGTTTTGTTGATATACTCACACTGAAATTTCTATTTTTAGTGAATGAGTGGATCTAGCAGGCACCAAAGAGACAACAGGTTTGAAGGAAACTGTGGTGGTTCTCTGATTAAGATACTAGATAAAATGGAGGATTCAATAAGGAAACTCGTGGTTGTTCTAAACCAAATATCAAGGAGTCATGATCAACCACTTGAACCTTGGTGAGTTCTCTAATGCATCATGTACGAGATGGCCAACTCGATGTGGAAATTCAGGTAATAATTATTAAGGTAACCATTAGCGTTTATATGATCCTTACTTTTGAGGTAATTATGGGTTATTATATGATATGATGGAAAATGAATGGCATGAGATAAAATTGAGGTTAAAATATGTTATGATTATTCTTGAAGATTTTATCTCATTTTGGGGAATGTTTTAAGAATTATATAGTTTTGGAAAAAGGACAACACGCAGACCGTGTGACATCCCGTCGCGTCGGACAAAGCTGTGGGACTCGAACCCACAACCAAAGTGCGACTGGTATTTATCGCCTACCACTGGACTACGTGAAGTACCTGGTTAGTTTGACCGATTCTTTTTAGTTATATGATTTTACGAATTAAGAGTAAGTTGATTTTGGAGGATATGTGATTAGGATAATTACTTTTCAATGTGAGACTTTAGGAGCAACTGATGTTGTTTGGAGATAAATGTTACGATTTAACTTGGTAGACTATGTGACTAAATCCTTCAAATATTTGGGTTTCAATCTTAGTTTGGTTTACTTTGAATAATTTTATGGACAAATGGTCCTCATTGAACAATGGGTTTTATTGGACAAATTTTGGAGATTAAGAATAGATTTTCTTTTTATAAAGGGTTATCCTTTTCTGGATTATCTGATCTTATACTAGCCTTTTTGGTTTTGGTTTTGGTTAAAGACATGGGAAGTATATAGTTCTATTTTGTGGATTAGGTGATTCTCTAGAAGTTTATTATAGTACTCTTAATGTGAACAAGTCTTCCTAAATACTCGTCTTTTGGAGAAAATATGAGTTTGTGTAAGGAATCTAATAAAAGTTGAAAGTAAATATGATAAGTGATTATGTTTTCTTATGAATAAATTCCTCAATAAAAAGTAACTTAAAACAAAAATGTTGTCTATTAACTTTTCCTACTGGGGAATCGAATACCGTTTAACCCATCACAAGTTTGTGATTTTCTCGTGGTTAACTTTCTCCTAAACATGTTTTCTATCACTCTCCATCAGAACATGACCCTTTGTTTTTTCCACCATGTCCATATTTTCATACTTGGAATCCTAGTATGGGTTAACTCGGGTGACCTTTGTACTTATCTCTCTTTATTTTAAAGTGTTTGTTTTACCGACTTTTGTTCCGATGTGGGACTTTCAAGGATGTTTCCAAGCGCAATTTTAAAATTGCGAGGACGCAATTCCCAAAAGGGGGGAAGGATGTAACACCCCAGGTAAATAAAGAATATGACATTTCATATTTATCCATATTTGTGAATAAAATATTTAAATAACTTTAAAGGGGACGCTATGCTCGATGGCGTACCCAACACGCAACAACGAGTTTCTTGGGAATCTTACGTTGCACTCTAATAATAAAATAATATTATTTTAAATGGTAGTTAACATTTGCCGTTGTAATGGCGGGAATGGATAGAAATAACTAAAATATGATTATATATGTTTTTAAATGTTTTTACATTTATCCAATAAAAGATAATGGCTTAAAATACGGAAAGAATTCAATTTTAGGCGTATATGCCCTAGTTTTCACTAAAGGTTCACTTATCACCTTTTGATGGCGAACCGTCATTAAATATAGTTTTGATCACTCTTATACATTCTTTTGGACCAAATAAAACTCTTATTAAGAATCGGGACATAAAAATTTACTTTGTGTAAATTTTTTGTATCTTTCCGATAAAGTTCATTTTTTAATGAATAGTGTAAAATGTTGTATTTTAATTCAAAACCACTTTTTAATCTAATTTATTTATATGATTAGATTATATTTTGAATTTTTTTTAAAGTGAAATTAGAAAATATTTTTACCATTAAATCCAATAATGTTTGTTGGAATCAATTTAACATTGAAATCAGACTTAAACTAGTGTCAATCTTTTGATACTTATTGTTTCATAAAACACGCTATTTGACATGACAGTGGGAATTAATTATTAAATTAATTAATGTGACTTATATGTTTTGAATTTTGTAAAATGGAATTCATTTTTTAATTCAGAATATCAAATATAGCTTAGGGTGAATTTTTGGGATTTTTCTGAAAAACTTCAATTTTTGATGAATAGTGAAACCACTAAGTGGTACTTATAAAAACTGATTTTCCATTTAAATGAAATTTTGCCATCATTGTGTTTTGATTTTCAAAAATCCGACATACATGGTTGTCATTAAGAAGTAAAATGTGGTTCAATGAGATTAAAATAATTTTTTGGTGAATAGTAACTTATTAAGTTTTTAATCGCGATTAGTGGTAATTAGTGTAGTTTAAGGTAAAAATAATGCTTTAATAAAATGAGATGAGCTTGACAAATGTCTTACCCTCATTGGTTGTATCATGGCCGACCATGAAAAGCCATGGGTCAACTTGGGGACCCCATGTATCCACTTTGGTTGGGAAATGACATAAATAACATTTTATTTAATGTAAAAGTAAAATTGACACAAACATGATATGTTTTACTAAAACAATTTTTAAGTGGGGTTATAAAAGTCATCTTTTTGATTATAAATACTAATTTTAAAGATAAAAAGATTTCCTACATCATAGTATTTTTTTATAATTTTTAGACATTAAATAAATTAAATTATTTATGACATAATAATGATGCAGCGATGACATCATTATGTGACGATTTAAATAAAATGGAAAGATAATGTAAAATCTATGAACTACACATGTCCAAAACTTATTGGATGAGTGGATTTCGAAGCCTTATCACCTTATCCACGAATTATATCCATGTGGTACCTTTTGAAACCGAAACACATTTTCAAATAATGTAATATTTCTTTACTTTCCAAAAGTGCCCCTCCTCTCCTCTTATAAAAGGCCCCCACCTCTACCTCATTTAACACACTCCTCAAGCCTTTGGCTCGGCCAACCCCTGCCCATTTACTCTCTCCACAGCCCTCTCCTAACCCTAGTGGATTCCCTTTGGGCAGAATCCTTTCAAAGGAAGCCTTTAGGCTCAAATCAAAAGGAGTTACACTTTTAAAGGTAATTGATTCTCTCATGTTCATTTGTTTTATTTTGATTCTCCAACCCCATAAACTCTTTTTATTTACTTCTTTTGTGACAACACCAGTATCTTAAATATACTAGGATGTTGTTATAAGATTTATTCGAGCTACACTCTCACACAACTACATCAAATGGTTAAAGAACATACGGTTTCCGTGGATGGAGAAATTCTGCCTCCCGAAACGATGATTGTTCAATACTCATTTAACACCTTCAAAGGTGGACATTATGATGTCACTATTTTTATATATGATATATAATATGTTTATGTTTTACTTATGCTTCTGTATTTTTCTTTTGTGTCTTACCTTTATGGCTTCCATTATGGGTATACGCGATATCTTCATTTTAGGAAGTGCGGACTACCGCCCCCTCAAAGTGATGTGATTCGTTAATGCCATACGTGGGATGTATAAAGGACGGATTTAATGTTATTATATATGATATTATATTGGAATTATTATATACCCCTATATCATTATTATTTCTTTCCATTAAAGTATGAGATAGAAATGAAAGTAGCGTTCATGCGTACGTACAGCTTACCGTCTCCATGAACGGTGCATTTCATTTCTTATCCCCAAATGTAATGTACTATTAAACGTACATGTATATAATAGATATATATAATTAATGATATATCTAAATGATGAATATAATTCTGGAATTAAAATATACATACCTCTCATTTAGTTTTAATTCCATTAATATGACAAAGAAATGAAAGTAGCGTTCATGCGTACGTACGGCTTACCGTCTCCATGAACGGTGCATTTCATTTCTTACCTCTAAATGATTATGTAATATTATAAATACATGTATATGCTGGATATATATGATATATATGATATCCAAATCATGAATGTCATTCTGGATATAAAGAACCTTTGACCACACGAACAACATGTAATTGTAAGAAGTCCACTTTCGACTTAAGAACCAAATATCGACAAAACAAACATGATTAACTTAAATGATTAAATAATGTTTATAACATGGAAATAAGTGATATAAAAGGAATAATGAACTTGAAAAAGGTTCTTAAGGACGTATGAATTAACTCAAGTTTATTATTCCGGATATTAAAGAACAATCGAGTCAAGTCGGACCCGAGGTAAGGGATCCTACTCCTCTCTTTCTTTTTAAGTACACACTTTTATGTCATTCCTTTTAAAGCTCATCTTTCTTGTTATTGGGATGATCATTTATATTACACTTACTGTAATTTTTTATTTTCATGTGATGAGAGACCCTACTCTCTCTCATCAATCCATTTTGGATGTTTTGAGTGGCGCCGTTAGGCTGCCAAACTTTCGTAAGAGATCTAACCTCTCTCTTCTTTTTAAGTACTCTCCTTTATGTCACTTCTTTTAAGCTCCTCTTTGTAATGTTGGGGGATGTTATTTTATATTAATCTTGCTTTACATTTTATTTTAATGTGATTAGATACCCTATTTTATCTCTTCAATCCATATTCGGAAGTTTTATGTGGTGCCGTTAGGCTGACGAGTTTTCGTAAGGGATTTTTCATCTCACTTTTATTCCCGTGAGATTTATGCTACATTTTCCACAAATTCCCTTGAGTGGTGTATGTACTGCCCATTATTCTAATCTTTGTGTAATATACTTTCGTTTATGAGTATTTACATCAATTATCTTTTGTCCTTCTTTCATGGGGTGTATGTTTTGAAAGATACCCAAGTCGGTAAGGGAACCTTTCACCCTCCTCTTTTTTAAAAGACTTCTTTTGTTGGGTCTTTTAATTTACATATCGTTATGTTGGGATATGTTCTCATATATCCTTATTGATGTAAATTTTATGTCCAAGTGATGAGATACTCTTTTTATCTCTCATCAACTCTTTTTGATGTGATGCCGTTAGGCTGTCAAGGGAACTTTTTAACCCAATTTCGATTTCTTTGGGTTCAACATGTAGTCATTGAATATGTCGTCCATTGAATATGTGTGAATGAACTTTTTACACTTAATATCCACTTATATTGGGTGTATTTATATTTGTCACACATATTTTTGAGATTGATTTGTCCTTAATTTAAGGATACCTTCTTTATAAGGGATTTCATCACATTTGACATTTCTATTGAGGGTTCATTGTTGTTATGCACCAATTCACTCTTATATGGTGTATATACTGTCCTTTGGAGTATTATATCATGAATCCATTTATTCTCATGATATTATAAAGTTTTGACTAAATGTTATTCCTCAACTATTGTATTCAAGTGTCTCTAATTTTGGTAAAACCCCTTTAACCAAAATAACGTTTTAAATGTTTTAATTATTTGTTCTTATTAATATCCATGTTTTCAAAATGGTTTTAAGGATTTATTTATATGGATATTAATGGTTTAATAGTTTAAGCTTCAAGGTGGTATGGGACACTTTGATTCAAAAATCTCTTTATTAAATGTTTTAAATGGTTTTGGAAATGGTTTCTTTTTGAATGGATTCAATATTTCAATATACTAAAATGTTATATTGTGATTGAAATGTGAAAATGTTATGTTTCCTTTATGCATGTTTTATGTGACACATTTATGTTATGGTTCTTGGGCATTGTTAAGAAAACGGGTGGTTTCGTGATAAACTAAGGGCGGGTGAGCCCGTTATAGCTCTCCAATGCATTGGGTAACGCGAAGGAGTGAAACGTTAAGGTTTCTCCAAAGAGATTTAGGGAATATACTGTGATGGGTATTCCAAACGTAACCAAGAGGGTTACTCCCCACGTAAGAATGTTATAAATGCCTCAAGTTACCTTTATGTCTTATGTTTTCTATGATTTATTCATGGTTTGATGAGGTATGTTAAAGTGATTATGTTTTATGGGTAAAGTATGATTTCATTCTTATGTATATATGAACTCCTGTTTCCTTTCCATATTTTTATAACCCTTACTGAGCTTTTTATGCTCATCCCAAGTTTTTGAAATGTTTTTCACAGGTCAAGGGAAAGGTACATGATGTAACCACTTTGTTTAAATGTGGAATGTAATGCAAGTTTCATGATCTAATTCTCTAAAACTCTAAACCTGAAAAGATCCTCAGTGTGTAATCTTGTAATAACTGAAGATTAAGTAAGGTTTAAGGCTGGGGCCTTATAGTACACCTTGGATGAACTTATTGATTTATTGGTGTAGAATGATATAAAAATTAATAAAATTTGTGAAGAAGAATTCATAAAGAAATGATATGTTGTATATAAATCTAATGTAAATGTTTCATATGACTCCTTTGATTCTGGAATACAAGGAAGTGAAAATGAAGTAACTCATCTACTAAATGGTGCCTAAAAATGATAAAAATAAATAAAGGCTTCAAAATAAGATAAACAATGACAACAAAAATTATAACCAAAATGGAAATAATAATGGTAACACAAATACATATAGTGATATTTCAAATGTATCTTTATATAAATGTAGAAACAATAGCAACATCAAACCAAAATTACTAAAACTGAATAATGAATGAAAATATAAAAAGTATACTGAAAATCATAAAAATAATTTAATTGGAAATATATTTTTAGTTAAGAATTAGATAAAAATAGTGACTCTATATTTGTAAAGAAGATTTATAATCTATGATAAATATTTATTACAAATGAGGTTAGTAGGTACTCTAGTTTTATTTTAGCATGTGATACTAACTTTGAAACTCTAGTGTTTATAATCTAAAAAATGAAAATGAAACAATATAAATAGATATAAAATGAATTTGGGGGTTTTTATAAAGAATTAACGAGAATTAATAAAAATATGATTACATATTCATGACAATTAAAAACTCAAGAATATAGAATCAATATATAATGATAATTCCTATGATGATCAACAAATTACTCAAAAACAAAATGAATATTTTAATATGGAAATAATTAGTTTAAATGATGAATTAAATAATTTTATTCCACGTAAATGGATCTATGATAAAATGATTCATATAAATATATTCAATAAAAATAAAACATGACTTATTGATTATATAGAACAACTAAAAATTTATAATACATTCTTTTATAAATTTACAAATTATGCATATCAACTATTACATGTTTTAGATATAGAATAGAAGCACATTATGCAAGTTAATATTCATTAATTTTTCTATAGTATTTTGTACATATAAAACAATGTGTTAATTATACATTATCATTAAAATTTCATGAAAATAAATGTTTAAAATCTATTTGTGTATTGAATAATTCATTTACTAATCCTATTGATCCCAAATTAGATTGGGCATCAAATTTATTTCGAATTGATTTTTTATGAAAAATGAAACATCCTAGGTATTTATAGAATAATAAATTTTCATATCTATTAATATTTTTTAGCTAAATATTAATTTTAGTTTAATGGGGACACTATGTATGATAGCTTACCCGACACACACCAACGGTTTCTCCAAAATCATTTGTTTCACACAACACCACGTTATACAGAAAAATAAAACAATAATAATATTATTATTTTAAATGGAAGTTCAGTCATGGATATTGTATTGGAAATAATGAATATAATTAACTATATTATGATTTTACATATTTTATAAATGTTTTTCACATTTATCCAATGAATTTTAGTGGCTTAAAATGAGAATGAATCAAGTTTTAATCATAAAATACTCTAAAACTTTTAAAAGTTTGTTTTATCGCCTTTTGATTGTGAACCATTTTTAAATAACTTTTTTACTTTTATAGGCACTATTTCAAAAAAAAATTCTTCTTTTGAATCAGGACATGAAAATTTACTTTTGCTGAAATTGTTTTATTTCTCTGATAAAATTCTTATTTTAATAAACAATTAAAAAAATTGAATTCTAATTTCAAAATGTATTTTTGTCTAATTTATTTATATAGTTATTTTATCCTGTTAATTTGTTTTAAAGTGTAATTAGATTATTTTTTTATAATTTAATTAAATTATGGTCATTTAAACAAATTTCACATTGAAATTAGATATAAATGTATGTAAATCTTTTGATGGTTTTTACCTTAAAAAACCACTTTCTTATTTTTTCCATGAGAAATAACATTAAATTAAATAATAAAAAAAATTTGTTTTGAATTTGGAATAATAGATTCCATATTTTTAATCATAAGGCCTAAATTATTTAAATTGGTCCCTTTTATTTTTGGACATTATGAGTAGTTACTTCAGTAATTATTTTTATTTACCATGGGTAATTGGTAAATAAGGTAAATAAGGGAAAATAATAATACTATAATAATATAAAAATACAGTAAAATGTTTCTATATCCTATTTTATAAGATATTTCCAACCATGATCATCCTTGGGTTGATTTTAGGACCCCGTGAAGAAAATTGGGTGTGATAAAGACATGTAATAATAATTAATTTAACGTAAAGATAAATTTAATACAAACATATATCTTTTTCCTAAAACCAATTTAACGTGGGGATATATAGTAGATAAATTTGAATATAAATATTAATTAGAAATATAAAATATTTCCAACATCATGGTATACTATTTATATTATTTATACATTAAATAATGAAATTTATATATTATGCAATGATAATGCACTGATTACCTTATTAATGAAAGATTTAAATAATGATATTATAAGAATTAAAATAAATGTAATTTTAACACTTTTATTACATAAAAATATTATATTTAATATTATTACATGTTATATTTTAGTTAATGTAGTTTTTTTAATGAATCAAGTCGTTATGACTTAAGAAAAAATCAATTAGAAAGTCATGTCTAACTTTACATAAATGGGTTTTATTAAAATAAATACTATTTCATTAAATGATATAATAGTCATCAAAATATGAGATTTATCCAAATGACTTATATAATGTTAAAAATTTCATTAATGTCCCACTCTAGTTTCTCTTGGAATTTTATAGTGTCCATATTAACATATAGTATAAAAATTAAAGAAGACACGGTAAAAGTTAATTTAATTAACTAAGGATTAAATCCAAAAGATAAGGTAAAATTTGTGCCATAAACATTTATAAAACTTATTTTATGAGATTTTTTTAACCATAAACATATTATACTATAAATATATATACATGGAAGTATTAAATTTTGAAAATCAATTTATAATAAAATAATATTTCAAGACTTTATTGAAGTGCCCCACCCGCCTCTTCTAAATGGCCACCACCTCTTACCACATAATCACACCTCTAATTGTATATTGGATCATCAAATTTATGCTCACATAAGATTCAAAAATCCATCCATTCCTCCTATATAACTTTATGTGGGAATATAGAAATTCAAGAATTCCTTTTGTCTCAAATAAAAAGGAGTTACCCGATTTAGAGGTAACATCTTCTCTCGTGATCCTTTTATATATTTTCTTTATCCAACCCCATAATCTCTATTTATTCAATCATATGATGAAAATAATAGTACCCCCAATATACTATTATGTTGTTATTCTGAGGGTTTTACCAAAACGTACACATACCCTTATCTAATGGATATAGAACATATTGTTTCTGTGTATGGTGAACTACTACCTTAGAAAATGATAATTGTTCAATTTTCTTCTACCACATATCATGGTGGAAATTATAATGGAAATATATATATATATATGATATTTATATTTTCACTATTTTTCTATAATTTATATTTACAACAAACCTTTATGCTTTCCATAATTTGTAAATATGATAATTTCATTTGAGGAAGAGTGGACTACCTCCTCCACAAAGTGACAAGACTCATTCATGACATACATGAAACATATAAGAGATGAAGTCAGTGAACTTATGTAACATATATAACATAGATATTTTTCTGGAATGATAATATACCTATGTATCATTTGGTTTTTATTAATTTTATATGGAAAAGAAATGAATGTAGTGTTAATGCGTACGTACGGCCTACCAAGTCCATGAACAGTGAATTTCATTTCATATCTCCAACTATTACAGTCCATTATAAATACATATATAATTGATATATATGATAATTAAATCATGAATAATATTTTTTAGATAATGGACTTATGACTACATGGATAATTTTCGTAAAAAAAAGTTTATTTCTGACTCAAGTACCGAACATCAACAAAACATCTGATATGAACTAAAATAATTTACTAATTGTTAAGACATGGTAATAAGTGATATAAAATGAATAATAAATATTAAAAAGGTTCTAAAGTATGTAGAAATTAATCTAGGTTTATTATTCATTAAATTGAGGAAGGAAAAAGAGAAGTAACATTCATGGTAAGGGACTTCATCTCAATCTCGTTTCATTGAGGAATATTTTGATTTTTATACGACCTTATTTTATATGGTGTATAATCAAACCATTTGACTTTTAGTTTCATTCAATGGGTTTCAGAAAGTAAGCTTTTTTTATGAAGTGTTTTACTAAACAACAAAAGGAATGTTTCTTTTTAATGTACATTGTGACATCGACTTATCCACTACCACTACCATTATTTGATATTTGGATTCCCCTATGAGATGTTTTTTTTGAAAAAGAAAAGTAAATAACACATTCTATTTAGGTATTTTGGTATTGAAAATTGTTTTTAGAATGACTTGATTATATCAATATCTTGAAATGATATCTTATGATTTCAATGTGGAAATGTTATTTTTTCTTTTATGCCTATTCATGTGTTATGATTATGTCATAGTTCTTGGGAATTTCTTATATATATATGTGTGGTTCTATGATAAAACATGGGTGGGGGAGATGATGATATCCCTCTAATGCATAATGTAGTGTTACTGTGGTAAAAGTTATGGTTTATCATAATATATTTAAGTAATATATTGTGATGGGTATTCCAAACATAACCATAAAGGTTACTACCTATGTGGATATGGAGGCTACAAATTAAGTATGATACAGATTACATAAGTTAGCTTTATTATTTATTAATACTATGATGTTTTTATCATTCTAATTAATTAATGGGTTTATAAATATTCAAGTTCTAACGTTTTACTTTCTTATTTTATCCCTTACTGAGTTTTTATGCTTATCCCATGTTTTTTGAAATGTTTTCACAGGGTATAAGGATGAGTAAGATAATGTAAGATGTCAAGAATTTATTATCAAGAAAATAGATCATATTTTATTATAATGTATTTTTGGTGAAAAAATGGATACTATTTTGATATTATCCCATTATATGATTTTGGGTTGATATTTATTCATAATGGCTTAATTATTGGAAACCCTAAACCCAAAATGATTCTCTACATTAATTAATGTCAAATTTTTAACATATCTCATGATTAAGTAATGTTTTATGGTTGGGGAAATATAGCTGTTATCAGAGTTTAGTTTGGATAAATTAATGATTAAGATATTGTTAAAACATTTCCATATTTTTTTTACTTTATGGTCAAATTGAAATACAATTTGAAGAATACCATGTTTCTTTGTCTAATATAACTCTATTCAGAATGGTTTTTTGTAGAGGAAATAGTGTAGGTGTGATGGGATGACATCAAAAAAAAAAGAAACCTTCCCAATCAGTGACATGATATAGTCAGAATCAGAACTGAACAATTTTTTGCAATAATGGAATAGTTGACTTAGGATATAAATGGAGGTGGTATCCATGTGTGAGATCAGCATAATCAACCATAGAGGAACATGTCAGTAGTGGAGAATTTCATGAGGTTACAACCTCCATCATTCAAAGGATCATCTGACCCAATGCTAGGTGAAGAGTGTATTAAATACCTAAAAAATATTTTCAATGTCATGGGGTATTATGAACATAAAAATGTTAGTCATGATATTTACCATTTTGAAAGTGAAGCCTATCAATGGTGGATGATGGTTAAAAATATCAAGGACCGTGAGAATATTGATGATATTTATTGGAATGAATTAAATGATACGTTTTTCAAAAATATTATCCTTTGGTGGTTCCACTTAGGATGGAAAAACATTTCTTGTTATTTAGGTAGTAGGATGACTTAGTAGCTACATAGGAAGAAACTTTCACTCGATGGGCAAGGTATTATCTAAATGTGATATGGGATATTGATAATAAATTTAATCATTTTTTACTTTGGATTAAAAAAAGTATCAAATGTAATTAGAAACTTGTGAGTTCAAAATTTATGAAAAAATGGTTCGATGTGCAGAGAAAGTGAAAATGGAGTTCGCAGATGATCAGTAGTTTAAAAAAAATTGAATAAGAGGTCAAGGTGGGAGATGAAAGGGAATAACTATTCAGAAAAGTATGATAGTAAGAAACTATTGTTTACAGTTTTTGAAAATTTTTGTAAAAAGAACAATGGGGAATGCCTTTTGAATTATGGTATGTGATTTCGATGGGGTAAAATGGGACATAAGTATCCTAATTTCATTTAAAAAGATCAGGGTACTGGTAGGAAAGTTTTTTATTTACAGTCAGTCAAATGATTTAAGTGTAATGGGATGAGTCATTATGAAAATGAGTTTTCGACGAAGAACTCAAATTATGTAAAGCATCAAGACTACAAGAAGAAAGGGGTGGTGAAATCCCTTGGAACTAGTTCAACATATGTTGGGCCATCAAATGATTTAGTATCAAGTAAATTTTTTTATTCAGATTAAGCTAATGTGTTTTTTTCATTCCGGGTCTACACATTCTTTCATTTTGGAAAACTTTTCTAGAAAAATTGCGAATTCCTTCTCAAGAAATGAATCTTGAACTTGTTGTAAAAAACGCTTGGGGGAAACGTTGAGACAAAAAGAAATTATAATAACCTTTCTGTACCTGTCTTTGGAAAAATTCTACCTACAAATCTTATTATTTTTCCTCTAGTAGAGTTTGATGTTATTTTGGGTTTGGATTGGATTTCTGTTTATCACGATAAGATTGAATACAGATCTAATGAGATCTCTTTTCAGAAATAATTTTAGTTTGAAGACAAAAATGAACCGTTACTGTTGATAATACATTAGGAAGATGATAAAATTTTAAAATATAGAAATTATTTTTTCTTTGCACATATTGTTAAAAACAAATAGACTGTTCTTATTAATGATGTTCTAGTGGTAAATGATTACCGTTATGTTTTTATGGATGAATTTCGTGATATAATACCTGATCCAGAAGTTGAATGTACTATGGACTTTGTTCTTGAAGCTATCCAATTTCAAAACCCCTAATGGAATGGCTCAAATGGAACTTTTAGAGTTAAATAAGCAATTATAGGATTTATTAGATAAAGGTTACATTTGACCTAGAACATAACCATAGGGTGCTCATGTCTTGTTTGTTAAAAAAAATAATGTTAAATGTTAAATTTAATTTATTAGAGAGCCTTGAATAACATCACTATTAAGAAAATGTATCCTTTTCCTCATATAGATGATTTGTTTGATCAGATTCAGGGAGATCAATATTTTTGGAAGATTTACTTGAGGTATGGTTACCATTAGTTGAATGTAAAGGACGAAAACATTTTGAAGACAACGTTTCATATTATATATCTCCATTATGAAATTTTAGTTATGGGTTTTGGGTTACCCTATTCACCTGTTGTATTCATGGATGTTGTGAATATAATTTTCCGCTAGTTCTTGGATAAGTTTATAGCTGTGTTTTAATGACAATTTGGTATATTTTAAAAGTAAACAGGACCATGAAATTCATTTAAGGGTTTTCATTCAAACCATAAAAGAAAATAAATTGTATTGGATGTTCTTCAAGTGTGAGTTTTGGTTTCAAAAAAATTCATTCCTAGGTCATATTGTTTTTATGTATGGCATAACTATTCATCATGCTAAAACAAAATTTGTTGAGGAATGGCCAAGACCCACAAATATAGCCAAGATGTGTAGTTTTTTTGGTTTGGATGGTTATTACTGGAGGTTCATTGAATATTTTTCGTGGTTATCTATCCCAATGACTAAGTTAACTCGAAAAGGTGTTATGTTCATATGGAAAAAATAACATGATTAAAGTTTTCAGGAATTGAAAGAAAGATTGGTGAATGCTGTAGTTTTGGCACTGGCTTCAGGAATGGTGAAATTTTTATATATACTAATGCTTCGTTGGAAGGACTTGGATGTTTCCTAATGTATAATGATCAGGTAATTTATTATTCTTCATGTTAGTTAAAAACTCAAGAGTTAAATTACCCTACACATGATTTGGAATTAGTTGCGATTTTTTTTTATAAAAAAAATTTGAGGCATCATTTGTATAGAGTAAAATGTGAAATATATACTATCCATAAAAGTTTGAAGTATATATTTTCTTAGAAGGAATTTAACCTGAGACGTAGAAGATGTCACGAATTTATCAAGGATTACAATTGCATGATTCATTACTATCTTGGAAAAGGGAAAAAAGTGGATGATGCCTTGAGTTACAAATTTAATGATACATTAACCGTGCTACATTTGGAACATGACCCTTTGATTAATGATTTTATGAAATTTGGAATTGAAGTTGTTGGTGTACAAAATTCCTCTTTTTTTGTTTCACGTTTTAGTGCAATTGTATCTAAGAGAATGAATAAATAAACCGTATTAATAAAATAGTAAGTTGTAGAAAAGTGTCTAATTGGTTCAAAATAGTAATTTTCTAGAATTTAACAGTGATAAAGATTATGTTTTGAGATTTGGGAAAAGATTATGTGTGCTTTGTGATTCACAGTTAAAGAAATAGTTATTGTGTAAAGCTCATTGTTCTCCATTTTCAGTTCATCCTGGAATTACTAAGATGTATAGTGATCTTCAGGAGTATTACAAGTGGGATGGAATGAAAAGAGAAATTAAAAACTTTAATGTGAAGTGTTCGGGATGTAAACAAGTGAAAGAACAATTCCAATTGATGAAGGGGATGCTTCAGCCTTTTCCAACACTAGAGTGGAAATGGAAAAATATATCTATGGACTTCATTGTGGTATTACCAAAGACATCTTGAGGTAATAAAAAAATCAAGTTTATTGTTGATCTATTGACTAAATATTCTCATTTTTTTTCTATTGGTGATACACTTCTCTAGGTCAACTTTCTCAATTGTATCCTAAATAAATATTTCATTTACATAGAGTTATTATATATGTTGTATCTAACCGTGATCCCAGGTTCAATTTTAAATTTTTGAGAGTCCTTCAGAAGTCTTTGGGTAATTAATTAAATTTTATTACATCTTATTATCTTCTATCAGATATGAAGACAGAATGGGTAATTCCAACATTCGAAGATATGATACATTCTTGTTCAATGGATTACATGGGATGTTGGTACCAACATATTTCTTTGGATGAGTTTTCTTATAATAAGTGTTTTCATTCCAGTATACATATGGCACCATTTGAATAATTATATTGAAATCAGGTTTGAAATCCATCTTTTTGGAATGATATAGGTGAAAGGAAGTTGATGGGACCAAAATTGGTAGAAGAGATGAAAAAATGTATTGTTGATTTAGAAGAACATGAGAACAGCTCAGAGCAGGTAGAAATTTCTATAGAAAACTAGAAGAATGATCTTTCTTTTGAGGTAGGTGATCATGTCTTTCTCGAAGTTTCTCCATGGAAAAGTGTGATGAGTTTTGGTAAGAAAGGAAATCTGAGTCCTTGGTTCATTGGACCCTATGAAACCCTTGAGAAAGTTTGATTAGTTTCCTAAAAAGTGGGTTTACCCCTATGTTTATCCTAGGTACACAATGTTTTTCATGTTTCAATGTGGAGTATGTTTTTTGGATCCATAACAAGTTTTGAGTATAGAGGTAGTGCAGTCGGAAAAGAAACTTTTTTTTGAGAAACAACCAGTACATATTATTGACCACAGAGAGCCAGTGTTGTGGAATACGCTGATTCATTAAGTAATAGTTATGTAAAAAACCGTATTGTTAAATAGGGAACATGAAAATCTAAAAATACTATGAGGGATAAATACACCCACTAATTTGATAAGTGAATAAAATTATGATGATACAATTTCAAAAATTGGGGAAGGATGTAACATCCTAGGTATTTATAGAATAATAAATTTTTCATATCTATTAATATTTTTAATTAAATAAAAATTTTAGTTTAATGGGGACTCTATGTATAATAGTTTACCCGACATGCAACAGCGGGCCTCTCCAAAATCATACGTTGCACACTACATTGAGTTATAATGAAAAATAACACAACAATAATATTATTATTTTAAATAGTATTTAATTCCTAGCCATTGTATTGGAAGGAATGAAAATAATTAACTATATTATGATTTTACATATTTTTTAAATGTTTTTTACATTTATCCAATTAATTTTAGAGTCTGAAAATGAGAATAAATCAAATTTTATGGATAAAATACACTAATATTTTTAAACGATCCTTCTACCGCATTTGATAGAGAGCCGTTTTTAAATATTATTATTGAAACATTTATAGGTTATATTTGAAAAAATAAAATTCTTTTTTAGATTTTGATAATTAAAATTTTCTTTGGTTGAAATTTTGGTATTTTTCTGATAAAATTTCTATTTTCTTAAATAGTGAAAAATATTGAATTTTAACTCAAAAAATCCATTGTGGTAATAATTTATTTACATAGTTTTGTTATCCATTAAATGAGTTTTAAACATTAATTAGATTATTTTTATCATTTAATCTAATATTGGTCATTGGAAACAATTTCAGATTTAAATTAAATATAAACACACATCAATCTTATGATGGGTTTTACCTTTAAAAAACCCACATTCTTGTTTTGACAATGAGAAATGACTTTAAATTAATTATTTAAGCTTCTTTATTTTGAATTTTTAAAAATAAATTCTATATTTGGAATTTAAAGGGTCAAATTATATAAATAGGTAACTTTTATTTTAGGACTTTACCAAAAGTAACTTCAGTATTTATTTTTATTTACCATGGTTAACAGTTAAATCTTGTAAATAAGGATTAAAAATAATACAATATTTATATAAAATTTCCCTAAAAAAATCCCAAATACTATTGTATTGGAAATAATAAATATTATTAACTATATTATAATTTTACATATTTTATAAATGTTTTTTACATTTATCCAATGAATTTTAGAGGCTTAAAATGAGAATGAATCAAATTTTAATCATAAAATACGCTAATACTTTTCAAAGTTTGTTTTACCTCCTTTTGATTTTTAACCCTTTTTAAATCAATTTTTTACTCTTATAGGATCTATTTGAAAAAAAGTCTTTTTTTGAATCAGGACATCAAAATTTACTTCTGTTGAAATTGTTTTATTTCTCTAATAAAATTCATATTTTAATAAACAATGAAAAAAATTGAATTTTAATTTCAAACTGTCTTTTTGTCTAATTTATTTATATAGTTATTTTATCATTTTAATTTGTTTTAAAGTGTAATTATATTATGTTTTTATAATTTAATTCAATTATGGTCATTTAAAAAAATTTCACATTGAAATTAGATATAAATGAATGTAAACCATTTGATGGTATTTACATTAAAAAAACAGCTTTCTTATTTTTTCAATAAGAAATAACATTAAATTAAATAAGGAAAATTTTTTGTTTTGAATTTGGAAGAATAGCTTCCATATTTGGAATCATAAGGACTAAATTATTTAAATTGGTACCTTTTATTTTTAGACATTATGAATAGTTACTTAGGTAATTATTTGTATTTACCATGGGTAATTGGTAAATCAGGTAAATAAGGGAAAACAATAATACTATAATAATATTAAAATATAGTAAAATGTGCCCATATCCTAATTTATAAGATATTTCCAACCATGATTATCCAATGGGCTGATTTTGGGACCCCGTGGAGAAACTTGGGCGTGATAATGACATGTAATAATAATTAATTTAAAGTAACGAGAAATTTAATACAAAAATATATCTTTTTTCTAAAACCAATTTAATGTGGTGATATATAGTAGATAAATTTGACTATAAATATTAATTAAAAATATAAAAATATTTCCAACATCTTGGTATACTTTTTATATTTTTATACAATAAATAAATAAATTTATTTGTTATACAATGATGATGCACTGATTACCTTATTAATGAATGATTCAAATAAATGATATTATAAGAATTAAAATAAATGTAATTTTAACATTTTATTACATAAAAAATTCTATTTAAGATTATTAATTGTTATATTTTAGTTAATGTAGTTTTTTAATGAATTAAGTCGTTATGACTTAAGAAACAATAAATTACAAAGTCCTGTCTAACTTTACATAAACAAGTTTTATTAAAAAAAATACTATTTCACTAAATGATATAATAGTCATAAAAATATGAAATTTATCCAAATGAATTATATGATGTTAAAATTTTCATTAATGTCCCACTTTAGGTTATCTTGTAATTTTATAGTGTCCATATTAACATATAGTATAAAAATTAAAGAAGACATGGTAAAAGTTAATTTAATTAACTAAGGGTTAGAGACAAAATATAAGGTTAAATTTATGCCATAAAATTTTATAAAACTTAATTTTTTAGAGTATTTTTACCCATACACATATTATCCTACAAATATATCTATTTGGAACTATTAAAATTTGAAACTCAATTTATAATAAAATAATATTTCAAGACTTTCCTGAAGTGCCCCACCCACCTCTTCTAAATGGCCACCACCTATTCCCACTTAATCACACATCTAATTGTCTCTTCGATCATCAAAATTATGCTCACATAAGCTCCCAAAATCCATCCCTTCCTCCTAGAAACCATAAATTGGGAATATAGAAATTAAAGTATGCCTTTTGTCTCATATCAAAAGGAGTTACCTGATTTAGAGGCAACATCTTCTCTCATGACCCTTTCATTTATTTTCTTTATCCAACCCCATAATCTCTCTTTACTCTATTATTTGATAAAAAATAGTACCTTCAATATACTATTATGTTTTTATTCTAAGGGTTTTACCATAACATACACATACCTATATTTAATGGATATAGAACATATTGTTTTTGTGTATGGCGAACTACTGCCTCAGAAAATGATAACGGTTCAATTTTCTTCTACCACCTATCATGGTGGAAATTATAATGGATATATATATATATATATATGATATTTATATTTTCATTATTTTTGTATAATTTCTTTTTACAACATACCTTTATGCTTTCCATAATTTGTAAATACGATAATTTCATTTGAGGAAGAGTGGACTACCTCCTCCACAAAGTGACAAGACTCATTCATGACATACATGAAACGTATAAGAGATGAAGTCAGTGAACTTATGCAACATATATAACATATATATTTTTCTGGAATGATAATATACCTATGTATCATTTGGTTTTTATTCATTTAATATGGAAAAGAAATGAATGTAGTGTTAATGCTTACGTACGGCCAACCGTGTCCATGAGCAGTGAATTTCATTTATTATATCCAACTATTACAGTCCATTCTAATTACATATATAATGGATATATATGATATTTAAATCATGAATAATATTGTGTAGCTAATGGACTTATGACCACATGGATAATTTTCGTCAAAACAAGTTTATTCTTGACTCAAGTACCAAACATCGACAAAATGTCTGATATGAACTAAAATAATTTACTAATTGTTATGACATGGTAATAAGTGATATAAAATGAATAATAAATATTAAAAAGGTTCTAAAGAATGTAGAAATTAATCTAGGTTTATTATTTATAAAATTTGAGGAAGGAACAAGAGAATTCACATTCATGGTAAGGGACTTCATCTCAATCTTGTTTCATTGAGGCATATTTAGATTTTTATACGACCTTAATTTATATGGTGTATAATCAAACCACTTTACTTTTAATTTAATTCAATGTGTTTTAAAAATTAATCTTTTTTATGAATCGTTTTAATAAACAAAAAAAGGATTGTTTCTTTTTAATGTACATGGTGACAACGACATTTCCAATACCATGAGCATTATTTGATATTTGGATTACCCTATGAGATGTATTGTTTTGAAATAAAAATAAATAACACATTCTATTTATGTATTTTGGTTTTGAAATTTTTTTAGAATGGATTGATTATATCAATATCTTGAAATGATATCTTATGATTTCAATGTGGAAATGCTATTTTTCCTTTATGATTGTTCATGTGTTATGATTATGTCATGGTTCTTGGGAATTTCTTATGTATATGTGTGGTTCTGTGATAAAACAAGGGTGGGTGAGATGATGATATCCCTATAATGCATAAGGTAGTGTTACCGAGGTAAATGTTAAGGTTTTTCCAAAGAGATTTAAGTAATATACTGTGATGGGTATTCCAAACATAACCATGAAGGTTACTACCTATGTGGATGTGAAGGCTACAAAGTAAGAATGATATGGATTCCATAAGTTAGATTTATGATTTATTATTGCTATGATGTTTTTATCATTCTAATTAATTAATGTGTTTATAAATATTCTTGTTCTAATGTTTTATTTCCTTATTTTATCCCTTACCGAGTTTTTATGTTTATCCCATGTTTTTTGAAATGTTTTCACAGGGTATAAGGATGAGTAAGATAATGTAATAAGTGAAGATGTTTTTATCATGAAAACAAATCATATTTTATTAAAATGTTTTTTTGGTGAAAAAATGGATACTATTTTGATATTATCCTATTATATGATTTTGGGTTGATATGTATTCATAATGGCCTAATTATTGGAAACCCTAAACCTAAAATGATCCTATATGTTAATTAATGTCCAATTATTAACATATCTCATGATTAAGTAATGTTTTATGGATGGGGAAATATAGTTGGTATCAAAGTTTAGTTTGGATAAATTAACGGTTAGGATATTTTTAAACAATTTCCATATTTTTTTAACTTTATGGTCAAATTGAAATAGAATTTGAGGATTACCATGTTTCTTTGTCTAAGATATGTCTATTCAGAATGGTTTTTCATAAAGTAAATAGTGTAGGTGTGATGGGATGACATCCAGAAAAATGAAACCTTCCAAATCAGTTACATGATATAGTCAGAATCAGAATTAAATTTGTATTTTCAATAATGGAATAGTTTACTAAAGATATAAATGTTGGTGGTATCCATGTGTCAGATCATCCTAATCCACCATAGAAAAACTTGTTAGTAGTGGAGAAATTCATGAGGTGACAACCTCCATCACTCGAAGGATTATCTGACCCAGTGCAAGCTGAAGAGTGGATTAAATACCTAAAAAATATTTTCAATGCCATGGGGTATTATGAACATAAAATGGTTAGTCATGCTATGTACCATTTTGATAGTGAAGCCAATCAGTGGTGGATGATGGTTAAAAATATCAAGGATAGTGAGAATATTGATGATATTGATTGGGATGAATTCAATGGTATGTTTTTTAAAAATATTATCCAATGGTGGTTCCACTTAGGATGGAAAAACATTTCTTGGAATTGAGGCAGTAGGATGACTTAGTAGCTACTTAGGAAAAAAATTTCACTCGATGGGCAAGGTATGCTCAATATTTTATATTGAATATTGGTAATAAATTTATTTATTTTTTACTTTGTATTAACAATAAAGTATCAAATGGAATTAGATACTCGTGAGTTCAAAAGTTATGAAACATTTATTCGATGTTCATAGAAAGTGAAAATGGAGTTTTTGGATGATCAAACGTTCTTAAAAAAATAGAATAAGAGGTCATGGTGGGAGATTAAAGGGAATAAATCTTCAAAAAAGTATGATAGTAAAAAACTTATGTTTACATTTTTTGAATGTTGTTGTAAAAAGAACAATGGGGAATGCCTTTTGAATTATGGTATGTGATTTTGATGGGGTAAAATGGGATATAAGTATCCTAATTTCACAGAAAAAGATCAGGGTAGTGGTAGGAAATTCTGTTATTTACAATCAATCAAATGATATACGTGTAATGGGATGTGTCATTATGAAAATGAGTTTCCGATGAAGAACTCAAATGATGGAAAGCAGCCCGACTAAAAGCAAAAAGGGGTGGTGAAATCCCTTGAAACTACATCAACATATGATGGGCCATCAAATGATGTAGTATCAAGTACATTTTTTATTCAGATTATGCTAATGTGTTTTTTCATTCTGTGTCTACACATTCTTTCATTTCTGAAAACATTTATAGAATAATTGGGAATTCCTTCTCAAGAAATGAATATTAAACTTGTGGTAAAAACGCTTGGGGGAAATGTTGAGACAAAAAGAAATTATAATAACCTTCTTATACCTGTCTTTGGAAAGATTCTACCTAAAAAACTTATTATTTTTCCCCTAGTAGAGTTTGATGTTATTTTTGGTATGGATTGGATTTCTATTTATCATGATAAGATTTAATACATCTCTAATGAGATCTCTTTTTAGAAATAATTTCAGTTTGAGTACAAGAATGAACAATTACTATTGATAACATATTAAGAAGATGATAAAATGTTAAAATATGGAAATGATTGTTTCTTTGCACATATTGTTAAAAACAAATGAACTATTCATATTAATGATGTGATAGTGGTAAATGAGTACTGTTATGTTTTTATGGATGAATTTCATGATACAATACCTAATCCAGAAGTTGAATGTACTATAGACTAGGTTCTTGAAGCTATCCAATTTCAAAACCCCCTAATGGAATGGCTCAAATTGAACTTTTAGAGTTAAATAAGCAATTATAAGAGTTACTAGACAAAGGTTACATTTGAACTAGAACATCACCATGGGGTGCTCATGTATTGTTTGTTAAAAAAATATTGTTAAATGATACATTTCATTTATTAATGAGCCTTGAATAACATCACTATTAAGAAAATGTATCCTTTTCCTCATATAGATTATTTTTTTGATCATATTCAGGGATATCAATATTTTTGTAAGATTTACTTGAGGTCTGGTTACCATTAGTTGAATGTAACGGATGGAAACATTTCGAAGAAAATGTTTCATATAATATATCACAATTATGAAATTTTAGTTATGGGTTTTGGGTTACCCTTTTCACATGTTTTATTCATGGATGTTGTGAATATAATTTTCAGTTAGTTCTTGGATAAGTTTATGGATGTGTTTTAATGATAATTTGGTATATTTTAAAAGTAAATAAGATAATGAAACTCATTTAAGGGTTGTCATTCAAACCTTAAAAGAAAATAAATTGTATTCGATGTTCTTCAAGTGTGAGTTTTGGTTACAAAATATTTCATTCCTTGTTCACATTGTTTTTATGTATGACATAACTATTCATCATGCTAAAACAAAATTTGTTGAGGAATGGACAAGACCCACAAATATTGCCAAGATGTGTACTTTTCTTGGTTTAGATGGTTTTACTGGAGGTTCTTTGAATATTTTTCGTGGTTATCTATCCCACTGACTATGTTAACTCGAAAAGGTGTTATGTTCTTCTAGAATAAATAATGTGATTAATGTTTTCAGGAATTGAAAGAAAGATTTGTGAATGCTGTAGTTTTGGCACTGGCTTCATGAATGGTGAAATTTTTATATATAGTGATGCTTCGTTGGAAGGACATGGATGTTTCCTAATGCAGAATGATCATGTAATTGATTATTCTTCATGTTAGTTAAAAAATCAAGAGTTAAATTACCCTACACATGATTTGGAATTAGCTACTATTTTTTTTATTAAAAAAATTGGAGGCATCATTTGTATAGAGTAAAATGTGAAATATATACTATCCATAAAAGTTTGAAGTATATATTTTCTTAGAAGGAATTTAACCTGAGACATAGAAGATGTCAGGAATTTATCAAGGATTATAATTTCATGATTCATTACTATCTTGGAAAAGGGAAAAAAGTGGGTGATGCCTTGAGTTAGAAATGTAATGATACATTAACCCTGTTACAATTTGGAACGTGGACCTTTGATTAATGATTTGATGAAATTTGGAATGGAAGTTGTTGGTGTACGAAATTCCTCTTTTTTTTGTTTTAGGTTTCAGTGCAATTGTCTCTAAGTGAAAGAATAAATAAACCGTATTAATAAAATAGTATGTTTTAGAAAAAGGTAGAATTAGTTCAAAATAGTCATTTTCTAGAATTTAACATTGATAAAGAATATGTTTTGAGATTTGGGAAAAGATTATGTGTGCCTTGTGATTCAGAGTTGAAGAAAGGGTTATTGTGTAAAGCTCATAGTTCTACATTTTTAGTTAACCCATGAATTACTAAGAGGTATAGTGATCTTTAGGAGTATTACTGGTGGGATGCAACGAAAAGAGAAATTACAGACTTTAATGTTAAATGTTCGGGTTGTAAGAAGGTGAAAGAACAATTCCAATTGATGAAGGGGATGCTTCAGACTTTTCCAATACTAGAGTGGAAATGGAAAAATATATCTATAGACTTCATTGTGGTATTACCAAAGACAACTTGAGGTAATAAAAAATAAAGTTTATTATTGATGCATTGACTAAATCCTCTCATTTTCATTCTATTGGTGATACACATCTCCAAATCAACTTTCTCAATTGTATCCTAAATAAATATTTTAGTTACATAGAGTTATAATATCTGTTGTATCTAACTATGATCCCAGGTTCAATTCTATATTTTTGAAAGTCCTTCAATTTTTGATGGTTACTGAATTAAATTTTAGTACATCTTTTTATCTTCAATCAGATGTGAAGACAGAATGGGTAATTCCAACATTGGAAGATATGATACAATCTTGTCCAATAGATTACTGGGGATGTTAGTACCAACATATTTCTTTGGATGAGTTTTTTTTAATAATAAGTGTTTTCATTCCAGTATACATATGGCACCATTTGAATAATTATATTGAAATCAGGTTTGAACTCCATATTTTTGGAATGATGTAGGTTAAAGGAAGTTGATGGGACCAAAATTGGTAGAAGAGATGAAAGAATGTTTTGTTGATTTAAATGAACATGAGAACATCTCAGAGCAGGTAGAAATTTCTATAGAAAACTACAAGAAGGATCTTTCTTTTGAGGCTGGTGATCATGTCTTTCTCAAAGATTCTCCATGGAAAAGTCTGATGAGTTTTGGTAAGAAAGGAAATCTGAGTCCGCAGTTCATTGGACCCTATGAAACCCTTGATAAAGTTTTACTAGTTGCCTACATAGTAGATTTACCACTATGTTTATTATAGGTACACAATGTTTTTCATGTTTCAATGTGGAGAATGTTTTTTTGGATCCATAACATGTTTTGACTATAGAGGTCGTTCAGTTGGAAAAGAATATTTTTTTGAGAAACAACTAGTACATATTATTGACCAAAGAGAGCCAGTGTTGTGGAATAAGATGATCCATTAGGTAATGGTTATGTGAAAAAACCGTATTGTTAAAGAGGGATCATGAGAATCCAAAAATACTATCAGGGATGAATACACCCACAAATTTGATAAGTGAATAAAATTGTGATGATATAATTTCCAAAATTGGGGAAGGATGTAACATCCTAAGTATTTATAGAACAATAAAATTTCATATCTATTAATATTTTTTAATTACATATGAATTTTAGTTTAATGGGGACTCTATGTATGATAGTGTACCCGACATGCAACAACATGCTTCTCCAAAATCATATGTTGCACACTACATTGAGTTATAACGAAAAATAACACAACAATAATATTATCATTTTAAATAGTATTTAATGCCTAGCCATTGTATTGGAAGGAATGAAAAGAATTAACTATATTATGATTTTACATATTTGTTAAATGTTTTTTACATTTATCCCATTAATTTTCGAGTCTTAAAATGAGAATGAATCAAATTTTATGAATAAAATACACTAATATTTTATAAGGTTCATTTTACCACATTTGATAGAAAACCATTTTTAAATATTATTATTGAAACATATATAGTTTATATTTGAAAAATAAACTTCTTATTTACATTTGGATAATTAAAATTTTCTTTGGTTGAAATTTTGGTATTTTTCTAATAAAATTTCTATTTCGTTAAATAGTGAAAAATAATGAATTTTAATTCAAAAAATCCCCTGTATTAATAATTTATTTATATAGTTTTTTTATCATTTCAATGACTTTTAAAGTTTAATTGGATTATTTTTTTATCATTTAATATAATATTGGTCATTGGAGACAATTTCACATTTAAATTAGATATAAACACATGTCAATTTTTTTATGGGTTTTACCATTAAAAAACTCACTTTTTTGTTTTGACAATGAGAAATGAATTTAAATTAATTATTTAAGCTTCTTTATTTTGAATTTTGAAAAATAAATTCCATATTTGGAATTTTAAGGGTCAAATTATATAAATAGGTCTCTTTTATTTTCGAACTTTTCAAAAAGTAAATTTAGTATTTATTTTTATTTACCATGGTTACTGTTAAATCTTGTAAATAAGGATTAAAAATAATACAATATTTATATAAAATTTACCTAAAAAATTCTCTAATACTATTGTATGCGATATTTCCAACCATTAGAATCATTGGGTAAATTTTGGGACCCATGGAGCCACATGTATGTGATAATGACATGTTATAATAATTAATTTAAAGTAAAGTGAAATATAACACAAATATGTATATTTTTACTAAAAAAAATTTATGGTGGGGTTATATAATAAATCTATTTGACAATAATTAGTTATTTTAAATATTTAAATATTTACTACATCATGTTTTTTATTTATAAATTTTAAACATTAAATTAATAAATTTATTTATGACATAATGATGATGTAGTGATTACCTTATTAATTAAAGATTCAAATAAATGATATTATAAATATTAAAATAAATTTAATTTAAACATTTTGATTCCATCCACGAATCATTTGGATGATTATGACATGTTATCAATGATTTAATCTTTTTTTTGAATGAATCAAAATTTTATGACTTTAACAAATATTGATTACTAAATAGTGTAAAAATTTACAAAAATGAGTTTTTGAAACAAATTCTATTTATTAAATGATATAACAGTGATAAAAATTAGAGATTCATCCAAATAAAATAGATAATGTTTTATATTTTATTAGAGATCCAATTTTGGGTTTTTTTCATTTTATAGTAACCGTATTAATCGAATATTCTAAAAATAAAAGAAGACGTTGTAAATGTGAATTTATTTAACTAAGTGTTAAATCCAAAATACAATGTTAAATATGTGACCTAAAATTGTCTAAAACCAATTGTTTGGTAGTATTTGGACCCATATTCATATTATACTTGAAATATATCAATTTTAAACTATTATAATTTGAAATTGAATTTATAGTAATATAATATTTCAAGACTTTCCTAAAGTTCCTCTCCTCCCTCTTATAAAAGGCCACCAACTCAACCCACTTATTAAAACCTCTCCAGATCATTTTATTATCCTAATTATACTAAAATAATGTCCCAAAATCCCTCCTTTATTCTAGAAGAATTATCTTGGGAAGAATTCAATTCAATAAATTCTTTTGGCTTAAATCAAAAAGAGTTACATGATTTAGGGGTAACATCTTCTCTAAAGCTCCTTTCATTTATTATCTTTCTCTAAATCCCTAAACTCTCTTTATTACATTATTTATCAGAAAATAAAAGTATCATAAATATACTAGGACGTTGTTATGTTAAGGGTTCTACCTAAACTTACACACACCTACATCTAATGGATATAGAACATACTGTTTCTATGTACGGTGAACTATTGCCTCATAAAACGATGTTTGTTCAATTTTATCCTACCACATATCGTGGTTTCCACTATGATGGAATTATATTTATACATGATTTTTATATTATCTATATTATTTTGTAATTTTATTTTAAACATACCTTTATTCTTTCTATAATGTGTAAATACAATAATTTCATTTGACGATGTGTGGACTATCACGCCATCAAAGTGACTAGACTTATTCATGAAATACATGGAACACATAAAGGATGTAATTAATTAACTTATATAATATATATATAATATTTATTATAATGAAATTTTAATATATCTATGTACCATTTTGTTTTCATTTCATTAATATAAACAAAAAAATGAATGTGGAATTCATGCGTACGTATGGCCTAGCATCTACATGAGTGGTGCATTTCATTTCTTATCTAAAAATTTTATGGAGTATTATAAATATATATATTGGATATATATGATATTCAAATCAGGAATAATATTTATGTAGATAATGTAATTATTACCACATGGATGATTTTCATCAAAATAAGTTCATTTTTGACTTAAGTACCGAACATCGACAAAACATCTGATATGAACTGAAATAATGATCTAATTGTCATTACATGGTAATAAGTGATATAAAATGAATAATAAAATTTAAAAGGTTCTAAAGAATGTAAAAATTATCCTGATTTTATTATTCAAGAAATTAGGTAACAAACAAGACAAGCTGAACTCAAGGTGAGGGACTTCTTCTCAATCTCCTTTCATTGAGGCATATTTTGATTTATATATGACCTTCTTTTATAAAGTGTATAATCAACCCCTTTAAATTTTAATTTCATTCAACTTGTTTCAAAAAGAACCATCATTTATGATTTTTTACTAAACAAAAAATGAAATGTATCTTTTTAATGTATGAAACAACAATGACATTTCCACCACCGTGAGAATTTTTTGATATTTGGCTTCCCCATGATGTAAATTTTTTAAATAGAAAAGTAAATACCATATTAATTTTTTAGTTATATTGGTATTGAAATTATTTTTGAGAATGGATTGATTATATCAAAATATTTAGATGATGTCTTATTATTGCAATCTGAAAATGTTATTTTTACTTTATGCTTGTTCATTTGTTATGAAAATGTTATGGTTTTTGGGAATTTCATATGTATATGGGTGGTTACGTGATAATCCGAGGGTGTGTGAGCCCATGATATCTCTCCAATTCCATGGATAATATGATGGAGGTAAGCATTAAGGTTTCCCCAATATATTTTGGGAATATACTATAATGAGTATTCCAAATGAAACCACGTAGGCTTCTCCCTATGTGGTCGTGGAAACTAAAAGATAAGTATGATATATATGCCAAAAGTTACAATTATGATTTATGATTGATATGAAGTTTCATGTTTTTTATGAATTCATGGATTTATAAATATTTATGGAATAATTTTTTTTTACTTATTTTATCCCTTACCTAGTTTTTATACTCATCCCATTTTTTGAAATGTTTATTCAAGGTATAAGGATGAGTATGGTAAAGGAAGAAGTCAATAAGATATATATTAATAAAAGAAATCATATTTTTTTAAAGAGGTTTCAATGTTGAAAAAATGGGTACTATTTCAAAAACACCCTCTAGTATGATTATGGGATGACATATATTAATAATGGCCTAATTATTTAAAACTCTAAACATGACAAGATCCTCAATGTGAATTAAAGAAAAATTATTAACGTATCTCATGGTAAAGTAATGTTTTAAGGATAGGGCCATATAGTTGGCATTATAGGACGGTTTAGATAACTTTAAGGGTTCAGATATTTTTAATAGAAAATCCATAAGTTTTTTTACTTTATATTCAAATTGATGTTGCATTTTAGGATTACAATGTTTCTTCGTCGAAGTTATGTATGTTAAAAATTGTTTTTTGTCGAGGGAACATGGTAGCTGTGTTATGATGACATACAGAGGAATGTAACCATTCAAATCATCAAAATCAGATGATCAGAGTCTGAACAGAACAATTTGATGTAGTGAGGGAACAATTCACTCATGCTATAAATATATGTGGTATCCACACACACGACCAGCCAAATCAACCATAGAAGAACATGTCGGTAGTGGAGAATTTCATGAGGCAACGTACTCTATCATTTATAGGATCATATGACCCTGTGCAAGTTGAAGAGTGGACTAGATCCCTAGAAATGATTTTTAGGGTAATGGGGTGTTCAAAACATCAAAATCTTAGTCTTTATATTTACCGTTTTGAAGGTGATGCCGATCATTGGTGGTCGATGGTTGCAAATATCAGGGATAGTGAGGAGATTGATGGTCTTAAAAGGGATGAGTTAAAAGTTATGTTTTTTTAAAAATTATTTTCTTAACGTGGTTAGACTAAGGATGGAAAAAAAAATTCTTATAATTGAGGTAGGAAGATGACTTAGTGGCTTCTTATGAAGCGAAATTCACTAAATTTGGAAAGGTATGCTCTAAATTTCATATGAGATTTGGATATTAAAATCAATCATTTTTAATCTGGATTGAAGATAATGTATTGAAGGTAATTATATTCTCATGAGTTTAAAAGATATGAAAAACTTGTTCATTGTGCAGAGAATGTGGAAATTGAGTTTTCCAATGATGAAGAGTTGTTTAAAAAACAAAATAATAAGAGGTTGATAGTAAGAAAAAAAAAAAGAATTGATAGTAAGAAAAATTAGTTAAAAATTTGTTAAAATCGTGGTAAAAAACACAGTAGGGAATGCCTTTTGAATTATGGTACGTGCTTCAAATGTGGTAGAATGGGACATAAGTCTTGTAGTTGCAGTAAAAAATATCACGGTAGTGGTAAGACAAAAATCTGATTTATAGTCAGTAAAATGGTTTAAGTGAAATGAGATGCAGCATTATGAAAATAATTGTCTGTTGAAGAACTCAAACGATGGAAAGAATCTAGACTAGAAGAATAATTGGGTGGTGAAATCCTTTGAAACTACTTCAATAGATATTGGGTCGTCAAATGAAGTAGTATCAGGTACATTTTTTGTTATTCAGACTATCCCAATGTGTTGTTTGATTCTGAGTCTACACATTCATTCATTTCAGTGAAATTTTCTATTAAATTGGGAATTATGTCTCAAGGAATGAATCTTGAACATGTTTTAAAAACACATAGAAGAAATGTTGAGACAAAGATAAATTATAATAATCTTATTGTCTTTATCTATGGATAAATTCTTCCTAAAAACTTATTATTTTTTCTCTAGTTGATTTTGATGTTATTTTGGGTCTGTTCGGGGATTTTGTTTATCATCCTAATATCGACTAAAAATCTAAAGAGGATTATTTTCAGAAATAATTTCAGTTTGTGTACAATAATGAACCCTTATTATTGATAACATATTAAGAAGCTGAGAAACTAGTAAAATATGGAAATTAATGGTACTTTTCATATATTTTTGAAAATAATGTAACTGTTCACATTAATGATTTTATAGTGGTAAATGTGTATATTGATGTTTTTAATAACGAGTTTTCATATACAATATATTATTTGGATGTTGAATTTACTATGGACTTGATTCTTAATGATAATCCAATTTCAAAACCCCCTTATCGTATTGATCAAATTAAAATTTTATAGTTAAACACGAAATTGTAGGTTTATTAGATAATTGTTTCATTTGACTTATAACATCACCATGGTGTGCTCCTTTATTTTTTTTGTTAAAATGAATTTTGGTTGAATGAGAATTTTAACTGATTATATATCCTTGAATGGTGTTAATGTTAAAAACAAGTATCCTATGACTTATATATATGATTTGTATGATCAGATCTAGGGACCTCAGTATTTTTCAATGATAGACTTGAGTTCAGGTTATAATCAGTTGAATGTAAAGGAATCAGACATTCTATAGACTATATTTCACAGTAGATATGGCCATTATGAATTTTTAGTTATGATTTTTTGGTTAACCAACGAATCTATTGTATTCATGGAACTTATGATTATATGTTTCCGTGAGTTATTTGATAAATTTTTGGTTGTGTTTATTGATGATATTTTGGTATATTGTAAAAGTAAAGAGGATCATGAAGGTAATTTAAGGTTTTTCTTTAAAACCATAAAATAAAATAAACTGTATGGGACGTTTAACATGTGTGAGTCTTGGTTTCAAAAAATTTAATTCCTTGGTCATACTGTTTCTATGTAGGGCATAACTGTTGATCATACTAAAAAAAGTTGTTGAATAATGGACAAGGCACACAAATATAACCAAGATGTGTAGTTTTTTGGTTTAGTAGTTTATTACTGAAGGTTTTTTGAAACTTTTCATGGTTATATTTTCCACACACTAAGTTAACTCGAAAAGGTTTTATGTTCATCTAGATAAAAGAATGTGATTAATGTATTCAGTAATTGAAGGAATGACTGGTGAATGATCTTGTTTTGGAACTAGCATCCAAAAATGGTGAATTTTTTATTTATAGTGATTCTTCATTGGAAGGACTTGGAACTGTGCTAATGTACAATGATCTGGTAATTTATTATTCTTAACATCAGGTGAAAACTCAGGAGTTAAATTACCCTACACATGATTTATCATTAGCTGCTATTGTTTTTAATTAAATATTTGTATGCATCATCTGTATGGAGTAAAATGTGAAATATATAATGAGCATAAAGGTTTTATGTTTATATTTACTAAAAAATTGAACACGAGACAATGATGATGGCTAGAATAAATCAAGGATTATAATTGCATGATTTATTACCATCCTGGAAAAGTGAAAAAAGTGGCAGAATTTTTGAGTCATAAAATTAATGCTAAATTAACAGTGTTATATTTGGAACATGACCCTTTGATTAATGATTTGATGTATTTTATCAGGGAATATTAGGGGTCTGAAATCTCCCTTACTTGTTTTAGCTTTCAATGAAATCATATCTAGAAGATAGAATAAGGAAATCGTAGTTGGAACACAGTGAGTTGTATAAGAAGGTAGAACTATTTTAGAAGGGATGGTTTCTTGAATTTTACATTGATAATGATTGTGTTTTTAGATTTAGGAAAATATTATGTGTGCCTTGTGATTCACAATAAAAGAAATAGTTGTTGTGTGAAGCTTATAGTTCTCAGTTTTTAGTTCATCCTGGAAGTACTAAGATGTACAATGATTTCCAGGACTATTGCTAGTGGGATGGAATGAAAAAAGATATTGATGACTTTATTGTGAATTGTGTGACTTGTAAATAGGTTAATAAACAAAAAAAAATTATGGAAGGGGATGCACCATCCATTTCCAATACCAAAGTGGAAATGGGAAAATATATACATGAACTTTATTGTGGGATTATAAAAGAAATATCTAGGTAATAATATAATTTGGGTAATTGTTGATCTATTAACTAAATATGTGTATTTTATTCATATTCAAGATACATAGTCTCTAGATCAACATTGTCAGTTGTATCTTAAAGAAATTTTTAGGTTACATGGAGTTTCTCTCTTTATTGTATCTTATCGTGATCCCTGGTTCACTTTTAACTTTTGAAAAGGCATTTAGTAATCATTGGGTGCTGAATTAAATTTTTGTAAATCTTTTAATCCACAATCAGATGGGCCAAATAAAAATAAAAATTCAAACATTGGAAGACATCCTATGTGCTTGTTCTAGGGATTACTATGGAATTTGTGACCAACATCTTTCATTGGGTGAGTTTTCTTATAATAACTATTTCCATTATAGTATATAGATGACACCATTTGAAGTATTATATAGAAAGCATTATCGAACTCCAACTTTGTGGAATTAAGTAGGTGAAAGGAAGTTGATGGTACCAAAATTGGTTGAAGAGATAACACAACAAGTCTAGTTCATTCATAAGCACATGAGGAAAACTCAACGGAAGTAGAAAATATATGAGAATATCCAGAGGAAGGATTTTTCTTTCATTGTAGGTGACCGTGTCTTTCTCAATGATTCTCTATAAGAAAGTTTGATTCATTTTGATATGAATAGAAATATGAGTCTGTGGTTCATTGGAACCTATGAAATCCTTGAAAAAGTAAGATCCGTTTCCTACAAATAGTATTTACCTACATGTTTATCTCAGGTACACAATGTTTTTTATTTTTCAATTTGGAACAATTATTTTTCGGATCCATGTCATGTTTTGAGTCCAAAGGTTGTTCAGTTGGAAGAGACTATTTCTTATAAGGAACATCCAGTACAGATTCATAACTACAGAGAGAAAATGTTATGGAATAAGTTAATTAATCAGGTAAGGGTTTCGCAGAAAAACCATATGGTAAAAGTGCAACATGAGAATCTAAAAATTCTATGAGGGATAAATACCCCCACTTATTTGATATGTGAATAAAATTTGGAGGATATAAATTCCAAAAGTAGGGAAGGATATAACATCCCATGTATTTATAGAATAATATATTTTAATATCTATTTATATTTTTGAATTAAATATTAATTATTTTTAAAGGGGACTATATATACAATAGAATACCTAACATGAAATATTGCATTTCTCTAAAATCATACGTTTCACACAACACTAGGTTATACAGAAAAACAATAGAACAACAATATTATTATTTTAAATGGTTGTTTAGGCTTAGTCTTTGTATTATAAAGAATGAAAATATTTAACTATATTATGATTTTATATATTTTTCAAATTTTTTATATTTATTGAATGAATTTTAGGTGTTTAAAATCAGAATGGATCCAAATTTGAGCATAAAATACTCTAATATTTTTAAAAGACCGTTTTACAGCCTTTTGATTGAGAATATTTTTTAATTTTTTTTTCATACACTTATATGATTTATTTGACAAAATAAACTACTTATTTTGAAGTGTGTAATCAAAATTTACTTTGGTTTAATTTTTTGTATTTTTATGATAAAATTATTATTTTAATGAATAATGAATATACGGAATTTTAATTCAAAACTACCTTTTCATTTAATATATTAATATAGTTATTTTATAATTTTAATTGGTTTTAAAGTTTAATTGAATTAAGTTTTTATTATTTAATCTTATGTTGGTAATTGGATGAAATTTCTCATTGAAAATTTATATAAATGCACGTTAATCTTTTGATGGTTTTTACCATTAAAAACCCCAGTTTCTCAATTTGAAAATAGGAATTAACATTAAATTAATTAATTCAACTTATATATTTTTAATATGAAATAATGGATTCCATATTTGGAATCATAATTTCCAAATTATGTAAATAGGTCCCTTTTATTTTTTGACATTATGAATAGTAACTTCAGTAATTATTTTTATTTACCATAGTTAAAGGGTAAATATCATAAATAAAGTCAAACATGATACTATAACAACCGAAAACTACAATAAAACGTGTAATAATCCTATTGTATGTGATATTTCCAACCATGAGAATCCTCGGATCTATTTTAAGACCACATGGATCCACTTGAGTGTGATAATGACATGCTTTAATAATTAATTTAAATTAAAGAGATCTATTACACAAACATGTATTGTTTTAGTAAGAAAAATTCAGGTGAGATTATATAATAGATATATTTGACAATTACTACTCATTAGAAAGATAAAATTATTTCCTACATCATGGTGTTTTATTTATAATTTTCAGAAATTAAATAAATAAATTACTATATGGAACAATAATGATACAATGGTTACCTTATTAATTAAATATTCCAATAAATGATATTTTAAATATTAAACTAAATGTAATCTTAACATGTTTATGACATAAAATAATTTTTTGGATGATTATGAAATGTTATATTATATTAACTCTATTTTTTAGAATGGTTCAAACTGTCATGACATTAAAAAAAATAAATTACTAAATGGTGTAAAATTTTATACAAATGAGTTTAAAAAAAATACTATTTTTTTAAATGATATAATTGTCATAAAAATCTGAGATTATTAAAACTAACTTAAATAATGTTCAAAAGTTCATTAATGATATACTTTATGGTCTCTTTTTATTTTATAGTAACCATATTACCCATATATTGTAAAAATTGTAGAAGACATGGTAAGAGTTAATTTATATGACTAATGGTTAAAGACAAAAGATACTGATAAATTTGTGACCTAAACCTATCTAAAACCTATTATTTGAGATTATTTAGACCCAATATCCTCTTATCCTATAAATATGTCACTTTAGAACTATTATTATTCTAAAATCAATTTATAATAAAATAATATTTCAATACGTTCTTAAAGTGCCTCTCCTCCCTCTTATAAAAGGCCACCACCTATACCCACATACTCAGACCTCTAAATCCCCTTGGATCTTACAACTTCTACTAAAATATTATCCCATCATTCCCCGCTTACTTTTATAAGACATAAATTGTGAATAAGACAATTTAAACAATGATTTTGGATCAATTCAATTGGAGTTACCCAATTTAGAGGTAGCGTCTTCTCTCAAGATACTTTCATTTATTTTATTTCTCCAACCCCATAAACTCTATTTATTAAATTATTTTATAAAAAAATAATATTAAATATAATAGGATGTTTTTATGTTATGTTTTTGAGATACACTTACACACGCCTACATCTAATAGATATAGAACATACTGTTTCTATGTACGGTGAACTACTACCTCACAAAATGATGATTGTTCAATTTTGTCCTACCACCTATCATGGTGACCATTATGATATAATTTTATTTATATATAATATATTTATATATGATATATTATTATTTAATTTTAATTTACACTATATCGTTATGATTTTCATAATGTGTAAATATGATAAATTATTCTGAAGAAGTGTGGACCACCGCTCCCTCAAAGTGAAAAGACTCATTCATGCCACACATGGAACGTATAAGTGATGATTTTAATGAACTTATGTAACATATGTAACATATATATTATACTGGAATTATAATATACCTATTTATAATTTAGTTTTTATTCCTTTAATATTTAAAGGAAATGAAATTACTGTGCGGGAATATGTATGGCCTACCATCTCCATGAATGATGTATTTCATTTATTAGATTAAAATGTTATGGAATATTCGAAATACTTATATACTATATATATATATATGATATTTAAATCATGAATAATATTTATAAGATAATATAATTATGACCATTTGGATAATTTTCATCAAAACAAGTTCATTTTGGACTCAAATACCAAACATCGACAAGACATCTGATATAAACTCAAATAATTCAGTAATTGTTATATCATGGTAATAAGTGATATAAAATTAATAATAAACAATAAAAAGATTCTAAATCAAGTATAAATTAAGTTATGTTTATTATTTAGGAAATTAAGGAACAAATGATAGATGTAAGACTCAATGTAAGGGACTTCGTCTCAATATCCTTTCATTGAGGCATATTTAGATTTATATACAACTTTATTTTATACGATGTACAATCAACCCATTTTAATTTTAATTTCATTCAATGTGTTTCAAAAGGAATCTTTTTTAATGAAGTGTTTTACTAAATGACAAAATGGATGTTTCTTTCTAACATATCTGACGATAATGAACTTTCCGCCGCCACGAGTATTATTTGATATTTGGTTTCCTCTGTAATCCGTAATGTTTTTAAAAAGAAAAGAAAATGCCATATTCATTTTTAGGTGTTTTGGTTTTTAAAATGGTTTTAATAATGGATTGATTATATCAATATCATTAATTTTTTTCATATTATTTCAATCTAGAAATGTTATTTTGTCTTTATTCTCGTTCATGTGTTATGATTATGTTATGGTTCTTGAGAATTGCTTATGTATATGGGTGGTTCTATGATAAACCATGGGCAAGTGAGATCGTGATAGCCCTCAAAAACACGGGGTACTGTTATAGAGGTAAATAATAAGGTTTCTACAAAGTGATTTAGGGAATATACTATTATGGGTATTAAAAACATAAACATGATGGTTACTCACTATGTGGATTTGGAAGCTACCAAGTAAGTGTGATACAGATTCCACAAGTTACCTTTATTATTCATCATTTTAATAAAGTTTTCAGGATTCTTGTGAATTCATGAGTTTATAAATATTCATGGATTAATGTTTTATTTCCATATTTTATCCCTTACTGAGTTTTTAGGCTCATCCCATGTTTTTTGAAATGTTTTAATAGGGTATAATGATGAGTAAGAGAAAAGAATAATTGAAGAAGTTTTTATGAATAAAAGAATTCATATTTTTATACAAGGGTTTTATTTGATGAAAAAATGGACATAATTTGGATAGTATCATATTTTATAGTTTTTGTATGAAATGTATTAACAATGGAAAAATTATTTAAAACTCTAAACATAAAATGATCCTCTCTGTGAAATAAATTCCAATTATTGACTTATCTCAATATTAAGTAATGTTTTATTGTCGGGGTCTTATAGTTGGTATCAGAGGTTAGTTTATATAACATTAATGGGTAGGATATTGTCAACATAATATACATAAATTATTTTTCATTTCTGGTCAAATTGAAATAGAATTCTAGGATTACCATGTTTCTTCATCTATGATATATCTATTTAGAATGGTTTTCCAAATAGGAAATAAGGTGGTTGTACTGGGATGACATCTAGAGGAAAGAAACCTTCCAAATCAGCAACATGAGATTGTCAGAATCAGAACTGGACAATTTCTTGCAGTAACAGAATAGATGACTGAGGATATAAACAGAGGTGGTATCTTTGTGCAAGATCATCTAGATCAACCACATATGAACATGTCGGTAGTGTATCATTTCATGAGGAAACATCGTCCATCATTCAACGGATCATCTGAACCTATGCTAGATCAAGAGCGAATTAAATCCGAAAAAAATATTTTTAATGTCATGGGGTGTTCATATCATCAAAAGTCTAGTCATTCTATTTGTTATTTTGAAGGTGAATCTGATTAGGGGTGGCCGATGGTTAAAAATATCAAGGATTGTGAAGATATTTATGATCTTGATTGGGAAGAATTCAATGGTATATTTCCTAAGAAAACATTTCCTAAGGAGGTTCAACTTAGTATGGAAAAAAATTCTTGGAATTGATATAGGTGGATGAATCAGTGGTTACTTATGAAGAAAAATTCACTTGACTGGAAAGGTATGCTCCAAATTTCATATGGGATCTTGATCGTAAAATCATTAGTTTTTACTCAGGATTAAAGACAAAGTATCAAATCGTGTTAGCTTCTCATTAGTTCAAATGTTTTGAAAAACTTGTTTGGTGTGCAGAGAAGGTGGAAATGGAGTTCTCTAATGATTAGGTGTTCTTTAAAAACAACAGAATAAGGGGTCAAAGTGGTAGATGAAAGGGAAAAACTCTTCAAAAAAATCTAATAGTAAGAAAATTATGTTTACAGTTTGTGAAAATTTTGGTAAAAGGAATATTGGGGAATGAATTTTGAATTCTATTAAGTGGTCATGAAGTGGTAAAATGGGACATATGTCTCGTAATTTCACTGAAAAAGATCAAGGTAGTGGTAAGACAAAATCTTATTTATAGTCCGTCAATTTTTTTATGTGCAATGAATTTGGTCATTATGAAAATGAGTGTCCAATGATTAAATAGAATGATGGAAAGTATCCTCACTACAAGAATAAAGGGGTGGTGAAATACTTTGAATCTACTTCAATAGATGCTGAGCCATCTAATTAATTAATATCAGGTACATTTTTTTTATTCAAATTATTCTAATGAGTTGTTTGATTTTGGCTCTACAAATTCATTCATTTGTAAGAACTTTTCTTGTAAATTGGTAATTTATTCTCAACAAATGAACCTTGAACTTATAGTAAAAACACCTGGGGGAAATTTTGAGACAAAAATATATTTTAAGAACCTTTCTATCCTTATATGTGGAAGGTTTCTAACTAAAAACCTTATTATTTTTCCTCTAATAGAGTTTGACGTTATTTTGGGTATAGATTGGCTTTTCATTTATTTTTCTAAGATTTACTAAAGAGATAAAGAGGTTTTTTCTGATATAATTTCAGTTTGTGTACAAGAATGAACCCTTACTATCGATAACATACCAGGAAGGTAAGAAAATAGTAAAATATGGAAATAAATGTTACCTTTCACATATTGTTGAAAACCAAGGAATTGTTCGGATTAATGATGTGCCCGTGGTAAATGACTATCCTTTTGTTTTTCGTGATGAGTTTCCTGGTATAATACATGACTGGGATGTTTAATTTACTGTGGGCTTGGTTCTTAATGCAAAGTGAATTTCAAAACACCCTTATCAAATGAATCAAACTGAACTATTAGAGTTAAATAATAAATTCATGGATTTCGTAGATAAAGGTTTCATTGGACCTAGTACATAACCATGGGATTCTCCTATCTTTTTTGTTAAAAGGAATGATGGTTCAATGAGAATTTTAATTGATTATAGAGCCTTGAATAACTTCACTATTAGGAAAAAGTATCCTATGCCTCGTATAAATGATTTATTTGATTAGATCTAGGTAGCTGAATATTTTTTTAAGATTAAATTTATGTCAGTGTACCATCAGTTGAAAGTAAAGGAAGCAAACATTCAGAAGACCTTGTTTCATACTAGATATTTCCTTTAGAAATTTGTAGTTTTGGATTTTGGTTCACCAATGCACCTTCTCTATTCCTGGATCTGTTGGATATAATTTTTCATGAGTTCTTGGATATGTTTGTGGTTGTGTTTATTAATGATATTTTGGTATATTTTTAAATTATAGAGGATCATGATTTAAGGGTTTCCTTCCAAAGATTCAATGAAAATAAACTATATTGGAAATTAAAAAAGTGTGAGTTTTGGTTATAAAAAATATCATTCATTGGCCGCATTTATTAGAAATATGGATTAACTATTGATCTTGATAAATCAAAAGTTGTTGAAGAATGTACAAGACCTACAAATATAGCCTTGATTTTTAGTTTTTTTGGTTTAGAAGGATATTACCGGATGTTTTTTTTAAAATTTTCCATGGTTATCTGGACCAATGAATAAGTTATCTTAGAAGGGTGTTATGGTAATCTAGACAAAATAATGGGATTAATGTTTTTAGAAATTGAAAGTAAGATCAGTGAATGATCCAGTTTTTGCATTCACTTCTAGAAATAGTGAAATTATTATCTATAGTGATTCTTCATTGAAAGGACTTGGATGTGTCCTAATGGAGAAGGAATTGGTAATAACTTATTATTTATGTCTATTGAAAAATTATAAGATAAATTAACCTACACATGATTTGGATTTAGCTACTATTATTTTTTTCTTTAAAAATTTAGAGGCATCATCTATATGGAGTAACATGTAAAATATATACTTCTTATAAAATTTTGATGTATATATTTACTCAAAAATAATTTAACATGTGATAGAGAAGATGACTGGAATTAATCAAGGATTATGTTTTCCCGATTTATTGCCATCCTTGAAATGTGAACAAAATCGTTGATTCTTTGAGTTAGAAAAGTAATGCTACCTTAACCATGATACATTTGGAATGTGACACTTTGATTAATGATTTGATGAACTTCGGCATGGATGTTGTTGGTGTAGAAAATTCCTCTATTTTTTTTAGTTTTCTGTGCAATTGTCTCTAGAAGAAAAAACAGCAAGAGTATAATGAATATAGTAAGTTTAAGAAAATGTATAATTGATTCAGAAGGGTATGTTTCTTGAATTTAACATTGATAAGGACTGTGTTTTGAGATTTGAGAAATGATTATGCGTTCTTTGAGATTCACAATTGAAGAAAGTGTTATTGTGTGAAGCTTATAATTTTCCATTTTCAGTTCATCCTACAAGTACTAAGATGTAAAATGATCTTTAAGAGTATTACTAATGGGATGTAATGAAAAGAGATATTTTTGACTTTAATATGAAGTGTTTGACTTTTCAACATGTTAAAGAAGAATGAAAATTGTCATAGGGGATGTTTCATCCTTTTCCAATACCATAGTGGAAATGGGAAAATATATACGTGGACTTCATTGTGAGATTACAGAAGACGTCTTGAGGTAATAATAAAATATGGGTTATTGTTGATCGATTGACTAAATATACTCATTTTCTTCTTGTTCTATGTATACGGTCACTAGATCAACTTTCACAGTTGTATATTAATTAAATAGTTAGTATACATGAATTTCCTCTTTCTCTCTATTGTATCTAATCATGATCATAGATTCACCTCTAACTTGTAGAAATGTCTTAAAAATTAATTGGGTACTGAAATAAATTTTAGTACATCTTTTCATCTGTAATCATATGGGAAGATAGAATGAAAAACTCAAACATCGGAAGATATTCTATGTGCTTGTTCAATGGATTAACAGGAAATTTGAGACCAACATCTTTCATTGTTGAGTTTTCTTATGATAGAAATTTTATTTAAAGTGTACAAATGGCACCATTTGAAGGATTATATGGAAAGCGGTGTCAAACATCAAATTTTTGGGATGATGTAGGTGAAAGGAAGTTAATGGGACCAGAATTGGTAAAAGAGATGGAAAAAAGGTCAATTGATTTATAAGACCATGAGAACAGCTCATAGTAGATAGAACATTTACAAGGACAAGTAGAGGAATTATCTTTATTTCAATGTAGGCGATCATGTCTTTCTCAAATGTTCTCCATAAAAAAGTTTGACGCATTGTCGAATGAAAGGAAATATGAGTCCACAGTTCATTTTACCCTATGAAATCTTTGAGAAAGTTTGATAAGTTGCCTAAAAATTGGATTGACCTGTAATTTTATCCCCAGTACAAATTTTTTTTTTCTTGTTTCAATGTTGGGAAACTATTTTTCATATCAATCTCATGTTTTATGTCTAGAGGTAGTTCATTTAGAAGATAATCTTTCTTATGTGGAATAGCTAATAGATATTCTTAACCGAAAAGTGAGAGTGTTACCGAGTAAGGTAATTCATCAGATAATGGTTTTGTGAAAAAACCATATGTTTAAAGAGGCATCATGAGAATAAAAAAATTCTATGTGGGATAAATACTCCCACTTATTTAATAAGTAAATAAAATTGTGAGGATAAAATTTCTGAAATGGGGGAAGGATGGAACATCTTAGTTATTTAAGGAATAATAAATTTTTGTATCTATTAATATTTTTGAATTAAATAAATATTTTAGTTTAAATAGGACTCTATGTATGATAGAGTACCAAACACAAAACAACAATTATCTCTTAAATCTTATGTTTCACACAACACTGAGTTATACTGAAACATAATACAATAACAATATTATTATTTTAAATGATAGTTAACACCTAGTTGTTATATTGGTGAGAATGAATAGAATTAACTATATTATGATTTTACATATCTGTTAAATGTTTTTAAATTTATCCAATAAATTTTAGAGGCTTAAAATGATAATGTATCCAATTTTAAGCATAAAAAACTCTTATATTTTTAAAAGATCCTCTTACCACCTTTTGATAGAGAACCCTTTTTAAATATTGTTCTTGTAACCTTTATAGGTAATATTTGATAAAATAAACTTCTTATTTATATTTTGGAAATCAAAATTTACTTTGGTTTAATGATTGGTATTTTTCTGATAAAATTCATATTTTAACAAATAGGGAATAATATTGAATTTTAATTCAAAACCTCCTTTTCATATAATTTATTTATATAGTTATATTATTCTTTTTATTGGTATTAAATCGTAATGAGATTAGGTTTTTATCATATAATCCAATTTTGGTCATTGGATAAACTTTCATGTTGAAATTAGATACAAACACACATCAATCTTTTGATGGGTTTTACCATTAAAAAACTTGTTTTACCATATTGACATTGAGAATTAAATTTAAATTAATCATTGAGACTTTTGTGTTATTAATTTTGAAAACTGGATCCCATATTTGGAATCTGAAGGCCCAAATTATATATCTAAGTCCCTTTTATTTTTGTACATTTTGAATAATATCTTCAATAATTTTTTTATTTACCATGTTTAATGGGTAAATCTGGTAAATAAGGATAAATATTAATACAATAATAATATAAAACTACCCTAAAACGTTCCCTAATTCTATAAGATGAGATATTTTCAACCATGATCATCCTTATATATATTTTAGGACCCCATGGATCCACTTGTGTGTGATAATGACATGTTATAATAATTAATTTAAAGTAGTGAGAAATACAACACAAACAAGTATCTTTTTACTAAAACAAATTTATGGTGGGGTTATATAATAATTATATATGAAAATAAATAGTCATTAGGAATATAAAAATATTTCCTACATCATGTTATTTCTTTTATAATTTTTTTAAATTAAATAAATAAATTTATTTATGACACAATGATGTTGCAGTGATTACCTTATTTATATAAGATTAAAATAAATGATATTATAAATGTTAAAATAAATTTAATTTGAATATGTTCATTGCATACACCAATTTTTTGGACTATTATTAAATTTTATATTTGAGTTGATGTATTTTGATAGACTGAATAAATTTGTTATGACTTTAAAAAAAATCAACTAATAAAAAGTGTCAAAATTTACATAAATGAGTTTAAAAACAATACAATTTTATTAAATGATATAATAGTCATAAAATTATTATATTCATCCAAATGTCATAAATAATATAAAAATATTTATGAATGATCCAATTGAGGTTTGATTAGAGTTATATAGTAACCATATTAACTATATAGTGTAAAAATAAAAAAAAGACTTGATAAGAGTTAGTTTATTTAACTAAGAGTTAAATCCAAAAGATAATGTAACATTTGTGAACTAAAAGTGTCTAAAACACATTGGTTGAAAGGATTTAGACATATAATAATATTATCCTTGAAATATATCACCTCGTAACTATTATAATTCGAAAATCATATTATAATAAAATAATATTTCAAGACCTTCCAAAAGTTCCCATCCTCTGTCTTATAAAAGGCCAGCAACTCTGGCCACTTACTCACACCTCTCAAGAACCTTGGATCCTCCAACATCTACTCAAATAAGCTCCCAACATCCCTAACTTTCTTTTATAATCCTTACCTTGGAAATAAGGCAATTCAATAAATTCTTTTGGCTCAAATCCAAAAGATAACCCGATTTAGAGGTAACATCTTCTTTCAATCACCTTTCATTTATTTTATTTATCCCACCCCGAACTTCTCTTTATTACATTATTTTATAAAAAAAGAGTTTCTTAAATATACTATTATTATGTTATAATAATGTTTTTACCAAAACTTACACACACCTACATATAATGGATATAGAACATATTGTTTCTATGTACGGTGAACTACTTTCTCACAAAACGATGATTATTAAATTTTCTCCTACCACCTATCAGGGTGTCCATTTTGATGGAACATTATTTATATATAATATTTATATTTTCCATATTATTATTTAATTTTTTATTTAAAACATAACATTATGCTTTCTATAATGTTTAAATATGATAATTTCATTTGTGGAAGTGTGGACTACCGTACCCTCAAAAGTACAAGACTCATTCATGCCATACATAAAACATATAAAGGATAATGTTAATGAAATTTTATAAAATATTTAACATATATATATATATATAAATATATATTTTATAGTGGAATTAAAATATTCCTATTTATAATATAGTTTTCATTCCTATAATACAACAATGAAATGAAAGTAGCATTAATGTGCACATATGACCTATCATCTCCATGAGAGATTCATTTAATTTGTTAGCTCCAAATGTTATAGAATATTCTAAATATATATACTAGATATATATTATATTTATATAATGAATAATTTTTTTGAGATAGTGGACTTATTTCCACAAGGATAATTTGCATCAAAATAATTTTATTTTTGACTCAAGTACCGAACATCGACAAAAGATCTGATATGAACTCAAATAATTAACTATTTGTTATTACAAGGTAATAAGTGATATAAAATGTATAATAAAATTAAAGAAGGTTCTAGAAAAGTATAAATTTATATAATTTTATTATTCAAAAAATTAATGAATGAATGAGACAAGTCAAACTCAAGGAAAGGGACTTCATTCTCAAACTCCTTTCATGGAGGCATATTTTGATTTATATACAAACTTATATTATAAGGTGTATAATCATCAAATTTGACTTTTAATTTCATTCAATGAGTTTCAAAAGTAATATTTTTTATGATTTTGTTTCTAACTGACAAAAGGAATGCTTCTCTTTAATGTACACAACAACGATGACCTTTCCACCACCGCGATCATTATTTCATATTTCGACTACTCTAAAAGATGTAATGTTTTAAAAAAGAAAACTAAATTCCTTATAAATTTTTAGGTATTATGGTATTGATATTGGGTTAGGGAATGGATTGATCATATCAATATCTATAAACGATGACCTATGATTGTAATAGGGAAATGTTATTTTTCTTCTATGCTTGTTCATCTGTTATGATTATGTTATGGTTCTTGGAATTGCTTATATATATGGGTGGTTTTGGGAGAAACCAAGGGTGGGTGAGCCCATGATAGCTCTCCAATGCATTGGTAAATATGGAAAAGGTAAACTTTACAGTTTCTCCTAAGAGATTTATGGAATATACTATGGTGGGTATTCCAAAACATAACTATGACAGTTACTCCCTATGTGGTCATGGAATGTAGAAAGTAAGTATTATATGGATGCCACAAGTTACATTTATGATTTATGATTGATATTATGTTCTCATGATTTTTATGAATTAATGGGTTTATAAATATTAATGGACTAAGGTTTTATTTCCTTATTCCATCCCTTATTGAGTTTTATGCTCATCCCACATTTTTTGATATTTTTTCACAGGGTATAAAGATGAGTAAGATAAAGGAATAATTTGAGAATATTTTTACCAAGAAAAGATATCATGTTTTTAAAAAGGTTTTAATTGTTGAAGAAAATGGATATCGTTTTAGTAGTATCTACTTTTTTGATTATGGGATGATATCTATTAAAAATGGCATAATTCTTTAAAACTCTATACATGAAAAGATCCTCAATCTAAATTAATGTAAAATTATTTAATTATCTCAAGAATAGGTAATGTTTTAAGGCTGGATAATTATTGTTTTTATTAGAGGTTGGTTTAGATAACTTTAAGGGTTATGATATTGTTAATAGAATATCCATAAATTATGTATTACTTTATAGTCAAATTGAAATAGGAATGGGGGATTATAATGTTTCTTCATATAAGATTTGTCTTTTCAGAACGAGTTTCCAACGATGAAATAGGGTTGATGTGTTAGGAAGACATACAAAGGAAAGAAACCTTCCAAATAAGAAACTTGAGATGGTTGGGATGGGAGACAAATACTTTTTTGTAGTAATAGATCATTTGAAAAATTGTTTAAATGGCGGTGGTATCCATGCATGCGATCCACCAGATCAACCAGAGAGGAACATGTCAGTAGTGGATCATTTCATGAAGAAATGTCCTCAATAATTTAGAAGATCATTTAGCCCTGTGATATCTGAAGAGTAGATTAAATCCGTAGAAATGACTATCGATGTAATGGGGTGTTCAGAGCATCAAAATTTTATTCTCTCTATTTACCATTTTAAAGGTGAATCTGATCAGCAGTGGTCAATGGTTAAAAAAATCAATGATAGTGAGGAGATTGATGATCTTGATTGAGATTAATTAAAAGGTATGTTTCATGAAAAATATTTTCTTAAAATGGGTGGACAGAGGATGGAAAAACAATATTTAGAATTGAGGTGGGAGGATGAATTAGTGGCTACTTATGAAGAAATATTCGCTCATCTGGAAAGGTATGCTCCAAATTTCAAACGATTTATCGATAGTAAAATCAATTGTTTTTTACTTAGGATTAAAGAAAAAATATTAAAGGTAATTAGCATCTCAATAGTTCAAATGTTTTCAAAATCATGTTTGATGTTTAGAGAAGGTGGAAATATATTTTTCCAAGGAACTTGTGTTCTTTAAAAGACAACAGAATAAGAGGTCGAGGTGGAAGAAAAAATGGAAGAAAACTTTAAAAAATTCTGATGGAAAGAATATTATGTTTAATGTTTGTGAATCTTTTTGGTAAAAAGCACATTGGGGACTGAATTTTGAATTCTGGTAACTACTTTTGATGTGGTAAAATGGGATGTAAGGTACACAATTGCACTGAAAATGATCAATGTAGTGGTATGAAGAAATATGATTTATAGTTAGTAAATTGTTTTATGTGAAATGAGATGTGTCATTATGAAAATAAGTGTTTTATAAAGAAGTAAAATGATGGAAATAATATAGTATACAAGTAGAAAGGTGTGATTAAATCCTTTGTGAGTACTTCAACAGATGTTGGGCCATCAAATGAAGTAGTATGAGTTACATTTTTTGTTTATTCAGATTAGGCTAATGTGTTGTTTGATTCCAAGTATGTACATTCATACATTTCTGGGACATGTTCTAGTAAATTGGGAATTCCTTATAATGAAATAAATTTTTAACTTGTGGTAAAAACACCTAGGAGAAATGTTGAGATAATAATAAATTATAAGAACCTTCATGTCCTTATCTACGGAAATATCCTACATAAAAACATTATTATTTTTCATCTAGTAGAGTTTTTTTTTTGTATGGATTGGATTACCTTATATCATGATAAGTTTGACTACAGATTTAAAGTGGGGTTTTTAGAATGAATTTAAATTTGTTTACTAGAATGAACCCTTAGTTTTGATAAAATATTAGGTAGCTGAGAAACATGTAAAATATAGAAATGAATGTTACCTATCACATATTATTGAAAAAAATGAACTCTTCAGATTAATGATGTGCTAGTGGTAAATGAGTATCATTATGTTTTTTAGAAAGATTTTCCTTATGTAATACATGATTGGGAAGTTGAATTTACTATGGAATTGGTTCCTGGTGCTAAGACAATTTCAAAACCCCCTTATCGAAAAGATCAAATTGAACATTAATATTAAATGAAGCAGTTGGAGGAGTTATAAGATAATAGTTTCATTCAACCTAGAACATCACCATGGGGTTCTCCTTTCTTGTTTGTTAAAATGAATTATGGTTCAATGAGACTTTTCATTGATTATAGATCCATGAATAACATCACTATTAATAACAAGTATCCTTTGCCTCATATAGATGATTTGTTTGATCAGATCCAGGGAGATCTGTATTTATCAAATAATGAATTGATGTTAGGGTACCCTCAGTTGAATGTAATGGAAGCAGGCATTCTGAATACCATGTTTCATACTAGAAACGGCCATTATGAATTTGTAGTTTTTTTGGGTTAACAAATTCACCAACTTTAATCTTGGATCTTATGAATTGAATTTTCTGTGAGTTCTTGGATAAGTTTGTGGTTGTTTTTATTAATTGTATTTTGGTATATTATAAAAGTAATTAGTATCACGAAAGTAATTTAAGGGTTGTCTTTTATACCATAATAGAAACAAAACTATATGGGAAATTCAGCAAGTTTGAGTTTTGGTTATAAAAAATTTCTTTCATTGGTCACATTGTTTCTAAATATGGAAAAACTATTGATCGTTCTAAAACAAAATTTGTTAAAGAATTACCATAACCCACAAATATAACCATTAATTGTATTTTTATTGGTTTATCATGTCATTACCGGAGTTTTTTTGATACTTTTTCATCATTATCTATACCAATAGCTAAGTTTACTTGAAAATGTGTAATGTTCATCTGGACAAAAGAATATGATTAATGTTTTTAGTAAATCAATATAGGATTGGTGGAAGCTCCAGTTTTGGTACTGCATTCTCAAAATGGAAAATTTTTTATCTATAGTGATGCTTTTTTTATAGTAATTGGATTTTTCCTAATGCGGAATGATCAGGTAATTGGTTATGCTTTAGGACATCTAAAAATTAATGAGGCAAATTAACCTACACATGATTTTGATATTTATGCTATTAAGTTTGCTTTAAATTTTTAGAGGAATAATCTATATTTAGTAAAATGTGAAATATATACTGACCATAAAAGTTTGAATTATATATTTACATAGAAATAATTTAACATGAGATAGTGAAGATGGATAGAATTAATCAAGGATTATGATTTCAAAATTTATTACCATCTTTTAAAAGTGAACAAAGTAGATGATTCTTTGAGTCTAAAAAGTAATGATACATTAACCATATTACATTAGGAACATGACCCTTTGTTTAATAATTTGATGAAATTTTTTATTTTAGTTCTTGGTGTATGAAATTACAGAGTTTTATTTTAGGTTTCCATGCAAACATCTATTGAATATAGAATGAAGCAAGCATAGATGAAAAATCGTGATTTGTAAAAAAATGTAGAGTTGATTCATAAGGATAAGTTTCTTAAATTTATCATTGATAATGATTTTTTTGAGAGTTTTGAAGAGGTTATATGTTCCTTGTGATTCACAGTTGAAGAAAGAGTTGTTGTGTGAAACTCATAGTTCTTGGATATTTGTTTATCATAGAATTACAATGATGTACAATGATCTTCAGGAGTATTTCTGGTGGGGTGGAATGAAATGAGATATTGATCACTTTACTATGAATTTTTTGACTTGTTAGTAGGTGAAATAAGAACAACAATTTCTGAAGGGGATTCTTGATCCTTTTCCTATATTATAGTGGAAATGAGAAAATATATCCCTAAACTTCATTGGGGGATTAGAGAAGACATATCTAGGTAATATTTCAATTTGGGTAATTTTTGATTGATTGAATAAATCTACACATTTTATTCCAATTAGAGATACACATTATTCAGATCAACTTTCTTGGTTATATCTTAAATAAATAGTTAGGTTACATAGAGTTCCTCTCTCTATTATATCGGATCCTAATCCCAGGTTCTCTTCAAACATTTGGAAAGGCTTTCAGAAGTTGTGGGTACTGAATTAAATTTTTTACATATTATCATCTGCAATTAGGTTGGTAAAAAAATGAAAAATTGAAACATTAGATGATATGATATTTTCTTTTTTAGTGGATTATTAGGGAAGTTAGGACCAACATATTTTTTTGGTTGAGTTTTCATATAATAACTATTTTCATTCCAGTATACAGATAGTGCCATTTGAAGAATTATTTGAAAATTTGTTCCAAACTCTAAATTTTTTAGATGAAGTAGGTGAAATGATGTTTATTGGACTAGAATTGGTAGAAAAGATTATAGAAAAAGAGCAGTTGATTTTGAAGCACCAGAGGACGACTCAAAGTAAGCGTAACATTTATGCAAATAACCAGAGGAAGGATCTTTCTTTTGAGGTGTGTGATCATGTCCATCTTAAAGTTTCTCATTGGAAAAGTGTGATGCGTTTTGGTAAGAATGGAAAGTTGAGTCTGCGGTACATTGGATCCTATGAAATCCATGAGAAAATTGGATTAGTTTCCTATAGAGTGAATTTACCTCTGTGTTTATCCTAGGTACAAATTTTTTTTCATGTTTCAATGATGAGAAAATATTTTTTGGATCCATCTCATGTTTTGAGCCTAGATGTAGTTCAATTGGAAGAGAATCTTTTTTTGAGGAACACTGAGTACAAAATCATGAACACAAATAGAAAGTGTTTTTGAATAAAGTGAATCATTAGGTAATGGTTTTTAGTAAAACCATATGGTTGAAGAGAAAACATGAGAATATGAAATAACAACGAGAGATAAATATCCCCACTTATTTGTTAAGTGAATAAAATTGTGAGGACACAATTTCCAAAAGGGGGGATGAATGTAACATCCTTTGTATTTATAGAATAATAAATTTTAATATATATTAATATTTTTGAATTAAATATTAATTTTTGTTTAAAGGGGAAACTATGTATGATAACATACACGACACGTAACAATGGGGTTCTCTTAAATCTTACATTGCACAAAACATTGAGTTATATAGGAAAATTATACAACAATAATATTATTATTTTAAATGGTAGTGAAATCCTAGTCAATGTATTAGAGGGAATGAACAAAAGTAACTATAATATGATTTTACATATTTTTTTAAATGTTTTTACATTTAGCTAATGAATTTTATAGGTTTAAAATTAGAATGGATCCAATTTTAAGCATAAAATACACAAATATTTTTAAAAGATACTTTTACCTACTTTTGAAAGAGAACCCTGCTTAAATCATGTTTTTTCACCTTTTTAGGTTATATTTGAAAAAATAAACTTCTTATTTTGAAGTGGGATGGAAAAATTTACTTTCGTTTAATTTTTTTGTATTTTTATGATAAAATTCATATTTTATTGAATAGTTAAAAATACTGAATTTTAATTCAAAAATGCCTTTTTGTCTAATACATTTATATAATTATGTTTTTCTTTATTTGATTATAAAGTCTAATTAGATTATGTTTTTATCCATATTTTGTCATTGGAAGAAATTTCACATTGAAATTAGGTACAAACGCACGTCAATATTTTGATGGTTTTTACCTTTAGAAAACCCAGTTTCTCATTTTGAAAATGGGAATTAACATTATATTAATTACTACAACTTATATGTTTTAAATTTGGAAAATTGGATTCCAAATTTGGCATCATATTACTCAAATTATTTAAATAGGTCCCTTTTATTTTTTGACACTATGAATAGTACTTCAGTAATTATTTTTATTGACAATGGTTAATGGATAAATCTGGTAAATAAAGGTAAAAAAATCATATATTAATAACAGAAACTAACCTAAAATGTGTCGTAATCCTATTGGATGAGATATTTCTGACCACGAGAATCATTAGGTTGATTTTAGGACCCCGTGGAGCCACTTCGATGTGATAATGAAATGTTATAATAATTAATTTAAAGCAAAGTGAAATATAACCCAAACTTGTATAATTTTAGTAAAAAAAATAATGTTTTGTTATTTAATAGATGTATTTGACTGTAATGAATCTTTATAAATATAAAAATATTTCCTATATCATGGTATTTTATTTATAATTTTTATGATTTAGATAAATAAATTCTTGGATGACACAATAATGATACAATGATTACCATATTAATGAAATATTCAAATAATTGATATTAAAAATATTAAAATAAATTTAATTTTAATATTTTGAGGCTATAAATAAATTTTATGGATGATTATGACATTTTAAATTTTATTTAATTTAGTTTTACTGAATTAATAATGTTTTTATATCTCTAATAAAAATCAATTACTAAATATTTTCATTTTCAGAGAGCACAAGGGGGCTGTCCTTGGCAGTTTATATGGTTCATTTGGCCTTGTTTCATCTCTCGAAGTTGAGATGATCGGTATTATGTCAGCGGTGGAGCAAGCTTATCACCGTGGTTGGAACAATATCAAGATTGAATGCGACTCCAACACTATTGTTTTCACCATTATGAATGGTTCCTCTCATCTATATTGGAATCTTTCTAATTGGTGGACCAAATGCTTGGATCATCTTTCGTCCATGAATTATTTCATCACTCATGTCTACAGGGAGGCAGATTCTGTGGAAGATGGACTTGCAAATAAGGGCGTCAATGGCATTGACTTCATATGGTGTGATGTGATCCCTGATGACCTTCTCTCTTTTATTCATAGGGACCAATGTAAACTTCCTATCTTCAGACTCTTGTAAGTATGCCCTTATTTTTTTCTAATAAAAGTGGCTTGCCCTTTTGGGAAAGTTCTCATCTTAAAATAAAAAAAATTACTAAATATTATCAACATTTACATAATTGAGTTTATAAAACAAATACTATTTTATTAAATCATATTATAGTCATAAAAATATGATATTCGTAAACCTGACTTAAATAATGTTACAAATTTCATTAATTATACATTTGAGATTCTATTTTCATTTATAGTGGCTATATTAACCATATACTATAAAAATAAAATAAGAGATGGTAAGAGTTAATTTATTTGACTAATGGTTCAATCCAAAAGATAAGGTTAAATTTATGACCTAAACCTATATAAAACCTATTGGTTAAGTTTGTTGAGACACATAATCATCCTATCCAAGAAATATATCACTTTAAAACTATTATAATTCAATAATCAATTTATAATAAAATAATATTTTAAGACTTTCCTAAAGTGCCCCTCTTCCCTTTTTGAAAAGGCTACCACCTATATCGACTTTATCACATATCTAAATCTCCTTGCCTCATCTAGATTATACTCAAATAAGATCTCAATATCCCAAAATTTCATCTTTGAAGCCTTACCTTGGTCCGAAGGAAATTCAAAAAAGTGTTTTGTCTCAATTCAAAAGAAGATACCCGATTAAGATGTAACATATTCTCTCAAGCTCCATTCAGTTATTTTCTTTCTAAAATTCCTTAACCTATCTTTATTAAATTATTAAAAAAAAATAGTATAATAAATATAGTATTATTTTTTTATTCTTAGGTTTCTACCTACACTTATGCACATCTACATCTAATGGATATAGAACATACTGTTTCTATGTACAATGAACTACTACATCATAATATGATGATTGTTCAGTTTTGACCTACCACCTATAATAGTGTCCATTATAATGGAATTGTATTTATATGTGATATTTATATTGTCTCTATTGTTCATTAATTTTTTTACAACATACATCTATACTTTCCACAATGTGTAAATATAATAATTTCAATTGAGGAAGTGTGGAATACCTCCCCCTCAAGGTGAGAAGACTCATTAATTCCATACATGAAACATATAAGGGATGAAGTTAATGAACATATGTAACATATATAAAATTGATATAATACTGGATTTATAATATACCTATGTATTACGTATTTTTTATTCCTTTAATATGACAACGAAATGAATGTAGCATTAATGCGTACGTACGACCTACCGTCTCTGTAAATGGTGCATTTAATTTATTATCTCCAAATGTTATAGAATATTCTAAATAAAGAAATAATAGGTATATATGATATATAATAATTAGTAATAATATGGAGATAATGTACTTATGACTACATGGATAATTTTCATCAAAACAAGTTCATTTTTTGACTAAAGTACCGAACATTGACCAAACGTCTGATATAAACTCAAATAATGAACTAATTGTTATAACATAGTAATTAGTAATATAGAATTAATAATAAAATTTAAAAAGGTTCTAATGAAATTATAAACTATCCTATGTTTATTATTTCAGAAATTAAGGAACAAACAAGACAAGTCAGACTCAAGGTAAAGGACTTTGTCTCTATCTCATTTCATTGAGGCATATCTTGACTTATATACAACCTTCATTTATATGATTTATAATCAAACCATTTGAATATAGATTTCATTCAACTATTTTCAAAAGGAATATTCTTCTTACAAAAACTTTTATTAGATGAAAAAATGAATGTTTATTTTTAACATACATAGTGACAACGACCTTTCTGTCACCGTGATCATTATTTGATATTTGGCTTCAACTACATGAAATAATGTTTTAAAAAATTCAATTAAATTCCATATTCCTTTTTAGGTATTTTGGTATTAAAAATGGTTTTGAGAATTTATTTATTATATCAATATATTGGAATTACATCTAATGATTTAAATGTGGAAATGATATTTTTCCTTTATTCTAGTTCATGTGTTATGATTATGTTATGGTTCATGGGAATTTATTTTTTATACAGGTGGTTCCATGATAAAATAAGGGTGTGTGAGCCCGTGATAGCTCTCCAATACATTGTGTTACATGACTGAGGTTAAAGTTAATTCCCCCCCTAAGTGATCTAGGTAATATACTATGATGGGTATTCCAAACGTAACCATGAAGGTTACTCCCACTGTTGCTTTGGAAATTACAAAGCAATTATAATACGGATTCCACAAGTTACCTCTATGATTTATGATTTCTATAAATTTATCACGATTCTTATGAATTCATGGGTTTTTAAATATTCCTAGACTAATAATTTATTTATTTATTTTATCCCTTAATGAGTTTTTATGTTCATCCCATGTTTTTTGAAATGTTTTCATAGGGTTTAAATATGAGTAAGATAAAGAAAGAAGTCAAGAAGTTTTTATCAAGAAACAAAATCATATTTATTAAAATGGTTTTATTATGTGAAAGAATGGATACTATCTTGATAGTATCTTATTGTAGGACTTTTGGATGTTATTTTTAATTATTTCATAATTATTTAAAAATCTAAACCTCAAAAGATCATCGATGTTAATTAATGTAAAATTATTAACTCATCTCACGATTAAGGAATATTTTAAGGTTGGGGACTTATAAAAAATGAATAAAATGTCTCAAGAAGGAATTTTGGTACTTGGAAATTGTCATATCTAGAGAAATTATAGGAGAACCATAAAATTTATTATCACACAACCGTTGTGTTATAGAAAGTGAAACTTTTGGAGACAACTAGAAATGAATAGTTTGATGATTTATTGAAGTTAGTAATAATTATATCATCATTTAAAAGTAATATATTTTTTATATTTTAAACATTAAATTATTAGTTTTCACAATTACATGATGATGTAATGTTTTTAAACTGTTAAAATGATAAATTTTTTGTATTATTGTTAAATTCTATTTTATTTTATATAAAAAAATGGTTAATATTTATTCACATGATTTTTCTATGATAAAAAATATAAATATTAGGTATATTAATTCTATAAAAATTGATTATATTTAGAATATAGGAGGCCTCAATATTCCAATTTTATTTTACTATATAAATTGTTAAAAAAATATGTACTATAACTATGTGAAATCAAAGTTAATAAATATATATTTTATTATTCTTGCATGAATAGTCAGCAAAGAAAATGAAAATAAATTTTTTTTAATAAATTAATCATTGTAAGACCCCTCATAATTTTTTATTTATATTTTTTTTACCTATTAAAACTACATATTTATATGGTTAAAAATATAAATTTAGTATTTTTGATGACTTTAGTAGATATACACGGGTTTAATTTTTATCCAATAAAAATGAAAATTTGTCTAGTTATTCTATTTTCATTAAATTAGTTCAAAATTAAAATGGAATTTTAATTTATGATTTTATAAGTGATAATGGAAAATAATTAAGGAATATATAAGTTATTTATTTTTGGAATAGAATTGATATTTTCATTAATTTTCTACAAGTATATCACCATAAAAATTTAGTTATTGGAAGAAATAATAAAAATACACTTTAAAAGGATAGATCATTATTTAATTAATTTAATCATCCAAAATATTTCTGGATTGAATAAGTAAATATTTTTTGTTATATATCAAACAAAATTTAAATTAGATATATTAATAAGAAAACCCATTATGAATTATTTAATGATAAGATACATAAAACTGGGCATTTTAGATCCCTTAGTTTTAATGTTTTCAACATAATAATAATTATTATGTGGATAAATTTTATGTTAAATTAGATCAAGATATATATATTTTTTCGATATTCTATGTTAAATAAAGATTATTGAGTCTATAAAAATTATAAAATATGTATTTAAGTATCTGATCATGTTAAATTAGATGAGAGTAAATTATATAATAAGAATTTATGTTTTGAAAAAAATTAAAGAATAATTTAGAGAATTAAATTTTGGTGAAGACGTAAATAAAAAAGAATACAAATTTTTCAATGAATAGAAACTTATAAGGACTATCATATTGAAATAATAATTATAAATTTTGATTATAGAGTTGATGTGTGAAATTCATTAAATAATTTTTATTGTCACTATGTTTTTTTTTGATTTAATACCAAATGTTTCTAGAGAAGATTAAAAATAATCTAATTGGAATTTAGATATGGAAAAAGAGTCTAATAAAATTTTTATAAATGGGGTTTAGGATTTGTTTAAACAATAAAAAATTCAAATAATAATAGAAAAAAGATTATTTTTAGGAATAAACAATATGATTAAGAACAAATTATAAGAAATAAAGAATGGACGGTTCCACAATAAATTTTAAATGAAGAATTAAATGATTATGATGAATATTTTGCACAAATTTCTAGGATAGAGGTGATATTAATTTTATTTTCATATGTATCTTTTCATTTTTTGATGCTATATCGAAGGAATATAAATGCTTATTTTTAGATATAGTCATTTCTAATGAACCTTTTATTAAATAATCCCCTATATTTGAACATAATGAATTTCATAATCGTGTTTTAAAACATTATAAATGAATATATATACTTAAGAAAGTTCCTTGAGAATATTATGAATGAATTAAAATAATATATTTGAAAAATGGTTTTCTAAAAAGAAACTTTTTTTCCGAATTTCTTCATTAAAGAGATTCATAAAGATATTTTGATTATCAAAATTTATGCGGAGGATATTTTATTAAAATAATTACATGAATTATTTTGTAATTAATTTATAAAATATATGAATATTGAATTTAATATAGTTTTTAAGAGATAATTATAATTCTATTTTGGACTTTAAACTTTTATTAAAAAACTGATAGAATATTTTTGAATCAGTTTATCTATGATTAGTTAAAATAATTTGAATTGATTCTAGAAAATGTTTAAGAAAACATATCATCTCTTTATATAAAATATCTATGGTATAAATGGTAAATATATAGATACCAAACTTTTTAGAGTTATGATATGAATCTGAATTCATCTAATAGCTAGTAAACCTGACTTTATATTTCTTATAAACACATGTTCTTGGTTTCATGTTGACCCTAAAAGAAGTCACTTTAAATTTTTAAAAGAGTTATTAGTCATGTTAAAGGAAATTTAAGTCATGTTATGTTTTATCTTGGTAAAATAGCATTAGATTTAGTTAGTTATTTTGATTCTAATTTTAGAGGATTCATAAAAGAATGAAAAATTACTTTAGGTATTTGACATATTTTAGGAAATATTTTGATTTTGTGGAGTTTTATACAACACTTGTTGGGTTTTTATCTAATTATGAAACAAAATACATATCTTTTTTGTAAAATTTTATTCTAATTCATTATTTTTTATATACACTCTATCTAATTTTGATGTTTATTTTAATAAATTACCGATTTGTTATGAAAATCCATATGCTACTTTTATTATAAATATTCTGTTATAACATTATAATAAAAAACATAATGAAATATGATATTATTTCATTAATTATCATATAAAAGGGATATATTTTTTAGAATATATTTCAATAATAATCAATTTCTGCTTTATTTACGAAACTGTTGTAAATAATGAAACTTAAATGGATTAAATTGGAACAAGGAATGATTAAAGACAAATGTATATGGAATGAGTGTTTAAATTTCTTTATTTATTAATTTTTTTAATATTTTGTTGGATATATTATATAGTATTTCTATTATTTTTGAAGAAAGACTAAAAATTTAGGTTACTTCTAATATTTCTTTCGAAAAGGGAAAAAGATGAAATTTCAGTGATGTTATTTTATTTTCATCATATTTTCCAATTATTTCAAGAAAAATATACTTTTTATGAAAATTACAAATCTTTATATGTGAATAAATTTAGGTGGATTTAGTTATTTTATAGTTTAATTAATTCAGAGTTTAGTTATTTTGGTGTTCAATTATTTTAGAGTTTAATTATTTTTTAGTATGCATTAATGATTTGTTTTTACATTTGAAATACCGAATGATTTTATATTATTTATTTTTTTGATTTTTAAAAGAATGATATTTTATTTTATGATGTTTTATAAGAGGGTTAGTTTTTTTAACAAATATCACGTTATTTATATTTTTTATTTATGTTTATTATTTATACAAAATGAAGATATTTTTTTGGCCATAAATGACCAATTTTTAAATACAAAAAGAAATAAATTATTAGTATTTCTGATTTGAATATTATTTGAGATTGATTATTAGAGTGGAAACATTACTCTCTTGTTATTTTTTATAATTAAATACTTTTATAAAACATAACACAATAAGATAATTACAAAAATCTATAATTATTTCAAAAATCATTGATGATTTAAAAAATCTATCCTTTAGGTTTGATAATTGTTTGATTTTAAGAAAAAACTGTATGGAGTTTATTTGTTTATAATATTTATTATGGTATTCATGTACAATGTTTCCAAATTTTAGTAAGTATTGGTTCTAAATAAATCAAATTATAAAAATAACATTTATCTTTAATGATGTATGTTTTAACATCTTATGTATGAAGATTTAGTTTTTTAGAATATTAAATTCTGTATTACTTTAACACTTTATACATATTTTAAGTTTCATGTTTTTTACAAAGTAAAATATCATATGCAATGTTCCTTATACTATAAAAATATATTACACATCACTATATTCACTATTTAAGCATCTTATGATATTTTTATATCTTACAAAATGAAGTGCCTTAGAAAACTAATATATCTTATTAAATTTCATATTTCATTATGTCTCTTATATCTTAAAAAAATAAAATTTCTTAGTCAATTTAATTATCTTAAAAAATATATATCTTAAAAAATGATGTGTATTAAAATAATTATAATAATTTTTGGAAATTGGACTGAATACCTAATAAATTTTAGTATTTAAGTATTTAAGAAAGTTATTCCTAGAAGGTAGATCATGAAGCATTATGATCTTGACAGAGATGAAACAATATCTAATTTTATTACTTTTAATTATTATAATATTAAAAATTTGTTTTTCTATTTTTCTTCATGTTTATAAAATGTTCTAACGTGTTGGATCACACTTCCAATGTTCATATTTTACTCTTTCAGTCATTATCTGTTACTACCAAGAACATATTTTTTCTTTTGTTTTCACAAATGAGAATACTCATAATTTTTTTTAATAAACTATATAAATTTACGTTATCATATATTTATCCAGGTGTAGAATAAAAATTATATATTTTGGAATAAACATTATAGTTTTATAATAAATCCTTATGAAGTTAGTTTTTGTAAAATGAGCCATCCTTATGAAAATTTAGTTAACCTTATAAACTTATATAATCATCCTTAGGAGATTTCAAAATCATCCTTATAAACTATAAAAATGTCATTATAAATTATAATATTATCCTTATGAAATTATAAATTATCTTTTAGAAGTGAGTTAAAATAACATTTCACTTATAATTAAATGAATATTATAAAATTTTATTATAATTACGATTTTATATCATGCTTATATTTTATGTTACAATATGATACAAATTATTGTTTTTTGATGTTATTTTTAAATATTTAATAGGAATAATTACAATCAATATTTAAGTTCATCTACGAGTAACGCTTTTTAATTCAGAGTGTTTTTATTAGTTTAATTTATATATTTTTTTTATATAATAATATGTTTCATGTTTTGTTTTACTTTTACCATGTATAGTTAAACTTATTCTATGATATATGGAAACAGTTTTTAATATACAAATAGATATATTAAAATTTTGATACCTCGATTGATTCAACAATTAATCATAATTTAGGAAACAATGAGGAAGTAACCATTGGATACTTATCTATAAATTGACACCAAAGGACCCAGATATAACACAATATTTTAATCAAAGAGATAAAAATATTCCTAAAAAGTAATGATAAAAGTACAAATTCCACACCACTGTGATAATTTTTAATGATATAAATCATGGAATCACATTATTGATTTTATTAATCTACTTCAAATTTCTACTATTTTTTATTATTTTTTTTTCTAGTTATCGAGTTGTATTTCTAGTTTATTTATTAATTATTAAACTTGTTTTTTATTAGTTTCCCTTCTAAAATTCGGTATTTGACATCAATTAAAAATTTATTGTGTATTGTTTTTCTATTTACTATAATAGGGATGTGATTTTATATTTTTGGTCCAGCATAATAAGATTGAATTATTGGGTTGTTCCTATAGGGGTGAAAAATGATGGATTTTTTATTATGCCTTAGTATGTAGAATATCATGTCTATAACAAGGTTATCAATCACTTTAAAATTGACGTTATAGTGGATTAAATTTCTATAAAAGAGTATATATATGTTATGATTAGATATAGGATAAATTTTTGGTGAACAACTATAAAAAATCTAGGGTTTATATTTATTATATTTTCTGATGCACCATAATTGAACCTTAGATCTACACTAAATCATAAATTATATATTGTTTTAAATCTAATTTTAATATTTTGTTAAATTTTTAAACATGTCAATTAACCCCACCCCCTATTTACCATCTTGAAATCCCAATAGAGGCTAATAGAACATACAGATGATAGAACTTTTCTTATTTTTCATATTAATTAGTAACTTAAAAAGAAGGTATGGCCCTAGAAAAAACCTTGAAAGAGGCCCATATATGGATTTACACTTCTTGTCTATAGGTAAATAGATGTAGAGGGTTTAATATGATCACATGGACTATGGGATAGTGAAAAAGGGTTGGGGTTTACACCTAGTATGATGAGGCCTCCCTGTGGTTCAACATTGTAGACGACTAATATGAATGTATGTTTTAGGACTGACAATATATTGGAAGACCATATATGGATCCCAGAATCAGTATGTTGATGAAAGAGGACCACTAGATATTGGGGCTGATAAGATGCTCAATATAGTATAGTCATGATTATAATTATGAGCCAAGATGAATTTAAATTATTCCCTAATTATATAGATCATCGCTATAAAGGGAATATGTGATTATAAACACCATTATGAACTTATTATATAGGGAAAAAAACCAAAAAATACCTATTATCATTTGAATAATTGATTTATGGGGTTTATGTTGTTGTGTATAGAAATATCATGTATTTGAAGAGGCCCTATAGGAGGCCTTAATATACTATGATTTTTGAGGCATTAGCCATGACTAAATGGATCTAATAAGGCCATTTGGATATGTTATTCCTTGGTTAGTTAATTGAGTGGGAAAAGTGCTATAATGGAGTATTGATTACCTATTATAGGGTTCCTTTATATGGTGTCCCCCAATGGTCAAATATCTTATTGATAGGTTGAATTAGAAAAATGTTAATATATACTTCTTAGAACCCAAGTTGTGTATATAATTAGTATTTTACATGCGAAGTAATGGTTCACTAAAGTGGGTGTATAAAGGATATTTTGGAAGGAGTTTTTGATTGTTTACCTCAAAAAAGAAATCTCATAGGAGTATTTTACTATGGAATTTATATGGACTCCCTTATGAGATCGCTATAGGGGAGGATAATCCACCTGAATCCCTTTTTATAGTACCCAATTCTTTCAATAACATAAACTTGATGATATACTCAAGGAGGTTTCTTTGAAGGCTTTAAAAAATTATGTGATCTATAAGTAAAACAATTTCTATCTATTTTCATATAATATAAGAAAATAAATAATCATATTATATTCTCTACATGATCAATAAACTGATTATCATTTCATTTTTTCAAGTCCCATACCCAAACTACTATTTGATTATTTATAGGTGGCACTTTGTTACACCATTCCATGTATACACAGTAACATAAGAATTTTATGGTTGACAAGAGTTACACATCTTTGAAGGATTATGACCTCACTTTTGAAAAATTATTCTCCATTGTGAGGATAGAATTACACCATGAAATTTCCTTTCAATGTTACCAGAAAGAGATGCTCATCCACAAAATATTTTCATAAATCTTGCACAAAGTGTTTCGTAACAAAAAATACAGTATGAAATAGTGAAGTATTCTCCGAAAGCTATTGAAAATTCACACCAAACTATTAATATGGTATGTGTCCAAGAAGTATTCCTATAATTCTACTATTATGATATTCTTATACATGAAGGGATCACTTATACATAAAAAGATTACTTTCAATGCTTTTTGAATTTTTCTCTTTTTATGAAACACTTCATGAAAGTGAAAATGAATGTTATTTATTAGAGGAGATTATTCCTTCATTAAGAATATTCCTTTTCCAAATTTCATTCCCTTATAGAATTAATAAAATTAATTATTTTATTTTTCAAGTGTTAATAGTAATATCATATAAATATTTTTCTTTTTTGTGAGGAATTTTAAATTTTATACTATTAATAATTATTTAATTGTTTTCAACTATAGGTAATGATAATTTAATTAAATTTAAGTATTATTCACCTATTTCATTAAAGGAAATGGAGAGAAAAGTAATCAAATTTATGTATATATAGTTTATTAAAATAAATATAACAACTATAAATAAAATAATTTATTAAATTTTAATAATTATTTATTGAATTTTTTTTAGTAAAATGTTTTTAAAAAATACTAAGTCTAATTTATCTTGATTTGATAAGGTATCAAAAATTGTTATATATGGGATTAAATTTTAAACAAAATTTTCACTTTTGATATGTAAGAGTATAGTTAACTGAAAATATTTCCAGGAAATGTTAAATTGACTATGTTTTAAAGAAGATTTCATAGTATATGGAAGACCCTATGTCATTTATAAAGGGGAATTTATGGGTTTAGAGTGTGGATTATCAACAATTGTTTCAAAAAAAAAATAAAAAATGATGGGGGGTGAAAATGATGATTAAAAAAAATAACTTAATTAAATGAGTTTAATAGTTGAAAACAAGTGTATTTTGAAAAAAATGACAAATATGTGATTATTTCAAAGTTACTACACCAATTGAAATGTTCATTGTTCTTAACTGAGTATTAGGTTTTTGTGTATTCCTTTGGTTGAAAGTTAACCAAGATCTTGGGTCCCCAGAGGCTTTTAAAATGATGAAAATAAAGCTAAAAATTGACATATAAATCATGTATTAATGTTACATCCCATTACCATGATTTATGTTTTTCAAAGGAACACTGTGATCTAAAATGTTTGGAAAATAAGTGGATTCTTATATTGTTCAATCAGAAAAACACAAGTCACACACTTAAATTTATAGACCGATCAGTGAGGAAATAAAATTAATTGAGTTAAATGAATAAAAAACGTTATGATAAATCTATAAAAAGAATAAAACTCAATATAAACCAATAGATAAGGTAATTATGCACAAAAACTCTATCTTCAAGTGTGTAGCTCCCTCACAATGATCAAACACCATTTATTGTTCCATCTAGAGGTGGTAAAATCTTGTGTGGAACTCCAACTACATATAAGCTCTACCATTGAGGATAGGGGGATCCAAAACCTCCAAATGAATTATATGACTCTTATGTGGCTCTAAAAAAGCTTCACCATGCCTCTTAGTCAAAATTAAAACTGAGGTTCCCATGGGGCCCCTTTATATCCAAAATTAGAAGTGATTTTGGTTACCTATATTTAATGATACCATTTGTAGCTTGGTTTTTGGTGGTTAGATAGACTTATATCACATTGGAAAGAACTAATTTTTTTACAACACATTTTTAATATGTATATTTGAAGTTTTTGTCCATTTAATGTATAAAATGGGAGATATTTTCAAAATAGAGGACAAAATGTTTCACATTATGATGATTTTTTTCTAGGATATATCTCTTTGGTAGTGACCCTTAATTATTGAATTATTATTTGTAGGATTCATAATAAATGTTGACAATTTAATTAAGGATCATCATGAAATATGTTATCCCAATTGGATTCACAAATTAGCTTCAGTGTTTGTTTGAGTCCACATGTGTGCCACAGCTCCAACAAAGTTTTTCCTTTTCTTCAAATTCATTACTGATCATCAAAGTCATGTCCAACTACAATGAAGTCCTAAAAAAGGAAAATTTCTAGTTTTAACAATGATAAAAATAAAATAAAAATATAAAATATGAAGTGAAATTTGTTATTAAATTTTTAATTTTCAATATGATACCAGTTTACACAATGGTGTATGTGTGAAATAAAATAGTGAATCAAAGTGCAATCACACCCCCACACCTAAATATTTTCACTCTTATTAAAATAAATATTTCCAAGAATAATACATGAATATATTAAAAACATCAATAGTATTTCCAATTCAAGGATAATTTAATTTGTGATAGTAATGTGATCAAATAAAAAACCACACCAAGGTGTTATTCTCAGTGATCAAGGAAAAAGATGTATCATAAATTATATCAGAACTAAATTCATAGGGATTATTGATAAAAAATTAAAAAATAATTCAAAAGTGGAAAATTTCACTAACTAACTACATGACTGTGTCTGATGATTATTTAGTGCAATTCTTTCCTCTTTCAATCGATTAAATATATATAATTTTTGATTTTTGATTTTGAAATTAATCTGTCAAATATAGTTTCCCTACATCCTTTGCTAAAAAATTTCAAGTCCCACTCACATAAGAGTTTATGTAATAGAAACCTGTACCTAGAAACCTAAATATCCCCACATGTTCTACATTTCATCACTCACCTCATTTATTATTTTTGTTGTTTTTTTTCAAATGTTTCACTTGGAAATAATACCACACCCATATCTCAACCCTTGTTTGATTTACTCATGAAAATAATTTTAATAGTTATAACAATATCTCTACTCTTTCTTGTGGAGTGCCACCCTTATTCTCGAATCTTATTCCATCCATGTAATCACCCATGGGATATGTCATTTTCCTCCATTAGGCCTCTGTTCTCTCTATCACATGTCTGTTGCTTCCCTCACCTTGGTATACTTCATTATCACACGTGGGTTTGGATTCCCTCAGAGAGGCATCATTTAGGTCTTGTTTAGTAGTGATTGAATATCTCTCTCATCTAGAAGGTTATTTGATCAAACCAATGAATAGTCTAAGAAATAATATCATTATTCAATCTTATGATAGTGAAGTGAATTACTTGGAACATTGTGACATGTAAAACTTTCATGGATCTCGATATCTCCTAGTTTCCATCCCATAAGATCTAGGGAAATAATCCATGGAAACCCATCCTGGAAGATCAGGACCACCTCCTCAGATCCCCGCAGTGGCTGAGACCTAGACAGATCTTTTCAATTGTTCATTGTTTATTTAATATAATAGATTTAGTGCTTTAAATCAGGCACATGATATCTTAAAAATGTATAATGATGTTCTATCTTTTCATTCCTATATGGTTTTCAATAGTTCCGAAGATAAACATAATATCATTACTATGTCTTCTCATCTTGAAGGCTCATTGATACCTGAGGCCAAAGCCAGTCATCCTTGCAAGTTCTGATCTCTATTATAATCTAAAATAACTAGGTCATTAGTTCCTAGAAAAAATAGACTTCTTGGTTTGATAAATTCATTGTTCTATTGATTTCTTGGTTTCTATAATTCAATATAAACAACATGTTGAGATGATATCAAGTTTTTTAGTTTTTCCTAGTCTCTAGTGGTTTCTACATAGTGATCTAATTAACCAACACATTTAGGTTTTTTGGAAGAGGAAAAGGTCTGTTGAGTTGTTGGGTGCTTCCAACTACTATCTTTTAGTGAATATAATCTATGTAAATATGTTATTCATGTTTTAATTCATGTATACCAAATTAAAAACCATGTAACGTTTGTCATTGAGGAAAGATTTGGATAGCTTTTGGCAAGGGGATTCCTCCTTGTTCGTGGGGGGGGGGGGGGGCATTAATGTCATTCTGGACCTATCAAAGAAAAAAAGTGGTTGTATTTATCTAGGTGGAGAACACCAATTATTTATAGTATTTTCTTCTAGAAATGGCCTTATGGATCTTGGCTTCACTAAATACAAATACATTTTTTGTAATAAACAGAAAGGTAATCATTGAACATAGTGCAGGATTCATAGTTGTTTTTTCTAATCTTTAAGAAATATCAAACTTCACAAATTCAAGGTTCAATCATATTGTGTTATATATCTTGAACCATACTCCTCTCCACATTTTTCTAGAGAAAATATTTGGGCAATAATCATTTTTACTATTTCAATCAATGGGTGTCTTATGCTGAATTCCATTCGGTGGTCTGGCCTTCCTTGATAAAAACCTTATGTGACAGTAGATGTGTAGGTGTCCAAAAAAACTCTGTAGACTTAAAGGGTATTTATAGACATGGTACAAAAATAGAATAGATCATGGTATCAACCTAGAATGTAAAAAACAAGAGATAAAATAATGGAAAGGGCATTGGAGTCTAACTGAGATGATGATTTTTTTCTATGCCCTTATGTCTAGGAAGAACCAATTTGGGAATTCATTCTAGAACAAGAAAGAATGATCCAAGATAATTCCATTGTTAATTGTATCAAGTAGGGTGGCAAGAATATGACCATATTTCAGGCTTTCGTTGAGGATAAAAAGTGTGCCCGTACCCCATATATTAGATTGGATCATGGGCCTTTCACTCAGGACATAGAGGTGGACAGTGGTATGGGGAATTCTTTTTTTAAAAGGATGTTGTCCGAACAAAGTCCCAAAATGGAAATTGGCTACCTGAGGGAAAAAATGAATCTCTTTTTTTTCCTAGGGTGTTTTCTATTGACATAAACAGGTACTTTGAAAACATTCAAGAGGAACTAGAAATATTGGATGCTGTTTGTGCCGTCAATCCCGAGAGTTCTCTGAGTCCTGAAGGGTTCTCAAGATCCTTTTACATTATCTTAAATAATCTAGTGAAAGGGGATATGACCTTTTTCCATTCATTATTTATCTAATTGTGATGATTTACCTCAATTTTTAATGTGTCCACCATGGTCCTAATCATAAAGGTGAAATATCCTTCCTCACTTAATCATTATAGGCCAATAAGTATGTGCGATATCCGTTATATGGTCTTGGAAAATGTTATCGATATAAGAAATTCTATTTATCTACCTCAATGGGTCTCAGATAAATAGAACAACTTTTTCACATGAAGATCAACCAAAGATACTATTGTAATGGTGCATGAAATGGTTGGGGATATGAATAAGAAAACTCTTAGTTCCAACATTGTGGTTAAGGTGGACAAGCACAAAGATCAATACAAAATGTAATAGAGTTTTATTAAAAAGTTATTTATAGCATGGGATTATCCATATGGTAAACTAATCCATTCTTCAGTACATTCAGATCCCCCTTGTTTGTTATCTCCTTCATAGGAAGGAAGTGCGGGTTTCTCAAATCCACTAGTCTGCCTAGGTTGTGAGACCCCTTATATTCCAGTATTTTTTGTAAGGTTCAAGACAATCTGAGCAGATATCTTGAATATATAATCCTCAATTGTACTGTTCAAGATTATCATGATAGGGTTTATTCTAATGACATCTATCATATTTTATTTTTTGATGACATGATTTTCCTTTTGAATAGTAACAGAAGGAACCCTCATGAATTTAATAAAAATATGGGAATTTATTGGAAGTGGAGTTTCTAGGTTATCAACAAGAATAAGAGTAGTGTTTTCTTTTTTAAATGGTGTTTTAAATGATAGAGGAAAATTATTTAAGAGGAGATAATCTTGAAAATAAGGTCTTTTCCCATGGATTATCTAGGGCTCTAGTGGTTCTAGGAAGGATTTGTGTTCATCAATTTTATGGGAACATTTATAAAATTACACATCACATTACCAATTGTAAAATCCTTGTTATAACTTTAATGGGTCTCAGAAATCTTATTAACTATCTTTTATCTTCCATCCCCATGCACGCATTTTCAGTACTGAATGTTCTAAAGTCGATGTTGATGTACATGGAAAAAATTATTACTAGTTTCATTTGGGATTATCATGTAGAGGGTTCAAACAAATAGAAATATTATGAAAATATGGAAAGAGGAATTTGGGAAGGTGGTATTAATCTCAGGAGTGTCATGGAAGAAGTCCAATGCATGCAAACAAGGATTGCGTGAGATTTCATGGAAGGTAAATCTATTTTTTCAATGTTTACTACAAAATGGTATGGGTACTATATTTATAGCTCGAGAGGAGGTTGGTTTATGATTTGACTCTCTATCTCTATCCATATTCCTACTCTTCATATTAAATCAAAATCGATCATTGGTTTTGGCCACATTAACTTTTGTAATGAAAGTAGGTTCAGCTTAACATTTGACATTCTGGGATGTCCGAATCTGGATCTCACATTTTCTCAAGTTAAAAAGTTTGAATCTTTCATCTAAAAATTTTTAAATCCTCACCAACAAGAGATATTTAAAAGTATCAAAATAAATTTTTCACCACATTCTCTCATTTTCACATGGATGACATTAGGGGGATTTTCAATGAAGGGATACCGAGTGATTCCACTATCTATCAATTTGTATGAATACATGAATGATGTTGTTTTGTCCAATCATATACCTACATAATTAAATTTCATTGTTTGGAGTGTGCATCACTAGGCCATAAAAATTGATGATCAGGTCAGGCACAACGATATCTATCATGATTCGGAATGATTTCATTATAGAAATCATAGAGAGGAAACATCTATACATATTTTCTTTGATAGAGAATGGGTGGAGGCTATGTAGAAAATCATGGGAGGTCTGTTTAGCCTAGGTTTTTAAAGAAAAAATTAGGATAACTTTCTACATTCTTGGTTCATAGAGGTAGGTAAAAATGTTATATAATGTAAGGAGAGGGTTTTGCTAATGGATATGGGTTTCTAGAGTATTTTGGGTGATAGAAATCATAGCTACCATAATAGAATCTCTAATTCTTTACTACAACTATTGGTAAAATCCCAATGTTTGGTGGTGGAATTGAAAAATATTTGTAAATGGTGGGAAGGATCGTATTCTCCTAAAAGGCTCATTGATGGCTCCTGACCTTCAAACTATTAGAAACTTCAGACTAGGCAGGGTAATTGGGTGAGTTGGAAACCTACAACATTTGGATTTCTGCTCAACGTTAATAGATCTTTTCTTAATAGTGTAATTGGGGGGGGGGGTTGGATGATTAGTGACAACAAAGGAATAGTTATTCTTGCTTTCAGCTTCATTTTTTGGATTAGTGATACCACATGTCACTGATGATGATCCTAATAAATACAATCATATTGAAAATATAAGATCTCATAAATTCAACAACTATCATTGAATCATAAATTTTTGTAGATCATTCCTCTACCTATTTTGACACATATTTAACTTCTTCAAGAATGTATAAGTTTCCATATGAAGTGGGGAATGGTCCCATAAATTCAATGCCCAAAATATCAAAATTCAATGTTATAGAAATGGTTTTTGTGTAATTTCATTTATTTTGGAGATATTCCTTATCATTTTACTATGATGAAAAGCTTTAATGAAGTCATGGGTATACTGAAATATTTTTCTCAAAAAAGACATGTAAAAAGGACCTTATGACTAGTTAATTGGGAACCAATGTGGCCCCCACAAGAAAGAGTGAGGTAGAACCAAATGACAGAATGAAACACTCCATTAATAATATAAAGCATGGGGAATTTATCAATACATTTTTTCCAATGTTAGATGGCATCCCAAATACACCAATTAGAATAATGTTTGAGATGATCAAATCAATCTTCATTTAAATCCACAGTAATGTATGATGGTATGAAATAATTTACAATTTTAGAATTACAAGGATTAAAATATTTCACTTAGTACAATTTATAATTAGTAAATTGGTCATTTATTGTAATATAAGGGGATGAGTCAATTTTTGAGGGTGGAAGGATCCTAATAATATGTTCATCCACCAAATTATCTGCTTCTTTTTCTATCCCTAATTTCACAATTAAATTATTGAAGTAAAAGCATCCAATGAATGATTCATGGTTTAGATTTAGGTTTTATAAGGGGATACTAGATAGTTTCATGGTTTGAGGACACAATTAATTTGGGCCATTAAATTTATGACCATAATTTATCAAAGGTAAACACAATGTTAAAGAATTATTTTTTAGTTGTTGTGTATCTTTCATGAATGGTCTAGTGAGCATGAGGCATTGTCTATGACATGTGGAGATTGATCAAACATTTTTTATAATACTTCCCCAAATTTATAGTTAGAGGCATCTAATATGAGCTCAAATGGTAAATCACACCAAGGTGGTCAGACTACAATGGTGATGTGAGACTCTATTTCATTTTTTAATAACTTCCTCATAGTTATTATCAAACAAAAATACATTTTCATTCCAGATTAAAGAAGGATATGGAGATTAAAATCTTATTTATTATTTGAAATAAACAATAATAAAATCTATAATGACATAGGAAATACCACATGTCCATCACATTTTTGGGGAAAGGCATCGAATAAATGATGTCTACTTGAAATTATCTACTTGGGAACCGTCCCCATAAATCAAACGTCAAATAAATATACATTTCCACACCATGAAATGTAATTTCTCAAAATTTAATACAATATTACAGTCAATATAGTGACATAACAACGAACCAAGAAATCTAAAAAAATGATCAAAATAGGTTATAAAAATATTGAAATCATCCATGAATACTTACATGAAGTTATCTATGTAATGTGAAAGAATACTAACCAGGAATAAATGTAAAGTAATTAGAGAATTGAACAGACCAAATGGAATCCATCTATATGAAAATGTACCAATGGGGAAAGTGAAGGTTTTCTTTTTTTATCCTCGATCAAGATATGGATATGAAAGTATACAAAATACACATCATGGGAACAGTAGTGGGAATTATCCTCTATAATCAGTAGCATATGGTCAATTAACTAAATTGGTAAATTTTACTTCCTAGTATTCTAGTTTAGTCAAAAATAATCTATACTGATACACCAAATATTCATCACAATGGTTTGAACCAATTCATTATTTTCAATTTTAATTACTATAAGAATAATTTTTTGAGGAACTACCTACACTAGATTGACCAATTGGGTATCATATATTAGGTAAAGGTTTTCAATAAATAATTATATTCTTACCTACTCTCTTAAAACATCATGGAAGTTTGTTTGTAGTCAGTTTTGTGCTTGAATCAATGGTTTAGAATCATATTTTAATAATATAAGATTTATGAAAATTGATGTAATAACATTAAGAATTTCCAGAATTGTTTATACAAATTCTTTTTTATACTCCCTCACAAGGTTAATCAATATTAATTCATTTTATCTAGGTAGTGAACTAGTAATGTTGTCAAGAAACTTGTTTCTATTCTAAATATATGAATATTTTATGTTTTTAGGTAGTGGTTTGTGTTCCAGGACTTGGGAATTTTGGATTAATGTGAGTGGATGTGAAAGTGTGTGGCTAATCATAACCTCTATCAACTGAATGGTAACATTATAAGATGTGTAATAACCATTTATATGATGACAAGTATCATCAATTGTCTTGAGATCCTCAGTGCTCATGAAATCATCAATTAAATAACATGATTGAAAATTTTCTAAACAAGATCAAAACTAAATGCATGATTCATTACCTAGATTTCTTATTAATGATGGAAGAATACAAAGGGGATCAAGAGGATAATATTTTTTTCATGTTATGTGAGTAAAACAATATAATAATGTTAAAGTGATGAATTTTATTCTGATGGGTGGTTCATGGAATCAAGGATGTTGAAGTGGATATTATCACCACTAAAATCTAAATATAATGTACCATTTTAGACATTAATTAGTGTGTCTAGATTTTTCAAGAAGGGACTCTCCAATATAATTTGGGAATGTCTATTAATCTTACCATCTTCCATTTTAATTACATAAAAATTAGTAGGGAAAATAAAATTTTAAACCCCACAAGAAAATCCTCTAACACACTAGTGGGGTGTATATTACTTTAGTTTTATAGATGAACAATAGTACTAGTGGTCTTCAATTACCTAACTTGTAATGAATATAAAATGGAGTGAGGCGTCACATTTATAAAAGCACCCAAATAAAGCCTAGAATTGGAAAATTAATACTCCACAATGGTGTATGGAATTCAAGAATGTTCCAGGATCATTTCATTTGGTGGGAAGTGATGGATCTATCAATGAATAGGCATCCCTCCCAAAGATAACCTTTACATTAACTAAATCTTTCATTTATTGTATACACATCTCTTTAAAAGACATGGAATATTGTAGAATTTACATTACAATATCAATTAATGGAATATTAACCTAAACCTTTTTGAATGTTCCCAATATTTTTTTATCAATTTTTTTGTTTCCTTGGTTGGTTGGAACTTTGTGAAAATGGAAGAGGAATGGTTCTTCATTATGGTTCATCAAATGAAACTCTCTTTCCTTTAGAAAGTATTTTATATGGACTAGTGTTTTCTTTATTTAGATCATTTTTATGGTTCAAATGGTGGTTTCCTTAATATGGGATGAGTTTAGTGGAGGGGTTTTTAAGATTTCAAGTTATGTTCCAAATTAAAGGGTGATGGAACTCACATTTCACTTATCCCTAGGTTTGACATCTGGTTGAGAAGGAAGTTAAATAGACCCTTGTAATTTGGATTTCACCTGCCAATTTGGTGTGTTGGTATAATTGTGTTTTGTAGATCTTCTAGGGATTCTTGTGTGGTTTGTTGTAATTGGATATCAATTTCAGCAATTGGATTCATCATGCCTTCTAGGCTAGGATCATGTTTTGGAGGTGGCTTTTCTAAGAGCCTTTGTGTTTTGGATGAGGATTTATGGTTGGTGGTGGATGATGGATACTCTACTCTAATTTGTTCCATGATTATTGAGGCGGGTTAGAATACCCCCTTTTCTATAAGATTTTTTTTCCTTTCCACCCAAATATGGAAAGATAGTATGGTTATTTTCTAATGGGTTCGGTATAAGGGTTGATGGGGAATGTTTCCTCAAAATTTCTAGAAGGTTATATAAGTTGAGGGAATTAGTGTGAAGAGTGGGTTTTAGTGGGACATATGCCATAATGAGTGGGAGGAGGATTTTGGGATTTCCCTTGGGAATGATCAAATTGTTGGAGAATGGTACTTACTTCTTAAAACCTCATATCTAGTTAATGCTCAAAATTATAACTTTTAACTTATAGGATACATAAAATGGGTACACTATAATTTGAAATAATTTTTTGGGTGGTTTGCACGATCATCGAAATGAGGGTCCTTGTAGAGATTGGGGTTTTATGATCTAGAGTACTATCTATAGAAAAATCAATAATGTTATGATCAATTGGAATTAAAACATCATACATATTTTTATTAAAATTTAATCACTTATTTAGTGGTGTGTGAAACTTGAAAAATTTAAATATTTCCCATTATTCATGAAATATTTTCCCTTATGATTGTATTATTCCAAAAATTTATTTTTTTATTGTGGTAGTTTGATAGGATTGGTAATATTTTTTATGGAAAAGTTGTTTCCTGTCCACCTAGCCTTTATTTTGGGAGCTGACATAGTATAACCAATATTATATAGTGTCTTCTAATTATAAATGTAATTCCCTAAGATTTAATTATTCTTTAGTACATATTTTAGTGTTTTAATATTGATTAAACAATGTGAAATTATTTTATCTTCTTATTTGGGACTATGTGAGTGAGTCTATGGAATCATGGTAAAAAGTGAATTAGACCGGATTTTAGTTTGATGTTTGGTGTTTCACCTTGTGCTTGAATATATAAAGGTTTGATATCAATATCTATTGATATTAGATCCTTTAGTGTTCAGTTATTCTCAACCATTTTATATATGTAATTTTTAGTTTATTGTTTGGTTCAAGAATAATATGGGTTTAGAAAAGTCTAAAGATGTGACATTTCATCCTTTAGAGGATTTTCTACTATGTCTCGATGTCATTGATATATGATCCTTTTTGGTTAGGGTTCCAAAGGAAGTAAATATACTAGAGTATAACACATCATGAACATAACCTAAAGAATAAATAAATTAGAATAACCAAAAATAAATGTAAAGGTAGAAGATAAAACAAATAAATATTCCAAAAAGTTTCAAATATCTTATAAAAACATGCACTCAAAACCAAATCATTTCATCAAAAAGGTGCGAATATTTGACTAAGATTTCATGAATTGTAAAATTTATTAGGATTTGAATATGATTTTAAAGTATAATAAGGACCCTAGGTTTCCTATCAAGGGGAATTGATGGGTTTATAGTGTTATTTTTCAACTTGTCTTTCAGAAACAAAATAGAAAATTTGGGGGAGGGGGTGTAAATGATGTTTTAAAAATAATGTAACTTAATTTAAAGAGTTTAATAGTTAAATGAAATGTTGATTTTGAAACATATAATACATGTATGTGATCATTTCTATGTTATTACAACACATGTAATGTTTTTTGTTCTTAATTTATTATTAGGTTTTAGTGTAATCATTTAGTTGAGGTTCACCTAGATCTAGGGTTAACCAAGGTCTAGGGAACCGAAAAGCCTCTAAAACAATGGAAATAAGACAAAACCTTTATATAAGAATCATTTTGTCAAGTTACATACCATTTTCATGGTTTAAAGTTTGTCATGTAAAACTGAAATATCAATTTTTTGGAAGTAAAAGTACTATTATGTTTTCCAAACGCAACAACACCAGTCACACACTTAAAATTACACATTGGTCAGTCATGAAATATAAATTATTTCAATCAAATGAGTCAAAAAATTAAATATAAATATAAAAGATAAATTAAAAAAATAAAATATATACAAAAAATAGTAAAAAATTAGTATCCTAAAATCCATCATCAAGTGTGTATCTCCCTCACAATAATCACCCACCATTTAGTACTCCATCGAAAGGAGGAGGAATCTCATATGACAAAAAACATCATATTATCTCTACCTATAAATATTGGGAGCTATAAAACGTCCAAATATATTAGAGGATTTCTTTGGGACCCCAAAATTATAGCACATTTACTCCTGGTCGAATATGAAGTTGAGTTTCCCATGGTTCTCTTTTATTGCTAAAATTGGGAGGGGCGTTGGGTACCCATATTTATAAATACATCTTGTCCTATGGATTTGGGTGGGTATAAATCCTTATATAATTTAAAAAAACTAAAAATTTGTTACCCAACCAATTTAATATATATCTGTGAAAATTTTCAACCATTTAATTTTCAAAATGAGTGAAATTTTCAAAATACAGATCTAACGTTTTGACATCATAAATATTATTCTTCGTGGAAAATTCTGTTCAGTTAGGAAATGAAATTCGAAATTGGTCTAAGGAGTCTTTAGAAGATTTATATCACACTAAATTTTGGATCATTTAAAAACACATCCCAAGTGGTTTAATATATAATCTTTAGTGTGTGTTTGAGCTGACATATATGGTTGGGTCCTATGCAGTTTGACCCATTTTGCATTAACATCATTCTAGATCCTCTAAATCTCATACTCATACAATTTAATAAAAAAAAGTAAAACTATACTTTTAAATAGTGAAAAACATTAAATAATTTATTAAATATGATGTGGATTTTTTTTAAAAATTTTAATTTTCAAATCCAAAACTATTTAATACACTGGTGTTAGAGTGAAATAAAATAGTGAATCGAGGTGTGATCACACCCACAAACCTAAACATTTACATTTTTGAGAAATATTATATTTCAAAAAATAATGAATTCATATATTCCCAACATCATAAAGACATATAATTCAAAGAAAACGTAATTCATATAGAAATGTGATCAAAGAAATACTCACACCAAGGAGTTATTCCAAATGATCATGGAAAAGATATCTCATAAATTGAATCAAAATAAAATTCAATAAGATTAATGAAACCAATTTAATAAAATAATTAAAAATTAATCAATGTCATTATCTCTACACATGTATGTTTCTGTGACAGCCATTCCATGCTATTCATTGTACTTATTATCCATTAAATATGGGGTATTTAAAATTTTTATCCAAAAATGATTCTAAAAATCAAACCTACCCTAAATCCTTTAAATTCGTAATTTTAGACCAACTCACTAAATCATTATTAGAAGTAAAACCTAAATCTCATTACCAAGATATCCTTATATGTTGTACATTTCATCACTCCCATCATTTATTATTATTTATTGTTTTTTAAATGTTTTAATTGGAAAAAATATCACACTCATATCTAAACACTTTATCGATATACAAATGATAGTAATTATAATACTTATAACAATATTAATGGTTGAGGAAGTGTAGTTTTTTTACCTTCCCAAGATACAACCCTTATTTTTTGTTTATTGGTTTTTTAGGGTGTAAAAAAGTCAGATAACTAGAACACACACATAGGTTAATTTGGTACATTAATGAAAAATATCAGATAATAAATGAATGTATATAAAAATAATTTTGGAATATAGATAAAAATTAACCTAACTTATATTTAACTTATTTTAAGTAAGAAATATTCTTACTTCATGGTTGGGTGAAAATATATATGGAGATATTAATTGACACAATTTTCCCATAAACTACTCACACAAATGGTATCAAACTTATCAAAGGATTCAATGTGATTCAACCATTTATATCATCGACAAAAAAACCAATATTCTTGAAACATTTACACCTAAATGTCAAATTCATGCTGAAATACACATTCAATCATTTATTTTTTTATTAAATGTTAAAACAAATTGAAATGGGGAAATAACCCATGTATTTACAATGAAATAAATTATTATGTGGGTATAAAAAAATCGATATTATGGAACACAATTGAGGGTGAAGGGGGATGTAAAATAATATGAAACAATTGAAAAAAAATAAAAAACAGGAAGGATGATGAAAATTTATAACTAACCTAGGAATGTACCTACCCCACAGCTTGAATACGTAGTGACCTCACTTCAATAAAATGAAATTTTGGAAGGAATGATAAAACCTAGTGGGTTTCATTTGTAGGTTGCTTCTTGAAATTAATGTTCCTCCATTGGGAACCCAGAAATAGCTTCATGAAAAGCTTATTCTCATACCTATTGATTGTGAAGGTTTCTGTTTCTTCATCATTTTGAACCTAAACACACCAAATGGATAAATATTAGTAATACCGTATGGACTAAACTAGTGGGAATGAAGTTTACTTGGATTCATATTTATCCTTACATTTAAAAGGAAAACCTTATGCCCAATATGGAATCAAATATTAAAGATAAAGAAGTCATGGGAAACTTTGGTTTTATCCTTATAAACCTATGAGTTATCTTATTAGACTCCCATTATTTCCTCTAGTTCATGAATCTGTAACTCTATCTAAGAACATTTCACAAAGAGAATATAATTGAATTGTTTAAGTGATCAACCTGAATGGTTCTATATCTCAACTGGTAAGTGACAACTCTTTCCAAAAACATTTTGATATGGTGACATGTGAATGGGAATTTTTAATGTAGTATGATAATCCCATAATTACTCATCATTTCTAAGATTCCAATCTTCTTTATTTGGTAAAAATATTTTTTTTCAAGAATTAATGTTACCTCCCTATTTGAAACCACGTATTTAACATTGGTTTGTGGGTGATATGCAAAAGAAATTTGACGCTAGACCGCATACAGAAGAAAAAGTGATTCCATTTTCGAGTAGGCTTCTTGTTTCTTAAGGAGATACCAGAGGGTTTCATGGTCTGAGAACACAATTACATTGGACCCTAAAAGGTATAGATTTAATTTAACCTAGGTAAACACAATGAAAATGAATTATTTTTCAGTTGTGGTGTAGTTTCTTTTGTCTGGGTACAATGTGCATGATGCATATTCTATGACATGTGGAGCTTGTTTGACCCCTTTTAATAAGACTTGTGACACACCGAGAATTCATAGTATGTAATCTCTCAAAATTATTTCAATAACATGCACCACACCCAACACCGAGTTCGAGCACACAACAACTTACCAAAATAGCCATTCAAAAAAGAGGTTATGAATAGTATTAACCACATTTTAAATTCTATATATCCTATATAATTTTAACATTAATCTTTGAAGTTTTTTAGTCATAATATAATAAGAATTCTATTTTTTAGATAAAATAGCTTTTTTTTCAAAAAATGCTATTTTATGCCTTTTAATGGAGAATATTTTTTTAAAATATTTGACACTTTAATATATTAAATTTAGTGAAATAAAATTCATCTTTAGAAGAGATACATCAAAATTTAGTTTGGGTAAATTTTTGGTTCTTTTCTGATATCTTTCATATTTTGATGAAAATCAAAAAATACTAAATTTTATTTAAAAACAACTTTTTAATAAATATATTTAATAGTTTAAAATTATACATTTGAATATTTTTTAAGTATAATTAGATTATATTTTTATCATTTTATATAATATAGGTCATTGGATGTAATTTTACATAAACACGTGTCAATATTTTGATAGTTATTATTTCATAAAAACATGCTTTTTTGACAATGGGAATTAATATAAAATTAATTTCTGATACTTCTATGTTTTGAATTTGGAAAAATTATTTCTATATTTGGAACATGGAGTTCCAAATTTTTTAAATATTTAACTTTTGTCTTTATAAATTATGAATAATTACTTCGGTAAATATTTTATTTTCCATGGTTAAAGTGTAAATCCGATAAATATGGGTAAATATATAATATTAAAATAATATTAAGTTACCCAAAGTTGTGTACTATTAATATTGGATGATACATGGTCAACCCTGGGAATCCTTTGGACGATTTTGGGACCCCATGGAGCCACTTGTGAGTGATAATGACACTTTATATTAATTAATTTAAAGTAGAGATAAAAATGACAGAAACATATATCTTTCAGCAAAAATTTTTTAAATGAGGTTTTATAAGTTTTATTTTCAACTATAAATAATCATTAGAAAGATAAAAATGTTTCCTACATTATATTATTTTTCATAGTTTTTAGATATTAAATAATTAAATTTATTTATGACAGAATAGTGATGCATTAATTACATTATTAATGAAATAATCAAATAAATGGTATTATAAATGTTAAAATAAATATAATTTCAATGTTTTTATGACATACATGCATTTTATTATATAATTAGACATGTTATTATTGATTCAATATTTTTTTTTTAAGTAATAAAGTTTTTATGCATTTCACAAAAACCAAACACTAAATAGTGTCGAAATTGACATAAATGAGTTTTAAAAAAAATATGATATTATTAAATTATATAATAGTCCTAAAAATATAAGGTTCAAAAAAAGGACTCAGATAAGGTTATATATATTAATAATGAATCACATGGGGTTCTCTTTGCTTGATGTAGTACTTTATTAACCATATAATATAAAACTACAAAGGGACATGGTAAATGAAAAACTATTTAACTAAGAGTTAAATCTAAAAGATAAGTATAATTTGGTGACCAAAACCTTTCTAAAACTTATTGGATGAGATTTGGACTACCCATACCCACCTTATCCTCTAAATAAATGATTTTGGAGCCATTAAAGTCCGAAAATTCTTTTATTATGAAATATTATTCCAAGCTTTCCTTAAGTGATCCTCACCTCCCTTATAAAAGGGTACTTCCGCTTCAATTAATGTCACACATCCAAGGACATTTGGATCAGCCAAACCCGACCTAAATATCCTCCCAACATTCCTCCATTAATTATAGAAGTCTTACTTTGGTCATAAATCCAATTTAAAGATCCATTTTCATCAACTCAAAAGGAAACGCCCGAAGAAGAGGTAATAATTTCACAACCCTCTTTCAAGTTCTTTTCTTCTTACACTTCCTCTTTATTTGTGTTTTCAATTATAAAAAAATAACTATAGTATCATCTATATATTGTGATGTTATTAAAAAATGGTACCACCATATTCACTATTTTATCCATTATACGAATGACAATGTCACCAAACGTGCGTACGTATGACTTACCATCTCCACGTTGTCGTGTAGTTTGTTATTCAAACACTTAAATATTTAGATGGGTATAATAATGAGTATAAATATTGTTAATAATAGATATAACAAATTAATGATTCTATATATATGATATAAGATCCAATTACATATGATTTCATCGTCAATATAATGATATTGCCTCTTGTGTGTACGTACGGTTACCATCTCCACGATGCGACGAGATTTATTCCCACGTTCACCATTCAACGATGATTATAAAAATATATATTATTAATAAGTATTTCATATATGAAATAATAACACTACTAGATATATATATATATATATATATTTACTTACATATATTCTATTCACTTACTTCCGTTCAATATGATATGAAAACCGAAACAATGTTTATGCGTACGTACAGCCTACTGTCTCCATAAATAGTCCCTTCCATTTCAATATCTATCTATTATAAATATTTATATTCTAAATATATATGATAAAAATCAAGTTTTATATTCTGGAAGTATTTAAATCTCCATCTAAATGACACAATGAAGAATAACAATTTAAAACACGTACGATAGAGAAAGTGATTATTTCTCAAAATGCCAATTTAACATGGAAATCATTATTAAATGGGTAGTATAAAGTCATAAATGAATCATGTATGATATAATAAATATGAATATGGTTCTGGTATAATTTAATAACATACTATGGTATAATATAAACATTCTTATTAAAGCTAGCATACAAAATGTCAATACATTTACCATAAACGGCGAATGGTATAAAAATAGAACATTCATAGTCACACATATCATAACTCGTTCAATATAATATAGAAGATTGTATTATAATAAACCAACCTCAATCAAGAATAACATCTAGAAAAGGATTTTGACATAGTTGAAAATTACCATTAAAACGTTTTGAGAGAAATATCCCTTTTTATGAAATCATTTAAATGTAACACATTTATAAAGGAAGTGATTTAAAAGTGAATTTTGAATCAAAGTGTCCCATTAAACATTGAAACTTTTGAAAAGAATTATCATTTCAAATAATTCATGTTCATATGAATAAATCATTAAATTTATTTTTAAAACATTGACATTAATTACAATGATCTATAATGATAAATATTTAAATTATTTAAAATGACGATCTAGTTAAATAGACCCTCCCATAAAACAGTAAATGATTCTTTTTTTAAAAATTGTTATAAAATATGGGTATTGATGATAAATATGTCCCTGTAAATACTTACTACAAAACAATCTTTGATAATAATGAGATGGAGGAAATAAACCTTCCCTTTTATTTTTCCTTGGTTGAGGGATCGAAACCTCCCTCTGATACCAACTGTAACACCCCAACCCTAGAATCCCAAAGTCGGTGCATTATTTTAATAAAATGGCATGATTATAAGGAATCATGCCCCGTAATACTGATATGTTTAGCAGTCTTGGAAAATATATTAGATATATGAACGTTACATTACATATTACAAAATAAAACACAACATAAATGTTCCTTTGAGAACACCATTAATCCTGTAGCTTAACCCTGCTTATCATTCATAATACCCATATTGGCATCCTAGGAAAAATAAAACATAGAAAGTGGTGAGATCAGATGCTCAGTAAGGATAAAAATATAGCAGAAACTTTCATAAATAAACATAAACTTTTAAGTCAATGTAAAAGACTAAAACAAAATCCTTTTAAACGTAAACTTCAGCATAATATGGCAAAGATAAATGAAATAATTCCATTTACTTATTCACATGGATATTCTTCTAGTTGAATAATCACATGTAATATCAATATCTAATTTCATAATGTTGGAATGCATAATTCCAGACATCATAAGCCCCTACTCAATGTCTTCCTCCAAGACTAAAAATAATATTTTTTCAAGGCCTTGTGCCAAGAAACTAGTTTGTCTCATGAGACCTATTGATGCATCGGGGAACTATAGCGGGCTCCACCAGTCATTTACTAAGTCCAATTCATTTCTCATATGAAATTGTATAAACATTAAATAAAAATTCGTATTAAAAATATTATACGAATGGTCAATACATTACCCATAAACCATGAATGGTTTAAAAATAACCCATCCAAATTCAAACATATCACAAATCCTTCAATAAAATATGGAATATTTGTGTCATAATAAATCAACTTCAAACACATTTAAAATCCAGCAATGGAATTTGAAATAGATGACAATGATTTGTAAAACTATTTGACAGAAATATTATTTTTTCATACAAACATTTACATGTCACACAATTTAGAAAGGAAGAAATTTAAAAGAAATTTTTGAATCAAAGTGTCCCATAACACTTTAAAACTTTTGAAAGTAATTTAAATTTTAAAAACAATCACATGCATATAAATATATCCTTAAAAATGATTTTGAAAACATGGACATTAATGAGAATGATATTTAAGAATAAACATTTAAACCATTTAAAATGATGATCTAATTAAAGATTCCCTTCCATAAATCTTTAAAATATTTCTTTTGAAAATATTTTTATGAAACATAGATGTGGATGATAAAGAGGTCCTAGTAGATACTCACGTAAAAACAACTTCGGATAATGAAAAGATTGTTGAATTAACTCACACCTTGTACTTTTCCTTAGTTTACGGTATGTTAACATTCAGTATAATAGTTAAAACATTGTTATTAAATTATAAAAAACTATAAACATTAATATGATATCATATATGATCCTCTAAAATCGCATTGTTAATACTATTTGCGTAGAATCATCATTTTTGGTGTTAACTGATTCGTTTTCCTTTATATGCTTGGTTACGTAAGCCATGTTTGTTATGGATACGATGTATTTGATTCATATACAGAACGATATTATGCTCATCAACATTTTTTTAGTCATAAAATGAAAATTATTCTTAAAGGATTACGATGGGGATGGAATCTCACCGCGTTCTTGGATACAGTAATACATACGTATGCACGAGCAACAATATCATTATATTTATGGTGAAATCATTTGTAATTGGATGGTATATCATATATACAGAATCGTTAGCATGTTATATTTATTATTTACATCATTTATACTAATTATTATACCCATCCAAATAATGAAGTGTTTAAATAAAAAACAACACCACGACATGGTGACGGTAAGTCGTACGTACGCACGTAACACTACTATAAATATAACCTTTATAAGTTCTATAAAAGTACATTAACAACACTAAAAAAAGTTTTGTTAATCAAGGTGAAGATAGGGGGTCCCTTTTATTCTATGCTTAGAAAAGCACTGATAAAAGCCCCTTTTATCAGCACTAAAAAAGTGATGATAAAATAGCTCTTTATCAGTGCTAAAACAAAAGTGATGATAAAAGGGGTCCTTTATCAGCATTGTTTTGTGCCAATAAAGGACACCTTTTATCATCACTTTTAAAAAGCGCTGATAAAAGTTAAAAAAAATAAAATAAAAAATAAAACATATATATCTTATACAGGGGGGGAGCTTTTAACAGCACTTGACCCCCCCTTTATCAGCGCTAGCAGACCCCCTCCCACTCTCCCATGTGCCGTCATTGCCCGCGCATTGCCCAACATGCCTACGTGCTTCCACCCGAACTCAAACATGCGACCTCCACCTTGCGAGCATGCACCTTTACCACTAATCCATTTCGTTTTTTTCTCTATTTAATGAAATATATATATAGTTATATTTATTCATATATTAATATATGTTCATATTAATATAAATATATTTAGTTATATTAATACATATATATTTATTCATATATTAATATATATATTAGATCGTATATAAATATATATATATATAGTTATATGTATTCTTGTATTATATAGATTCATGTTAGTATAAATAAATTTAGTTATAATAATACACATATATTTATTCATATATTCGTATATATATATTTATTTTCATATTAATATACATTTATATTATATATATATATATATATTTGTAGTTATAATTATTTATACATACATTTATTTTTATATTAATATACATTTATAAGATTAGTTTTAAATACATTTATTAAATATGATTTTTATGTGTGTTTATAAGTAAATAAATACATAGAAACATACATATATAAAACACAGACAAAGACAGACACAGACACACACACACACACACACACACAGATGAATAAATACAAATATATGTGTATTTGAAAAGCCATAGAATGTTAAAATGACCATAACTTCCAATCTAGAAGTCTGTTTCAACTGAAAAACCAATCAAATCGAAGAAAATGAAAAAATAATAGTTATTATATCTGGTTTAGGCCTAGAGGACATCTAGATCAGAAGTTATACCTGTTTGAATGTTAAAAAATCAGGGTATCCTAATTAAAAACTCAATTTTGGAGGCATTATGGGCCTTTTTGGTCCTCCAAAATGTGGTAGAATATTTCCATGGGTACGTAGATCTCCTCACAAACTTCGATTTGATATGATGTAGAGCTCAAATGGACACCCGGATCAAAAGTTATGGCCGTTTGAAGATTGAGTTACATTTTCAACTTATTTTAGATCATTTATTCATTTTTTAGATTTTTTTGTCTTCAAATTGTTATTAAATTATTATTAATCAACGATAATTATAATTTTTTTAATTATTAATATTTTAAAAAAAAAGTTAAATCGATTTTCACTAAATTTATTATATATTAAATGTAATAGTCTATTTATACATATCTAAAACATATTTAAAAGATATATATTATAATTATTTCAATATAAACATACTTATATAGATATATATGTTTTTATGATTTTTTAAATATAAATTTTATCAGTGCTGATAAAGCCCCCCTTTATCAGCGCTAAAAAACCACTGATAAAGTGGGGGCCTTTATCAGTGCTAAAAAAAGTGCAGATAGAGGGTAACTTTTAACAGAAGTTTTTTAGTTCTATTAAAAGTTCCCCTTTATCAATTATTTTTTTAGATCTTATAAAGGCCCCCCCTTTATCAGTGTTTTTTAAGCACTGATAAAGGGTGGCGCTTCCCTTGCCCTTATTTTGTAGTAGTGTATAGTGACATTGTCATTCATATGATGGATATAATAATGAATATAGTTGTAACATTTTGGTAATAACATCATAGTATATAGAAGATATTGGATTTATTATTTTAGAATGGAAACAAAAAAGAAAAAGGATGTGGAAGAGGAAATGAACTTGAAATAGGTGATGGAATATTTACCTCTTCATCGGGTTCTTAATTTTGATTTGATAAAAAGGGCTCATTAGGTTGGCTTTTTAACCCAAGGAAGTCCACTAGGATAAAGGGAGGATAGATGGGAGGATATTTGGGTATGGTTTGGCCGAGACAAAAGGCTTTGGAGGTGTGAAATGAAGAGGAGGGGAAGTACCCTTTTATAAGAGAGGTGCGGGTCACTTTAGGAATAACTTGAAATATTATTTTAGAATAAAATTGTTTTGAATTTATAATGGCTCTAAAATGATTTATTTATAGTATAATGTGGTTATGAGTCGAAATAATCTAAACTAATATGTTTTATATAGGTTTAGGTCAACATATTAACCTTTTCTTTTAGATTTAACACTTAGTAAAATATTTTCTCATTTACCATGTTTCTTTCTAGTTTTATATTATATTGTTAATAAACATACTATAACAAGACAACCGAAAACCAAGTGGTAAATTATTAATAAATATAACATTATCTATGTTCTTTGGAAAATCTTATATTTTTAGGAATATTATATAATTTTATAATATAATATTTTTTTTAAACAACTCATTTATGTCAATTTTGACAATGTTTAGTATTTGGTTTATGTGAAAGTCATAAAAACATAATTACTTCGAACCAAATACATTGAATCAACCCTAACATTTAACATCCCCCTAGAAAAATCGTGGATGTCATAAAAACATTGAAATTGTATTTATTTTAATATTTATAATACTATTTATTTGATTCTTTTATTAATTAGGTAATTACTACATAATCATTGTGTCAAGAATAAATTAAATTATATAATGTCTAAAAATTTGAAATAAAAAAAATTATGTAGAAAATCATTTTAGATTTATATTGAGTATTTATATTCGAAAAGATAACTTATGTAACCCCATTTAAAAACTGTTTTACTAAAAGATATATGTTTAGGTCATTTTTGTCTTTACTTTATATTAATTAATATAAAGTGTCATTATCACTCTCAAGTGGCTCCATGGGGTCTTAAAATCAACCTAAGGATGCCCATGGTCGGACATAAATTAACCAATAGAAATAAGACACAAATTTGAGTAATTTAATATTATCAAAATATTATTTTTTACCCAAATTTATCTGATTTACCCTTTATCCATGGTAAATAAAATATTTACGAAAGTAAATATTTATAATATCTAAAAATAAAAGTTACCTATTTACACAATTTTTGACCTCCTGATTATAAATATGGAATCCTTTTTTCCAAATTCAAAACAGATAAGTGAAAAAATTAATTTTAAATTAATTCCCATTTTTTAAACTGAAAACGTGTTTTTTAAGAAATTATAACTATCAAATGATTGATACTTGTTTATATCCAGTATAAATGTAAAATAACATTACATTACCTAAATAATATTAAATGATAAAAATATATTCTAATTATACTTTAAAACCACTTAAATGTATAATTTGAGAATATAAATTATTTCGATTAAAAAAGTTTTTTTAATTAAAATTTAGTATTTTTCAACTATTCATCAAAATATGAATGTTATAAAAAATGTACCCAAAATTTATCTAAACAAAATTTTTATGTCCCTCTTGTAGAGAAGAATTAAATTTTATTAAATTTAATATATAAAATTTTCAAATATTTGTTTTAAAAAACATTTTCCATTAAATGGGAGTAAAATTATAATTTTTAAAAAATACTTCTTTTATCTGAAAAAAAGAATTAGTTCTGATATTATATTTATGAATCACATAATATGGATTCTAAAATTATATGTAGTATATAAAATTCAAAATTCTGTTAATACTATTCATAACTGCTTTTTTGAAGAGCTAGTTTGGTATGTCTTGATGCACTTGAACTCGATATTGCGTGTAGTGCATTATATTGAAATAATTTGAAGAGATAACATAATATAAAATATTGGTGTTTTACATAATATAAGAAAAAAAATCAATTTTATGATAAAATAGGTATTTTTCAAAAAATGCGTTTTTCCAAATTTTAATGGATAACCCTTTTAAATCCAATATTTGACACTTTTATATATTCAATTTAGTGAAATTATATTCTTATTTAGAATAGGGGCATAAAAATTTAGTTTGGATAAATTTTTTGGTAATTTTCTAATAAATTTCATATTTTTATAAATAGTGAAAAATAATAAATTTTAATAAAAACAACTTTTGTAATCGAAATAATTTATAGTTTTAGATTATACATTTGAGTGGTTATAAAGTATAATCCACTATATCTACTAAGGCTGGGTACCTCCATGCTTACGTGTCGCCCGAACAGCCTCCCACGTCACCACTTCCATACCTCCAATTACCAATACACCATCCATGTTCCTCCAAAATCCCGGCCGTGCCCTACCCGATATTGCGGGCTTCGACTCCCACCAAACCTGTTACCTCTTCCACTTCGTCTCCTCCCGCGTCTCTTCCATTAGGTTACCCTATGCCGGCTAATCGCTCCCGCAACTCCCCGCCTACAGCAACCTTCTCCGACGACGACTGTCATCTCCCACGGCCGATAAGATCTTCCTCCCTGCTCCTTCCTCCCGGTTCTCACGATTTCCATTATTTGCAGCCCGCTACGCGCGAACCAGCTCCTACCGCGGACATCCGCTCTAGGGCATCCCTGTTCCGGCCAGAGCTACAATTCCAACTAAGTCCGGTAGGATATTTGAACCTGCTACCTCCTCCCGCTGCTCCCGATTTCAACCTTCTTGAACCCGCAGCGAGCGTACCATCTTCCTCCATTAATTTCTCTCCCGTAGCAAATTCTTTCGCCTGGAAATGCGCCAGCGACGACGACCATATCACCACCCGACTTGCGCCGTGCGGTTTCCGTGTTCCGGCGACTACTACAGCTTGCACTGGAACAACCGACAACCCTATTTTCACTGAGGTAATGGTCTTCTTAAAGTAGACTAAAATCATGCAACCTACATCATTCAACTGACTATGAATCCTGTATTACCCAGTAACCTGACAACGATTTCCTCCTGACAACGATCCGTCTTCTGCTGCTGCTTATTTTCACAATGTGAGTATACCTTACACATTATACGGGCCTCGTACTTCGATCCATTTGGATTTCTTTTCCAATAAGTGCAACTGGCACCTTCCACAAAATCATACAGGCATGTTTTGTTTATAAATTTCTGACAGTTACATATATTTTCACACATATATCTTTAGCAAATTCTGAGTCTTCAATCACAATTTGAACTACAATTTATTTAATTCTCTCCTTCCATACAATGGTGTTAGTACACTCCTTTACATTAATATATAAAGATATAGAACCAAAAAATTCACTCCTCAACAACCTCTACGAATGATGTGTTGCAGAGAAGAGTGCTAACAATGGAACGACGGAACTGTGAGTTTACTGTCGACTTAGTTTTATACATGTTTCTTTCATAGCATTATTCCATCATATGGACAACCTAATTTTGTCACGCTTGCAGTGTCAACAACTTCAAGTCCATCAATGACATCTACAAATCTCTCTCCTGCACTAACAAGTGAACCGCATTCTATAAATGGCGGTGCAGATGGAGTCATACGGATGCCCCTAACACCATTGTCCGTCAATAGTCTGTTATATTTACATTATATTATCTATATCCATACTTTCTTTATTACTCTTCATAATAACTGAGGACATGCATTCTACAAATGGGAGTGCAGGTGGAGTCCCACTAACGCCACTAACAGCAGCCTCTATACTGGGTCTGTTCTGTTTACATTGCACTGCAGAAATCGCTCACTTACTAAATACTTTGCATATTTATTGAATATATCGCTCTCTAACTACTTTTTCAGCAGTTCAACAACAGTCCGATACAGGGAGAACATCTATCACAAATGCAAAGAAGCAGAAGCAAACATCATATGCCTTCAAACAGTCTCCTATCCCTTTCTGTAAGTATAATGACCATTATCTACAATTTTCATACTGCACACCGCATGAAAACCAAGACATGGTCTAACTATTCCATTCACACTTTCAATAGCGCTCATAACGAACGAAAACCTCCACTGCCCGTCGACCTCTAGAGATGCAAGGTTCCAAAGACGATTGCACATGAGGGAACGACACAATTGTGAGTTCACTAATACCTTCACCCGTTACTTCTTTCAATTATGTAATAATACAATAATTATTATAACGAACTGATGACATAGTGCCAATGTCATCATCTACCGGAAGTGCTTCATTGACATCTACACATGGCGGTGAAAATGGAGTCACACGCACGCCATTACAACCACTGTCTATCAATGGTTACTTCTGTTCAAATTTTAGTATGTAAGTACATAAATTTCAAATTCACTATATCTACTAACATAAGCTATTTGTCTTCAATTACTTCGTCTACAGTGCAACATCAATCATCAGGTACGACATCATCCGTCGTGGGAGCGAACAATCGAAGGAAAAGAACAAATTCCCTCATACACACTCCTATTCCATATTGTAAGTCTGGTGACACATATATGCTAAAACCATTATGTACACCACAATACTGGGCTATTATTCATCTAACTATTTCCTTCACACTTTCCGTAGCGATCATGACTGATGATACCAATCTGTCAAATTCATCGCCGGGATCGTTGACAATGTAAGCACATAATTCAGCATTTAAATATTACTATAATTATTACGGAATCTTCAAAAATTAACAATTTACTTTCCTATTTGTTGCAGGTTGAGTCGACCAAATAACACGGAATATAGTAATATATCATCTACAGGTTCAACGTCGTATTTAACACAAATATACAGCATCACACGCACCCACACTTCAATTAGCTTACATTTTTTTTCTTATTCTGTTTTATAAAAAAAATAACAGACCATCGTACAGTGCTGTTTCGTCCACAAGCAGCAGTTTCTAACAGTTCAGAAACAAATTACGACATCAATGGTGGAATACAGCGTACAAGAAGCACTACAGGTATTTAACGAATTACCCTAGATACTAACAACAGTAATATATTATTTATACTAAGTGATTTCGGTATTAAACGGGTTACTGTTGCAGGCTGCTATGTACAACAAGTGATTTCAGATAACACAGGTCAGCGTACTAATTTTTTCACCATTAATAGTAACAAAATACTGGAGGCAAATACCGCGCACGTTATCTACTTTGTAAGTACTGACAGCTACTATATATTTTTATTCAACCAGGATATTTAGATATTGGTCACCCATCTTACGTCTGTCAGTACTGTCATGCTTTAATGTGGTTTGATGAAAGAAACAGAAAATGTAGCAACCGAAAAAGCCAACGTTTCTCTGCATGTTGTGCTATGGGAAAGATTTCTTTGAGCTTTATAACAGAGTCTCCGCCGTATCTAGAAATGTTACTCTTCAATACAACATCCACAGTAGCAAGAGCATTCCAGAAAAACTTACATATTTAAAACTCCATGTTTTCTTTCACTTCTATGGGTGGTTAGATTTATAGGTCTATCAACAAGGGTGGAGCTCCATGTGTATTCAGATTGAATGGACAAAACTACCATCGTATTGGAAGTTTATGTCCACCAGATGGTCACCGACCGAGATTTTCACAACTATACGTGTATGACACAGCACATGAATGTCAGAATAGGGTTCGCGAGTTTAGGTATCGCTACATTTATCTGTTGTCGACTTATTTCTCACTGTGGCTTATTTCTGTATTAACATACCTATTGCCTACAGCTCAGAAAATCAGAATGTCCAATCTGGTATTGACAACGACATAGTCGAAAACCTGCAACAAATGCTTCATGACAACAATGGTTTAGCTAGACACTTCAGAAGTGCAAGGGATGTTCTTCAACATCAGGATATGCAAAATTTGAAACTACGTCTGCTGAAGAGAAGAGAAACTAATCCCAGTACATATAACATACCAAATAATTTTGAGATTGCAATGCTTATCGTCGGTGATGTTGAAGATCTCAACCAAGAGCGTGATATAATTATTCATACCAAAACTGGTGATTTTCAACGAATTGATGAGCAGCACCCACTATATCTTCCATTGCAATATCCCTTGATATTCACAGATGGCAGTGATGGTTATGTCGACAACATTCTACATCACCCATCTTCTTTCACAACAAGTACAAAATTTAAGAAGGTTACCATGAGAGAGTACTTCTCTTTCCACCTTCAATTCCGTGAGAATCAATCCTCAACACTACTACATTCAAGAAGACTTTTGCAGCAGTTCGTTGTTGATGCTTATACGATGATAGAGTCTCAGAGACTATCATTCATTCGCTTTAATCAAAAGAGATTGAGGGTAGATCTATACAACGGCTTGCAAGATGCATTTCTACAAGGCGACATAGAAGGTTCTTCATGCGGCAAACAGATCATTTTGCCTTCATCCTTCACAGGTGGTCCAAGGTATATGTCCAAAATTACCAAGATGCAATATCTATTTGTAATTGGGCAGGGTATCCAGATTTGTTTCTAACCTTTACATGTAACCCAATGTGGCCTGAGATCACTCGGAATCTAAGATACAATAACCTTCAACCAGTAGACTCACCTCAAAATCTATCTCGAGTTTTCAATATGAAGCTTGAATATCTAATGATAGATTTACGAGAAGGATGTTTCATTGGAAATTCAAGGGCAGTTAACCATCTACTTGCATATATCAAATAATATTTTCCATGCAATTTGCAATTTTATCATCACTTACTTACTATGGCACTTTTGTTTCCATTTAGTAGTTCGAACTGTAGAATTTCAGAAACGCGGCTTGCCTCACGTTCACATCTTATTATTTCTCTGCCGTGAAAATAAAGTGAACACTCCGTTGGCTATAAACAAATACGTCGGTGCTGAATTCCCGGATAAAGATTCCTGCGCAAACCTACATGAAGTTTTCAAAAGCTTTATGCTCCACGGCCCCTGCGGTGCTGCCAACAGATCATCACCTTGCATGAAACATGATAAATGTGCTAAATTTTTTCCAAAAAAATTTGCTGAAAATACGACAGTAGATGAGGATGGATGTGTCGTTTATTGGAGAAGGGATGACAAAAGAACTATTCTGAAAAATAATATTCCTCTGGATAATCGCTATGTAGTCCCATACAATCCGGTGTTGCTATTAAATTACCATGCACATCTCAACATTGAAGTTTGTAATCAGTCGTCTTCAATCAAATACCTGTTTAAGTATATTAGCAAAGGAAATGACCGGGTAACAGTAGCACTCTATGACGGAAACAACGAACAGTCCACACATAATACGGTAGATGAGATAAAAATGTATTATGACTGTCGTTACATATCTATTTTTGAGGCATGTTGGAGGATTTTTTCATATGATATCCATTACAGATATCCACCAGTTGAGAGGTTGCATTTCCATTTTCCACAACAGAATTGTGTCACCTTCTTGGACTCCGATATCATTGAAGATGTATTGAATCATAGAAACAGCTCTCAGTCAATGTTAACCTCTTGGTTCGAAGAAAAAATTAACTACCCGGAAGGAAGAGGGTTAACTTTTGCAGAGTATCCAACTAGATTTGTTTTCCACTCTCAAGATAGAAAATGGCATCCCTAGAAACAAGGATTCTGTATTGGAAGACTGTACTATGTGCCTCAAACCACAGGTGAACTCTACTACTTGAGAATACTTCTAACAAAAATCAAAGGTGCAACTTCTTTTGAGTACATCAGGACTGTAAACAGCATCACACATGGTACATTTCGAGAGGCTTGCTCTGCTATGGGACTACTGACAGATGACAGAGAGTTTGTTGAAGCAATAAAAGAAGTGTCTGCTTGGGGAATGGGACAACATGTACGCATACTATTCGCCAACATGTTAATCTGCAATAACATATCTCTCCCAGATATGGTCTGGGATGCAACCAAAGACATACTATCAGAAGACATTTTATATATACAGAGAAGGACCCAAGAAATTCCAGGTGCACATTTAGTCATGTTCCCGCTTCATAGTTTTCTTTTTATGTCTTCCCAATGTCTAATTATTTATGCCCTCTGATCAGCATTCTTATATTTCAATTGACTTTATTTATTCCGCTCTGTAAACACTCAAAAAAAAATTCAGTGCACTAATTCACATAAGTATATTGTACACAGTTTGTGACAACAAATATTACAGCCTTTCTTTTCAAATACAATTACAGTAATTCTTGCATACTTAAATTCTGTACGATGCTGTACAGATATTTGGCACTTTAATGTATAATTTAGTAACATTAAATAGCCTTCTGTAATGAAATTCTTGAATCTGTATAAATATTCTGCACCATCAAACATTATAAAAACATGTAATACTTCGTAGTAAATTGAATATGCATTCATTGTAAATTAATCACTTCTATAAATTTGTTTATTTTCAATATAATCCAGTACTTCAAAGTTTACAGCCCTGCTGTTCAGATATATTTTCAATATATTTTAAACTGTACAAATCTGTACACATAATGCACATATACTTATATCGTTTCTTCACATTACATTGCCTTATGTACTGCAATATTGGATTCCTTATAGTAATTCTGCATTTTTTTAAATTCAATAAACATATATGTTTTATCCAGTACATCAAAATTTACAGCCTTGGTGTTCAAATATAATTTGAATATATATTAAACTGTACAATTCTGTACACATAATCCACATATTCATATATCATTTGTTCAGATGATAGTGCCATTTGTACTACAATATAAGAATCTGTACAAATATTCTGCAATTTAATAAATTCAAATAACCTATATGTTTTATTCACATTACATTGCCATCCGTACTGATGTTTTCTATCAACGTTTTTCAGCTTTAACTATTTTTCTTATATTCAATTAAATGTAAGATGTTGTAATGACTTTGTTAGCGGTTACTCGTACTACTGTTTAACATTATTCCTCAACATTGTAGATTTGACACTCATAGATCACCAGATAGAAACGTATGCTTTGAGAGAGATAGACCACATTTTACAGAGCAATGGAAGAGCACTTCATTTATTTCCTCCTATGCCACTTCCAGATTCAGATTCTGATGCCACTGCAAATCTTTTAATTGCAGAAGAATTGAATTAAAATAGAGAAACACTTCTAGAAGAGGGAAACCGTTTACAAAGTATGATTACAGATGAACAGAAAGATGTTATGTCTACCATCCTCTCTTCACTGAATACCAACTCAGGGGGGTTCTTCTTCTTGCATGGTTATGGAGGCACAGGTAAAACGTTCATCTGGAGAGTATTAACATCATTGCTGCGAGCACAGGGATCAATTGTACTTGCAGTTGCATCGAGTGGAATAACTTCACTACTGTTGCCTGGTGGACGAACAGCGCATTCCTAGTTCCGTATTCCAATCTCCATTACTGAACAATCAGTTTGTAATATTCAACAGGGGAGTGACGTAGCAGAACTTCTGCAATTGACTAAGCTCATCATTTGGGATGAGGCATCTATGGTTCATAATTTCTGTTTTGAGGCTCTAGACCGTTCTCTTAGGGACATTATGACTGTCAGGAATGATAATGCTCAGAATTTTCCATTCGGTGGATTAACAGTTGTCCTCGGAGGAGATTTTAAGCAAATACTGCCAGTTATACTGGGAGGAAACAGATGTGGCATTGTCTACGCAAGTGTGAAGTCATCGTTTCTTTGGCAACACTGTCGGGTGTTGTCTCTTACAAAAAACATGAGATTGCATAGTACTACTAGCACTCCTGATGCGGCTGTGTTACATGATTTTGCAAAATGGACCTTAGATATTGGTGAAGGTCAAATTGGAGAACCAAATGATGGTGAAGCACTCATTCCAATTCCGTCAATGTTTCTTCTTATAGACAGTGTAAATGCCATGGCTGCAATCGTCAACCATACATGCCCGGGTTTCCCTGGCAGACATGGAGACAGATCATATCTACAAGACCGTGCAATTTTAGCTCCAACCCGTGATGTCGTACAAGAAGTAAATGAATATATGTTGAGCCTCCCTAGCGGTGAAAACAAATATTACTTCAGCTCAAACTCTATTTGCAATGCAAGTTTTTATACAGACAAACCAGAAAATATTTACACATCTGACATGTTGAATTGTATAAACGTCTCTGGGTTACCAGCGCAAAAAATTACACTTCAACTTGGTGTTCCTATTATGTTACTCCGAAATGTGGACCAATCTGTTGTTTTGTGTAATGGAACTCGAATGATAGTAACACACTTGGGTGAACATGTTGTTGGTGCTGAAGTATTAAATGGGTGCCATTCGGGGAATTCAGCATTCATTCCAAGATTAACTATGACTCACTCTGATAGTAAATGGCCATTCAAACTACAAAGAAGACAATATCCTTTGACAGTTTCTTATTCGATGACTATTAATAAAATTCAGGGTCAATCACTGTCTTCAGTTGGGCTTTATCTTCGGAAACCTGTGTTTTCTCATGGTCAATTATATGTTGCAGTGTCTAGAGTCACATCGGCTACTGGGTTGAAAATTGTAGTTGAAGGTACCGGTCCTGAGTCCAACAGTTACACAGAAACTATTGTCTACAAGGAAATATTTCATAACTTGTCTTAGGTATCATTTCAATTTATTTCTATGTGATTTATTCTACGCTGGAAAATTATTTTGTTTACTATCATGGCGTTTTTACATGCTTAATATGTATTATTTGAACACTGACTGATTATGTACAGTAAGAAATATGTCACGCTCAATAACCATGCTGAATAAGATCAGCCCAGACGACGATGAAACACTACGAATACAAGTTCGTGTCCTCAACATGTGGTTCAATTCGTCTTCCAAATACTCCAATGAAGTTGTTGCTGTTGATCTTGTACTCTGCGACATCCAGGTTAGTTTTCCTTACAACAAGACATGACAATTTATTTTTACTGTCTGTCACCTACGATGAGAACATATATATATATATATATATAAATAATGTTATCATTCCTTGAAATTTGTAATGATTCCTCATTAACCAACTGTGAAACATACTATATGCAGGGAACCAAGATTCAATGTACCATTACGAATCGTCAACTTATCTCTAAGTACAAACAACTGTTGGTTGAGGGACTATGCTATATTGTACAGAACTTCTAAATAGCGTCCAATCTAGGAAGTTACCTCACAACAAGACACCCGTGTCGAATCATGTTCACATCGACGACGTTTGTTCATTCGTGTGAAGTACAACTACCTCTTTTTAGTTTTCATTTTACTTCGTTTGATGACATAATTCAGGACAAAGTCCCTGAGGAACATCTAATAGGTACATGTGGTTAATACGAACTATTTACACTACCTTTGACCAAGTTTTGTTAAATTAACATGCAGAATGTATTTCCCTTCAGCCAAATGTTTTTCACAAAAACATTGTTTCTCTGTACTGTGATTTAGAAATAATTGGAGTCCTACGTTACTCACATCCAATGCAATCAATGGGCACTTCGAACCACAGAATGCAGATTGTTTTAGAAGATGACCGGTACTTTTTTTTGGACTGATTTCATTTCACAACTGTATCAGAAAAAAACTACTAATTTACTCACTTTGATTTATTTGCAGATGCTTGTGAATTACCCACAGCTTATGGGGCAATTTTGCATTTGAAATGTCACGGTACATGGAAAACAACTCAGACCCCACTACCATATTGATATTATAGCTTGTCCGGGTTAAGAAATTGACGAGTATGGTTTCTGTCTATAGTTCATAATCTCAATCTATCTACTTGGTGTTTTCAAAACTGTTGTTTTAATGTACAAAAATATATTCCTGACTTCATATGGCTTTTATCCTCTGTTCTTGTCACAAAAACTGCTAATGCAACCAGGATTCTCTACAACCCAAACCTTCCACCAGTTGAGGACTTCAAAAACAGGTAACTGTGTATCTTACTTTTCTTTGAAAGTACAATATTTTATTTATCTCATCGTCAAAACTGTACTACCGACATTCTTTTAGTGTTTACTTACATTATTCTTGATCGGCTTTTTCCAGGCTTGCTGTGATAATAGCATCACCAGCACATACCACATCACCAACAACTCCCAACCAAACAATGGAAATACCATATTGGAATAAGAAGACAACCATTTTTGATGTGAAAACCTGTCTACAGGTTAGAAATATTCAATTATTTTCCATTTTTTGATTATGCAATATTATTATGTGCTAACTATTGTCCTGTACAAAATACTATATTAACATGTAATTAATCTACTGCAGAGTACTAGGTGCTTAATTGCAGTTACAGTTCAGAAAATTCAAAGCACCCACAACTGGTTCTATGAATCATGCCAGTTGTGCATGAAGAAAGTGCAGATTATAGATGGAAGCATTTGCTGCATGTCCTGCAAGTCCTCACCTACAAGCATTATTCCAAGGTTTGAATGTATTCAATGCTGGAAAAATAGATTTTTATCATTATGCTACTTCATTAAGTAGCACATTCCAAATGATACTGAAACTGTAGTCATAATAACAATTGCAACAGGTTTAGAGTTCAACTAATGGTTACAGACAAGACAGACTCTTTTTCTGTGGTGTTGTTTGAAAAACATGTCATGCAATACATACAAAAAACAGCAGCGCAACTGAGAGCTAATTTGTTACAGGTAAATCCATATCCTTATGTCTTCTCTTTTAAAATTATTTGAAATATTTAATATTACACTGACAATGGGTTTTTTTATTAGGACGATGACGAGTTTGGTTTCCCTCAGGAATTGAACTTTTTCAAAAGCAGAAATTTTCTGTTGGCAATTGACCCGACAGATTATAATATTAAGAATCGTCATTGCCCATCTGAGCAAAACTGTTACAAAGTCATTTATATGAATGATAATGAGAAGTACATCAACCTCTTCAATGACGTCTTAGAACATAAACACGTCAGTCTGTATTTAATTCACGTTATCTATAAACCCAACAAGTCAGAATACCTTACAATTTTCGTCAATAATATGCAGGCTTATCAAAGTAGTTCTTCTTCTACAGTAAGTAGTGTAGATCATTATATGTAGGTAACTGTTTTTCAATTACATTACTATGTGTTTCTAACAATGGATTTCAGATTATTGATATATTCCTTTTACATTTCCTCGTAGGCTCATCAAACAGTGGGGTCTTCTCCTGGAACTTTAAACACTGATACACGATTACATACTTCACCCTTCAACCCGTGTTCTACTAGGGTATACATATGTTATCTTCTATTAATCCTAAATTATTTCCATTACTATAACAACACAATGCATTACTGTTGTGCAATCTGATTTTTAAATATTTATAAATCATAGATGTACGTAGTTATTACATCTATGTGCTGATAAAAAACAGTATACATATTCAGGTTGCACAACTCTTAATTTCACTACTTTTAATTGCTCTACTTTATAGTTTCATGTTATTCTAACAAGAAACCTCTCTGTAGAAAAATCTGTCGTGTTCTTTTGATATTGATAATGGTGTGGAAGATACTGTCCAGACATTTCCAGACATCGTGCCTACAACATGTCCATCTACTGATTTACAGAGCATGCTGAAGGGATATATAAACAAGAGAACCAAACAAACAGACTGAAAACTCATCCTGGAAATAGAAGGTAAACATACATCTACACTGATGAAATACTTCCCATTAATGTGATCATAATGCTTGAGGTTTCTGCTACTAGAAGTTAATGCTGTAGGTTTCTAATGCTGCACTGTTTCTTATGTTTTTTACAGATTGCCTAGGTTGGTGATTTAATGCTGGACATTACTTCAATCTAGGCATTTTGTTGTATTTTGCATTTCCCAATATGTTGGACGGTTTTCTTCACTTCATGATTACTAATTTTTCGGATTTTCATGGACTCAATATATTTTGGTACAACATAAGTTTACTGTCATTTTATGGTGTGCATGATCATTATATTTTATTTGAGTTGTTAGTTACATTTAGTTATACTAAATGTGACTTTACATTAATTATACCAGTGGATTGTTTTTTTTAGTAGTGGATCTTACATTTTTTGAGCAGTAGATTGGAGCATGTATTTTTCTTCAGTAGTGGAACATGTTTTCCCTGTAAGCAGTGTAACATTCAGTTTTTTGGGTACTAGATCATGATTTTTCCAGTAGATCATTTTTTATAGTACTGGATCGTGTATTTTAGAGCAGGGGATCATGTAATGTATAAATTGGACATGCTAATCTCGTCAGATGGCCTACAATCCAAACATCGGGGCATAACGACTTCCAGTTTCCCTTTAGGGGCGACCATTGCTGATTTGAAGGTGATGTTTCTGTTGCATCTTCTTCATGTACTTCCCACCTCTAGGGTATTATTCATCAAAATTTCAATTTTTTTGTATAAAATGTTTGATCATATGCTTTTAAGTTTTTTTTTCTATGATTACTTTTAGGTGGGAACCTATGGGTCATCCTTTTGACGCGCCTAACATTGGAAAACTGCAGCAACTAGGTGAGGGTTTGGAAATCTGCCCACTAACCGCCTCTGCCCTCCCCAACCCCTCCCCTCCCCTCCCCTCCAGCACAGCCAGCCCCAGCCCCTCCCCTCCCCCCCAGCCCAGCAACTGCCTCTCCCCTCCCCTCCCCCCCTGGGCAACTGTTTCCCCCTCCCATCACCCTCCCCTCCGCGCCCCTCCAGCTTCTCCAGCCCCAGCCCCTCCCCTCCCCTCCTGCCCAACCTTTCCCCCCAGCAACCCCCTACCCACTGCCATCACCCTCTCCTCCCCTCCCCCTGCCTCCAACCTGCCCAGCCCCTCTCCCTCTCCCCTCCCCTCCAGCCTACCCCAACTGAGAACATAACTTATTTCATTCTTCATGTTCAAGAATTATTAAAATTTTTAACAATCAGATTGTTTAATGACAGGGTTATTGACACAAAATTGAGGAGAATACACCATCATTGAAGACTGCAACAAGGGTATATTTTCAAGAATTAGGTATTTTTTTTCAATTATTATTTTATTTTACTTGTATTAAATGCGAGATGTCATTCATTTTTGACACTGCATGTACTCTCATTAAAGTAGTGGATGTTTTTGATCTTAAACCTAGGGCTGAACCTGTTGTTTTATCCATTGAGGCATGTTGTTTTTTTATTTGAGGGAAGTAGGGCCTGGTGGGGGAAGCGGTTGGGCAGGGGGGAAGTGGTGGGCGAAGGGGCTAGGCAGGGGGGTTGTTGGAAGATGGGGCTGGAAGGGGGGGTCTGCTGGAGGGGCGGAGGAGCTGGGGGGCTGGAGGAGGGGGGGGGGAGCTGGGGGCTGGGGGCTGGAGGGGGGGGGGGGAGCTGGGGGGACTGCTGGAATGTGGGGGGGAGCTGGGGGGACTGCTGGAAGGGGGGGGGATGCGGATGGGGCTAGTGGGGGGGAGCTGGGGGCTAGAGGGGGGGGGAGCTGGGGGGACTGCTGGAAGGGGGGGATGCGGATGGGGCAGGAAGGGGGGGGGGGGGGGGTCTGGGGATGGGTCTGGAAGGGGGGGGGGAGCTGGGGATGGATCTGGAGGGGGGGGGGTGGCTAGAGGGGAGAGGAGGTGGCTGAAGGGGGGGAGTCTTGGGGGGGATGGATCTGGAGGGGGGGAGGAGTGCTGGATGTTAAGGAGTCCGTTGTAACAGTGAAATTGGATTTCTTACAACTACTAATATTTCATCTATTCATAATATTTTTGTATTTTCATCACTGTCTTTTATATTCATTACATCATTGGAGTATAAATGAATATTTTTTCAGTTTTATTTAAAAATTTTATCTTATTAAAACACATTTCATTTGTTGCTGTCATATGAAAATAGGTAAACATCAGAATTCTGAAGTATTTTTCTTTTTTAATCAGTATATACTTTACACTAAACCAAATTCTATACTTTGTTTTTCTCAGATATTATCAATTGTTGTAGGGATTGACATCACTATCAACCAACATCCAGAAGTGTTGGTCCAGTGCAGCAAAACCACACAACATTCGTGCTAGGCTATTATTGTGACAACTCATATTTCTGAATTACACACCATACAATGGGAAGATATAACTAGGAAAACTGAAAAAATAGACTGATATATGCTGCTTCAAACACAAGGTAACCATATATATTCACATGGTAACCTTATATATTCACTGTTTCTATTATTGTATTTATTGTTTTCAGAATTACAATTGTAGTGCAAAACATATTACATTATATAGATTACAGAAAATTCATTTAAAATGCATTCTACCGCTCATTTTCTATTTTGATTTTATTATTATATCCTCTGTCATGTAAAATACCACTGTACCCGAATTTTTTCTAGTTTTCAAGCTATAAAATATTATTTTTCTAACTGTTAGAGGGGGGGAGCTGGGGATGGGGCTGTAGGGGGGGCTGGGGGGACTACTGGAAGGGGGGGGATAGTGATTCTATTATGCATTGGTTATAACCCACCAGCAGTTGGGTTTGCTGATTTATGAAACCAAAAGAATGATGTAATTTCATGGTATTTGATAATCAAGCATTAATCAGTTATTTTCAACATTGTTTCTTAATTTTTCTCTCCTCTATTGTCTATACTGGTAATAGATTATGTAGATATTCTTAACATGTTTTATTCGCAGTTTTTTTGAAACAATTTTTTCCATTCAATGAATTATATCTACTTTAATGAGGTTACTAATAACCATCCATTATACAGTTAACAACTTTTCCAGTTTCTTTTATTATTCCAAAATATTTTATTGCCTCTATAAAAGTAGTGAACCATATCATCTGGAGAACGCATGAACTAAGAATTCTGTTATATCACCGTGCAAGTGCAACGGGCGAGTAATAGTTAGACTATATTGTTATCATTTAATATAATTTATGTCATTTTATGAAATTTCACATTTAAACTGAACATAAACAAGTGTCAATCATTTGATAGTTATTATTTCTTAAAAATACGCTTTTTTGTTTTTACAATGGGAATTAATTTAGAATTAATTTCTTCCACTTTTGTTTTTTGAATTTGGAAAAATTTATTCCATATTTGGAATCAAGAGGTCTATATTTTTTAAATAGATAAATTTTATTTTTAGACATTATGAATATTTACTACGGTAAATATTTTATTTACCATGGTAAAATGGAAAATATGGTAAATTAGGGTAATAAAATATTATTATAATAATATTAAATTACCCTAACTAGTGTTCTATTCCTATTGGTTGATAAATTTCCAACCATGTGAATCCTTGTGTCAATTTTCGGACCCCATGGATCCATTTCAAAGTGATAATGAAACTTTATATTAATAAATTTAAAGTCAAGACAAAAATGAGATAAAAATATATCTTTTAGTAATACAATTTTTACCTGGGGTTATATAACTTATCTTTTAGACTATAAATACTAATTAATAATATAAAAATATTTCATTCATAATTATATTTTATTTATAATTTTTATAAATTAAATAATTAAATTTATTTCTTACACAATGATGGTGCAGTAATTACATTTTCAATGAAAAAATCAAATAAATGGAATTATAAAGAATAAAATAAATATAATTTTAATGTTTTTATTCCATACAATAATTTTATAACTGAATACGACATTTTAGGGTTGATTCAACGTATTTGTTTTGAATTAATCATGTTTTTATGACTTTCAAAAAAAAAACAAAAAATAAAGAGTGTTAGAATTGACATAAATGAGCTTTTAAAACAAATATTATATTATTAAATGATGTATTATTCCTAAAAATTTATGGTTCCTCCAAAGAACATATATAATGATTGTTATATCATTAATTAACTACTTTAGGTTCTAATGGAATTTTATAGTATGTTTACTAACCAATTATTTTAATAATACAAGATTACATGGTAAAAGTTAAACTATTTAACTAAGAGTTTAATCTAAATGATAAGGTATATTTGGTGACCCAAACATGTATAAAACATATTGTATGAGAGTTGTTCAAACCATATCCAACTTATCCAAAATATAAATAATTTTGGAGCCATTAGAAATTGAAAATGTTCTTATTATAAAATAATATTTCAATCATTTCATAAGGTTCCCTTCACCTATCTTATAAAAGAGAATTTCCCCTTCCCTCAAAATCACATCTCCAAAGCCATTTGGATTGGAAAAACCCTTCCCAAATATCCTCCCAACTTCCCTCAAATCAACATAGAGTCCTTACTTTGATCAGAAATCCAAACTAATGAGCCCTTTTGATCTACTCAAAAGGAAACACCTGAAGAAGAGTTAATAATTTCACCACCCTCTTTCAAGTTCTTTTGTTCTTCCAATTCCACTTTCTTTGTTGTTTCCATACCAAAATAATAACTCCATTACCTCCTAAAAACTGTGATGTTAATATAAATATGTTACAACCATATTCTTTATTCTATCCATCCTATAAATGTCAAAGTCACCATAAGTGCGTACATACGACTTACTCTCTCCACGTCGTGGTGCAATTTGTTATTCAAACAATTCATTATTTAGATGGGTATAATAATGAGTATAACAGATGAAAATAATAAATATAACATGTTAACGATTCTGTATATATGATATACCATTCAATTATGTATGATTTCACCATCAATATAATGATATTGTCGCTCGTGTGTACGTATGGATTACCGTCTCCACGACGTGATGAGATTCATTCCCACGTTTACCATTCAACGATGATTATAATAATATATGTTATTAATAAGTATGTAATACATGAAAAAATAATGATACTAGAGATATATATAAATATGTATGTATGTATGTACTTACATATATCTTATTCAGTTACATCCGTTCAATATGATATGAAAACCAAAACAAGGTTTAGGCGTACGTACGACATACCGTCTCCATAAACAATGCCTTCCATTTCATATATCTGTCTATTATACATATTTATGTTCTAAATATATATTATATATACTAAATATTTATATTCAAAATATATGAAATTTTTTTCGTTTTTATAATTTAGTTTTTTAAATAGTCTGGAAAATGAATTATAAATTCATTATTTTTAAAACCCTATACGATTATGATAAATTGAATATTGTTGAATTATTTTATCTTTTGGAGTGAAAGATGAGTTTGGGGTAGTAATTAGTTGAAGGATGAAACTATACTTGTAAATTATATTTTTTTCCTCTTATTCTGTGAAAAAATTAATTATTAAAATTTAGGGAAGGGATCTTAAAACCAAAAATGTATTATTCTAATACGTTTTGTTTTTTTGAACCAATGATATTTTAAATCATCATAGATGGATGGCTTTAAAGAAACTTAATTTTACACTTGTTTGTGATTGATAACCTCAATCACTCCCTATAAATATTGCCATTTTACTCCTATTACGTGTCTCTAATTTCAACCAATGTTCTCTTAATAGAGATCATAATTTCGTGGTGGCTTTTTAACATCCCTTTCCCTCTTATTAAGACTAAATTTTATTAACCCAATTTCCAAAGTGGGATTTCCACAAAAGTATTTTTCTATTTTCACCTTTTATTTCTAAAAAATAATTTTAAATTGTGAGGAAACACTTTATTGTATGCGTGGAGAATGTAACACCCCAAGATTTCATAGTATGATATCTCTTCAAAGTATTTTAATAACTTGCGCTACACGCAACACCGAGTTCGAGCGCACAATGACATATCTAAAGAGCCATTAAAAAAATATTTTATGAATAATAGTGACCATATTTTCAATTTTATATATCATACATATTTTTAAAATTCATCATTTGTGTTTCTTAGAAATAATATAATAAAAATTCAATTTTTAAGATAAAAGAGGTATTTTTCAAAAAATATTGTCTTCCACCTTTTAATGGAGAACCATTTTTAAATCCAATTTTTGAAACCTTTATATATTAAATTTTGTGAAATTAAATTCTTATTTTTTATAGGGACATAAAAATTTAGTTTGGATAAATTTTTTGTTACTTTTATGATAACATTCATATTTTGATGAATAGTTCAAAAATACTAAATATTAATCAAAAACAACTTTTTTAATTGAAATAATTTATAGTGTTAAATTATACATTTGAGTGTTTTTAAAGTATAATTAGACTATATTTTTACCATTTAACATAATTTAGGTCATTGGATGTATTTTCACATTTAAACTGGACATAAACTTATCTTTTGATAGTTAATATTTCTGAAAAACTCGTTTTCTGTTTTAACAACGTCAAATAATTTTAAATTTATTTCTTCCACTTATGTGTCATGAATTAAGAAAAATTTATTGAATATTTGGAATCATGAAAGTACAAATTGGGTAAATAGGTATCTTTTATTTTTAAAAATTATGAATATTTACTTCAGTAAATATTTTATTTTCCATGGTTAAAGGGTAAATATGGTAAATTAGGGAAAAAAATATTATTATAATAATGTTTAATTACCCCAACATGTGTCCAATTAATATTGGTTGATACATGTCCAGCAATGGGCATCCTTCGGTCTATTTTTAAACCTAAGGAGCCCTTTTGATCAAATCAATGGGAAGAACCCGAAGAAGAGGTAAATATTTCATCACCTCTTTCAAGTTCTTTTATTTTTCCACTTCCACTTTTTTTGTAATTTCTATTCTAAAATAATGAATCCAGTATCTTATATATTATTTGATGTTATTATATAAATTTTACAACCATATTCATTATTCTATCAATCTTATGAATGATAATTTCACCATATGTGTGTACGTACAGCTTACCATCTCCATGTTGTGGTGTAGTTTGTTATTCAAACAGTTCATTATTTGGATGGGTATAATAATGAGAATAACTAATGTAATTAATAAATATAACATGATAATTATTATGTATACATGATATAACATCCAATTACATACTATTTCACCATCAATATGATGATATTGTCACTCATGCATATGTACAATTTACCATCTCCATGACGTGATGAGATTCATTCCCACGTTCACCATTGAAAGATGATTATAAAAATATATATTATTAATAAGTATGTAATATATTACATAATAATTATATTGGAGATAAATAAAAATATATGTATAAACTTACATATATATTATTCACTTACTTTCGTTCAATACGATATGAAAACGGAAACAATGTTCATGAGTACGTACGACCTACAGTCTCCATAAACGCTGCCTTCCATTTCATATCTTTATCTAATATAAATATTTATATTCTAAATATATATGATATATAAATAAGGTTTTATATTCTGGAATTATTTAAATCATGACCTAAATGATACGATCATGGATAACAAATTAAAACACACATTATAGAGAAAGCGGTTATTAACCAAAATGTTAATTTAACATGGAAATAATTATTAAATGGGCAGTATAAAGTCATAAATGAATCATGTAAGATATAATAAATATTAATATTATACTATTATAATTTAATCACATACTATGGTCATTATAGAGGAGGTTAAACATTCTATCGACCAAAGGAAAGTGCAAGGTAAGGGTTAATTCTACAATCTCTTTATTATCTGAGGTTGTTTTTACGTGAGAATCTACATTGACATCTTTATCATCCACATCCATGTTTCATAGAAATATTACCAAAAGGAATATTGTAAAGTTTTAAGTAAGTGACTCTTTATGTAGATCATCTTTTTAAATGGTTTAAATATTTATTCTTCTAAATCAATCTCATTAATTTCCATGTTTTCAAAATAGTTTTTAAGGATTTATTTATATCGACATTAATGTTGTTAAAATATTAATTCCATTCAAAAGTTTCAAAGTGGCATTGGACACTTTCATTCAAAAATTTCTTTAAATTTCTTCCTTTCAAAATTGTGTGAATTTTAAATGTTTTTATGAAAAGGGATATTTCTCTCAAAGGGTTTTACAAATAATTTTGATCTATGCCAACGTGATTTGATGGATTTTAAACTTGTTCGAAGTTGATTAATTATGATACAAATATTCCATTTTGTATTGAATGTTTTGTGATATGTTTGACTGTGGATGTGTTATTTTTATACCATTCATGGTTTATGGATAAATTCTTGACATTTCGTATGCTAGTTTTAATACGAATGTCTATGTTATGTTTAAACCTTTTAATATGAGGAATGCATTTGACTTAGTAAGTGACAGGTGGATCCTTCTATAGCTCCACGATGCATCTGTATGTCTCTTGAGACAAACTAGTGTCTTGGTACAAGGCCTTGAAAAAATCTTATTTGTAGTCTTGACACATGGCCTTGACTATGTGGTTATGAAGTCTGGCATTATGCATTCCGACATTATGAAATTGGATATTGATATTCCATGTGATTATTAGACTAGTAGAATATCCTTGTGAATAACTAAATGGAATTCATTGATTTATATTGGAAATATTAAGCTGAAGTTTAAGTTTTAAAGGCTATTGTATAATATTATACATTGCCTGAAATGTTTATGTTTATTTATGAATGATTCCGCTATATTATTATCCTTACTGAGTATCTGAGCTAACACCATTCTATGTTTTATTTTCCCCTGTATTTCAAGAAGTGTATTATGATTGATAAACATAGTTATGCTATGGGATTAATGGAGTTCTCAAATGATCATTTATGTTGTGTTTTATTTTCTAATGTGTAATGTAACATTCATTTATGTAATTTTTTTTCCAATACTTATAAAATGATCAGTCTTTTGGGACATGATTCCATGTAATGATGAAAATGTATTTGGGGTATACTCGGATGAATTGTACATTGATTCTCGTAGTGTCCCAACTCCTTGAAGATGAAGCATTGTACATTTGAAACTTTTTTATACCCTTACAATCACGTACTTGGTGTCCTTTTTCTCCACACCTATATCAACCTCTCATTCCCTTCAAGCATTTACCAAGGTGATTATTTCCACAGTTATCACATATCGGAAAATCCGTCTTTCCTCTCTTCCCTTTATCCATCTTTCTATCTTCCATCATTTTATTCTCTCTCATCCCTTCAAAGCCACACGACTCAATGAATTCATTACATAACTTATTAACACATGATACTATTTTTCATATGATTATAATACATGGGATAATATTTCATTTCTAAATGTCTTCTTAATAACATGAAATATACGATCCATCTTACTCTTTGGATCATGCGTATTTCTGGAGTTCTCATTCCATCTACTGGGCGCCATTTCTAAAAAATGGAATACACGAGGTTAGATTATGAATCAGAATGCATAATTCTAAAATTGTAAAATACCTAACGCGAATTATAAAGATTATTCATATAATCTATAATCATAAAATATTTTCTTTGAGGAAGTATTTAATCCTAAATCCTTCATAATGGCTAGTAATGAAAATATTGAGATCCAACTATATTTCCTTGACCCATGTTACCCAATGTCGGTGCATTATTACATAACATTGGCATGATACAAAGATTTATGTCCCAAAAGAATTATCAGTTTACTTTCTTTGGAAGTACTAGATACATTCATATGTTTAAAATTACATCATGAAATAAAAACATTAACAACATTATGTCTCCTTTTGAACACAAATATATCCTTAGCCTATCCTTGTAGGTCAACCATAAAATACTTATTCACATCCTTGGAAATATAAAACATAGAAGGGGGTGGGCTTAGATGATTAATAAGGATAGCAATATAGCAGAATCTTTTATAAAAAAACATAAACATTTAGGGAAATGTACAAGACTAAAACAAATGCCTTTTAAACATAAACATCATAATAATATGGAAAACATAAAATCAAATAATCTCACTTAAATATTCACATGGACATTATACTAGTTGAATAATCACATGAAATCTAAATATCCTCTTTAATAATGATGTAATGAATAATTCTAGACTTAATAACCACATTGTCAAGTCCTTGTGCCAAGACTACAAATAAGATTTTGTCAAGGCCTTGTGTGAAGACTAAAAATAAGATTTTGTCAAGGACTTGTGCCAGAAGACTAGTTTTTCTCATGAGACCTAACAATGCCTTGAATAGATATAGCGGGCTCCACTTGTCACTTAATAATTCCAATGCATTCCTCATATGAAAAGTTTTAAACATAACATAAACATTTATATTAAAACTAGCATACGAAATGTCAATAATTTATCCATAAACCATGAATGGTATAAATATAACACATCCACATTCAAACATATCAAAAAAACATTCAATACAATATGGAAGATTTTATCATAATAAATCAACCTCGATTAAGAATAATATCATTTATATGATGTTGGCATGGTTGAAAATTATTAGTAAAAATATTTTAGAGAAATATACATTTTTCAAGAAATAATTTAAATGTCATATAATGGAAGTCATTTAAAAGATAGTTTTGAATCAAAGTTTCCCATTCCTCTTTTAAAATTTTTAATGGAATTAACATTTTAAAACATTTATGTCCATATAAATAAATCCTTATGATCATTTTGAAAACGTGGACATTAATGAGAAAGGTTTAAAAGAATAAATCTTTAAAACATTTAAAATGATGTTTTAGTAAAAAGTCCCTTAAAATGAAAACCTTTGAAAAATATTTAATGAAACATGGAAATGAATAATAAATATTTCCTAGTATATATTTACGTAAAAATAACCTCAGATAATAAAGAGATTGTGAAATTAAACCTTACCTTGAACATTCCTTTGGTCAGGGGTACGTTTAACCTCCTGTATAATGACCATACTATGTTATAAAATTATACCAGAACCAGAACCATATTCATATTTATTATATCATATATGATTCATGTATTAATTTATACATACCATTTAATAGTGATTTGCATGTTAAATTTACTTTTTGGGTAATAATCACTTTCTTTATCGTACGTGTTTTAACTTCTTATTCATGAAAGTATAATTTAGATCATTATTTAAATACTTCTATAATATAAAAATTGACTAATATATCATATATATTTATAATATAAATATTTATAACAGATAGATATATTAAATGGAAGGCACCGTTTATGGAGACGGTAGGCCGTACGTATGCATAAACACTGTTTTCGTTTTCATATCGTATTGAACATAAGTAAGTGAATAAGATAAATGTAATAAAATACATGCATATATATATATATATCCATTATTATTATTATATCATATATTAAATACTTATTAATAATATATATTTTTATAATTATCGTTGAATGGTGAACGTGGGAATGAATCTCATCGTGTCGTGGAGACGGTAATCCGTACGTACGAACGAGCGACAATATCATTATATTGATGGTCAAATCATATTTAATTGAATGGTATATCAAATATATGGAATAATTAAAATGTAATATTTATTATTTAAATCATCTATACTCATTATTATACCCATCCATAAAATGAAGTGTTTGAATAACTAACTACCCCACAACATGGAGACGGTAAGTCGTACGTACGTACGTATGGTGACTTTTCCATTTATAGGATGGATATAATAATGAATATGGTTGTAAAATATTTGTAATAACATCACAGTATATAGGAGGTACTGGAGTTATTATTTTGGTATGGAAATAATAAAGAAAGAGGAAGTGGAAGAAGAAAGGAACTTGAAAGAGGGTGGTGAAATTATTACCTTTTCTTCAGGTGTTACCTTTTGAGTTGATAAAAAGGGCTCCTTTGGTTGGATTTATGATAAAATTAAGGACTATAAGGTGATTTTAGGGAATTCGGGAGGATATTTGGTCCGGGTTTTTCTGAGACAAATGGATTTTATGATGTGATTTTGAGGGAAGGGGATGTGCCCTATTATAAGAGAGGTGAGGGTCACTTTAAGAAATGCATGAAATATTTTTTTATAATAAAATAATCACGGTTTCTAATGGATCCAAATTAATTAATTTCTCGGATATGGTGCTTATGGGTCGAAAAGCACTCAACTAATAGGTTTCAGATAGGTTTAGGTCACCATATTAACCTTATCTTTTGGATTTAACTCTTAGTTAAATAGTTTAACTTTTTCCATGTCTTCTTGTATTCTTACACTATATGGTTAATAAACATACTCTAAAAATTCAATATAACCTAAAGTGGTTCCTTAATGACATATATAATATTATTTAAGACAATCTTCCTTAAAATAGATTTTTAGGAATATTATATAATTTAATGATATAATATTTTTTTAAAAAACATATTTATGTCAAATTTGACACTATTTAGTATTTGGTTTTTGTGAAAGCCATCACAACTTTATTTCTTCTAAAAAAATACATTAAATCCAACCTAACATGTCATATTCTCATAGAAAATCAGTTTATGGCATAAAAACATTGAAATTATAGTTATTTTAATATTTATAATACCATTTATTGGATTCTTTTATTAATAAGGTAATTATTGCATCAACATTATGTCAGAATTAAATTTAATTATTTAATGTATAAAAATTATATATAAAATAAAATTATGTTGGAAATATTCTTATATTTATAATGAGTATTTATAGTCGAAATTATAACTTATATTACCCCATTTTAAAATTGTTTTACTAAAAGATTTATATTTATGTCATTTTTGTCTTTACATTAAATTAATTAATATAAAGTGTCATTATCAAATTTAAGTGGCTTCATGGGGTCCCAAAATCAACAAAAGGATTCCCATGGTCGGACATATATCAACCAATATAAATAAGACACATGTTAGGGTAATTTAATATTATTATAATATTATTTTTTACCCTTATTTAACGGATTTACAATTTAACCATGGTAAATAAAATATTTATCAAAGTAATTATTCATAATGCCTAAAAATAAATGTTACATATTTACACAATTTGGACCTCTTTATTCCAAACATGGAATCAATTTTTCAAAATTCCAAACAAAGAAGTTTATGAAATTAATTTAAAATTAACTCTCGTTGTCAAAACAAATAGAGTGTTTTAATGAAATAATAACTATGAAAATTTTGACACTTGTTTATGTCCAGTTTAAATGTGAAATAACATAAAAATAAATAAATTATATTAAATTATAAATATATAATCTAATGATACTTTAAAACCACTCAAATGTATAATTTAACACTATTAATTATTTTGAATAAAAAAGTTGTTTTTAATTAAAGTTTTGTATTTTTCACAATTCATCAAAAATTGAATGTTTGCAGAAAAGTACCAAAAATTTATCCTAAGCTAATATCGATATTCCAAATTAAAAAATGTACTCCATTTTTAATAATAAAAAGAAAAAAAATTAAAAAAATGGTTACTAATATTTATAACGGCTAGTTTGATTGGTTTTGTGTACAACGCAAGCTACTGCGTTATTGAAAGGGAAACGTACCGTGGAAGCTTGGGTGTTACATTATGTTCTACTGAAAATAATTTCATTCCCCCAATTTCAAGAATAAAACTGCATAAAAACATTTGGGTGGTTTTTCAACATAAGGTCTCGGGTTCCCACGTCGCCTCCTCCATCTTATAATTTCTCCATAGAACTTTTACCAGACGAGTCATCCAGTTTCTCAGCACTTGTTCTCTAGTATCAAGAATCCAGACAGGCTCTTCAAAATAAGATAGATCAGGTTCTAGTTCAATTTCATAATTAATGAGTACATGTTTTGGTCCAGGCATGTATTTTCTCAACAATGATACATGGAACACATCATGAACTCAGGAGATACTTAGAGGCATTTCAAAATGATAGGCTACAACTCCAATTTGTTCAACAATTTAGAAAGGCCTGATATACTTGGGACTCAATTTACCTTTCTTACCAAAATGTATAACACCCTTCCATGGAGATACATTCAATAAAACATGTTTCCCTACTAGACATTCCAAATCATTTCTTCAGTTATCGACATATCTCTTTTTCCTACTTTGGACTTCTTTGATGTGGGTGTGGATAATCTTCACTTTTTCAATTATTTCCTCAACATGTTTTGGTCCTACATGTTTTCTTTCACCAAAATTATCCCAAAACGTTATTGTGCGGCATCTATTTCCATATAATGATTCATATGGGGCCATCTCAATACTTGAACAAATGCTATTGTTATAGGAAAATTATACCAGAAAAAAATATTGATCCCACAATCCTTGAAAGTCAAGTGATAATGATCTCAACATGTCTTCTATGGTTTTAATAGTGCATTCTGATTGTCCATCAGTTTGAGGGTGGTAGGCAGTGCTTAGACTATATTTATTATCTAAGGCCTTCTCAAGACTTTTCTAGAATCATGACGTAAAATGGGGATCACGATTAGAAACAATTGATAAGGGTACACTATGGAATCTTACAACTTCTTTGATATATAGTATTTATAGATATTCAAGTTGTAAATTTTTTCTTATAGCAATAATATGTGCTGACTTGGAAAGACGATCAACAATGACCCATATTTCATCATTTTTTCATGTATTCTTTTGTATCCCCATGGCAAAGCCCATCGTAATATTATCTCATTTCCACTCATGTATTGGAAGAGGTTGCAAGACTCCTCCAGGCTGTTTTCATCCATCGTTCACTTGTTGAAAAATCATACATCATAACAAAAAATCAGTAATCTCTCTCTTAATGTTGTCCAACCAAAAATGTTCCTTCTAATCTATATTCAATTTTGTTCTCCCAAGGTGTATAGATAAATTGGAGCTATGAGCATCATCCAAAAATTCTTTTTTTAGATCAGGTATGTTAGGAACACAAAGTCTCTTCACAAATTCCAAAATTCCATCTTCATATATGAAGTCACTCAATCTCCCATCATTCATAGCTTTAATCTTATTTTGAACTTCCTCATCATTAGTTTGATAACTTTTTATCCTTTCTAGAAAATATGGGTTGGCAACAATTTGAAAAATAATTGATGTTTCACCTTCCATGGTTATTCCCATATCAATCATAACTAGATCCATGTGTATAAGATCCCTTCAAACTCTCATCTTGTTCAAAACCCCATGATCATTTTCACTCAAAGCATCAACCATCATATTTTCCTTCCCCAAGTTGTATTGTATAGTGAAATCATAATCCTTGAGTAGTTCGAGCCATAGTCTTTGCCTCATGTTGAGTTATTTATGTGAGAAAATATACTACAAACCTTTTTGATCAGTATAAATCTCATATTTTTCACCACAGAGATAGTGTCTCTATATTTTCAGTGCAAAGATTATCTGCTAACTCAAGATCATGAGTGGGATAGTTTTGTTCCTGAATTTTTAGCTGTCGTGATCCATAGGCAATAACTCTATCATTCTGCATAAGAACACAACCATTTCCTTTATTTGATGCGTCACTACAAATAACAGACCCATCATTACCTAATGGTAGAGTCAAGATAAGAGCATTAACTAATATTCTCTTTTGTTCTTCAGAACATTCATTACATTCTTTTGTCCAAATAAATTTATCCCCTTTATGAGCGATCTTGGTTATTGGGTTATCCAATCGGGTGAAATCCAAGAAAAAATGCCTATAATAACCTGGTAAATCAATAAAACTACGTACCTCAGTAATACTCATTGGTGCTGGCCATTCTTGGATTGCCTTGGTCTTTGAATGATAAACAGAGATTCCATCCTTAGAGAGAAAACAAAAATGAAAAGAAATCTCATGAGGCCATAATTTACACTTGTTAAATTTCCCATATAATTCAATTATTCTAAGTTTCCTTTGGATAATGCGCAAGTGATTTTCATGATCTTCATTTATTTTTTAGTATACCAAAATATCATCAAAAAATTTCACTACAAAGTCATCATGATATTCCTTGAAGACTATATTCATTAAATCCCTGAAGATAGAGGTTGCATTAGTCAATCCAAAAGGCATTACTGTAAACTTGTAATTCCCGTACCTGGTTCGAAATGATATTTTCAGAATTTCTTCCTTCTTCACACACAATTGAGATATCCATATCAAAGTTCAATATTGGAAAAATATTGAGCTCCATGAAGTTGGTCAGATAAATTAAACTATGATTAGTAATGAATTCTCTGAGTCCTATGGAATTTAAGGGAAGTATGAGATGAAAAATATGGAAGAGAGAAATAGGGATAAAGGGAAAAGTGGAAAGAAGGATTTTCCCATATGTGATAACTGTGGAAAAAATCACCTTGGTAATTGATTCAATGAAATGAGAGTTTGTTATTAGTGTGGAGAAAAAGGACACCAAGTACACAATTTTAAGGGTAAGAAAAAGTTTTCTAATGTGTAATGATTCATCTGCAAGGAGTTTGGACACTACGCGAATCAATGTCCAAATCATCATAGTATACCGCAAATGCTACTGTTGGATAATAATCAAGTTATGATACTACCAAATATGAAGAGTAATGATTAGAGTTATTACTTTTTTAATAAAGTATTGTGTCATTTTAGTATTGTATTAATGATGTACATGTTATAAGAATTATAGAGTATATAATGATTGAACTGTAGTACTATTTCATTAAGAACTAGAGATTGGGCGGAACCATGAAAAGTGACTGAATAACATGTAATTTTTTTATAAAATATATGGTTGGGAGAAGGATAAACCATGATATGATACTGATACTGAGGTAGTGATTTTGGAATAATATATGATTGATTTGGATAAATTATATTAGATATTCATGACTACCTAGAAAATGATTAATTATTTGTATATTCCATCATTGTTTGAGTTTACAACATTTTTAGATAGAAGATTTATATACAGTATCCTATAAGGAATAAGGGAGAATGAATGTAATCAATAAGGTATTATGGTAATTTAGGGTGTTATAGTGTTTTAAAATAATTCATGATGAAGGTATTCACATGTTATTACCAGGTAAAAATGATCTTCATTGTGTTTACATTCATTATAAATTGGGACAGTGAGTTTGGACAGAAGTATTTTGGATAAGTCTAAAGGTTGGAATCAATTAATATTGACATTGGATACTATTGTTAAAGTTAAATTATTTCTTGATATTATTATTGGATTATCATAAAAATGACAACCCGGAGGTCGTGTGACAACCTGTCGCATCCAACAAGTCTGTGAGACATGAACCCACAACCGAAGGGAGACAAGGGTGGATCAATAACGACTAGAATACGTGATGTCCTTGTTTGTATAATGTAGTTTTTTATAAATAGTCTGACAAAGGAATTATAAATTTATTATTTTTGGGACCCTATATGATTAAGATAAATAAAATATTTTTGAATTATATCATCTATTGGAGTGAAAGATGAGTTTGTGGTAGGAATTCGTTGAAGGATGAATCTATACTTGTCATGTATATATATATATATATTCTTTATATTCTATGAATTAATTAATTCTCAAACATTAGGTAAGGGATCATAAAACAAAAAATGTGTTATCTTAATACCTTATGTTTGGTAGAACTGATGATATTTCAAATCATATTAGATTGATGGATTTGCGGATTTCAAATATACACTTGTTTGTGATTGATGACATCAATCACTCACTATAAATATTTATGTTTTCCCTCCAATTATATGTCTCTAATTTCCACCAATTTTCTCCTAATTAAGATCAAAATTTTGTGGTGACTTTTTTATTTCCCTTTCCCTCTTATTAAGACGAAATTTTATTAACCTAATATTTGATGTGGGTTTCCACCGGGGTATTTTTCTGGTTTTATCCTTTTATTTTTGAAGAACAATTTCAAATTGCAAGGAAACAATTTATTGAAGGAGAGGAGAATATAACACTGTAGCAACCCAACATTTTCTTACATTACTATTACATCATTTCAAAGATTCACAACATAATAGTATTGCACATAGAGGATCTAAAGGTTTAGTGTCTTGGAAAAACTAGGACCATGCATAACAAACACAGAACAAGCATGAACATTTATTTAATTTCTTCTTCTCTAGCTTCTTATTGGAACTTTCCCTCTTAGAAAATATAGCCACCTGAGGATATAATTCAAAAAGAGTGATCTAGAAGCCCGGTAAAAGGATATATAAGAACAATATATCATGGGGTGGGCATAATCATAACATAGGAAAAAGATCATGAACATGAGTGGAGCATAAATAAAAGACTTAAAATGTAGAAATTCATAAAAATGAAACATCATGTCTTAGTGTCTAACTACCACATATACTTGTGAACAAAGTTATCATTTTGTTCACACATCATTTAACATTTACTCATGAGATTAAACACTTTACCCAATGCATTGGAGCACTGTATAATTCCAGGGGCACCCGTCACTTTGAAACATTAATAATTGCGCTATATAATTCCGGGTGCACCCATCACATCATAACATTATCATTATCTAGCTTGCTACATGGAACGTACGTAAAAATTGAACATAACTAAACATGTTAAGGAATAGGTTTCATCTCATAAGAATACATTCATAAGCTTTGGGTTCCCAAAAGAAAGAGGGAACAACATACTTAATATAGGAACCATCAACCATGAATGAGGGGTAAAAGTTGAGTTCTCAAAAGAAGAGTTATTTTGGAAAACATTTTGAATGAAATAAACTTTAATGATGAAAAAATGATCTTTAATGAGTAACAATATCAAAAATGGAGTGGAATAGGGAGAACCAGAAGGATGAAAGCTGGGTTCGAGAATTTCCCCTTACCTCTTACCTGAATCCTTCTTTCTCATTAATATCCTGTATAATGACATTATATTAATTAATTATAAATCCATAACCATGTGTAAATTAATAGGGATCATTATGGTTTAATTATGTCATATAATATTCCCTTTGGTGACTTATAGAGTTTAAAAACATTGTTCGAGGATGTTTGTTTTTATGGTTTTTCTTGGGTGGTTCACTTGTATTCTTAAATTGAAGATTGGGTAGAACATGAGTAATCATACAGAAATGATATTACATTTCATTAATGATATTAAAGTAGTTTTAAGGATCTTATAATGAATTATATTAGATCTATGTGGATGAATCATTAGATTAGAATTAAAAGCTGGTTATTTGTGTCAATTTGGGCGGTTTTTGGATCACAAAGAACTTGTTTTAACTTATCACATAGTAATATGTCCATAGGTTATTTACATAACATTAAATATAACATCATACACATATCATATTCTGGTTCAACCAAAAAAATGATTTCATGACCAGACCTGATGGTAGAAATAGAAGAAGAAAGCATGTCGTTGTTGAAGGTGATAAATTAACACCTCATGAACAACGTTCTCTTTAATAAAATAAAAGGAAGATGGAAAGGGGTTGAATGATATAATATCTCATTGGAATCATGATATTATAGTATATGTATAATAATAGATTTACAATACAATTTGGAAGAATATAGGTGGAGAGAGATCAATAAATGAACTTGAACTTGAAAGAAAATTGAAGGAGAAGAGGGTGGGAAATTACCTCTTGAATCCTTCTATTGAGAACCTCCTTAAGGGCCTATGCATGGTCTTGTGATGAGACCAGAAGCTCTTGGACATGTGTGAGGGGATAGGGAAGGTATTTTGTCAGAGTTTAGAGAAGTCTTGGATCTTGAGAGGCGTGAGGAAATGAGGCTGTGAAGGGTGGCTTTTATAGTGGAGGAGAGAGGGGTTTCCTTAATATAAAATTCATTAGATTATTATTTCCCCACAAGAAAAGGAATAGTGAGTCTTGAACAACCATGAATATTAATTTTATAATGTAATCCCGAATCAAGTGGGCTTACATCAGTAGAACATCACATATGACCCTATAATTAGCTTATTTAGCTTATTTTGTAAATTACTGTATTTCACTATTCATAAAAACTTCAAGTATCTCAGAAAAATCCCAAAACTTTACCCCAAATATTTTTCAACGTGTAGAATCAAAAAATGAATTAAATTTTTCAAAAATAATTATTTAAATAATATTAATTTAATATTTAATTAAAATTATAATTTACATTAAAAAACAGATTTTAAAATTAAAACAGATTTTATAGTGCTTTCAAAAATTACATAGGGTCTTATAAAATAATCTAATAATTTATGAATACATTTTAGGGAAATAAATATTCTTTTAAATTAAATAATTAATTATAATTAATTTTTTATGACTTACAAAATACCAAAATGTTTACTAAGATCAAATTGTCACTTTCTAAGATGTCTAAATTTTATTTAATTATTTATAGGTAATGTTACTCTTATGTTGGGTGATTTACTATTCATAAGGTTCATATTACTATTCATAAGAGTATGTCAATATTCATAAGGTAAGGTCACTATTCACTAAAAAATAATTTTGTTTCATTAGACTCCAACAATAATCTTGAACAGAACCGTGTATGTCGGATTTTCAAAATTCCAAACATAGGAGTGAAAAAATTATGTTTAAAGGTCATTTATCACATAGTAGTTCATTATTTTGTGTTTTCATGTTATTTTATGACATAATTATAAGAAGAGAATTTCCATTGAAAAATATTGGGTCGTTACATTCTTCCCCACTTAAGAAATTTCACCCCCAAAATTTCACTTTACACAAACAGGTGAGGGTACTTCTCTTTCATTGCCTCTTCTGGTTCCCAAGATTCTTTCTCAAACTTATGGTTCCTCCACAACACATTGAAAATATGGGTTGTCTTGTTTCATAGAACCGTATCTCTCCGATCCATAATCATTACTGGCTGCTCCTCATATGAGAGATCATGTTCCAGCTACACCACCTTTGAGTTTAGTACATGTGAGAAGTCTGGTATGTACTTCCTCAGTAGTGATACATGAAACACATCATGTACTTGAGCCATATTCAGTAGAGGTTCTAGACGATAGGCCACAGATCCTTTGTGGTCAAGGATCTGAAAGGGGCCAATATACCTTGGGCTTAGCTTCCCTTTCTTCCTGAATCACACGACTCTCTTCCATAGAGATATTAAAAGGAAGGATTTATCTCCAACGTTGAACTCCACATCCCTTCGACGGTTGTCAGAATAGCTCTTTTTCTGAATTTGAGAAGCTTTGATGTGTTTCTAGATGACATGAACCTTCTCTGTCATCTCTTGAACAAGATCGGTCCCATGTAGCATTCTTTCTCCAACTTCATCCCAACAGGTTGGAGTTCTACACCGCTTCCCATAAAGAGCTTCATACAAATCTATCTGAATACTCGAGTGGAAACTATTATTGTATGAGAACTCAACCAAATAGAGATTCTTATCCCAACCACCTTTGAATTCAAGAGAGCAGGATCCTAGCATATCTTCAAGTGTCTGGATAGTTCTTTTAGATTGGCCATCAGTTTGGGGGTGATAGGCCGTGCTGAAATTCAATTCAGTGCTCAAAGAAAGTTAAAGGGTCCTCCAGAACATTGACGTGAACCTTGGAAACAATCAGAGACAATTGAGAGTGGTACACCGTGTAGTCTCAGCACATCCTTCACATATATCTTTGAAAGGTGCTCAAGCGATAGGTCTTCACGAATAGCGATAAAATGGGAAGTCTTGGTGAGTCATTCAACCACAACCCATATCACATTATTTCCTTTTGACATCTTTGGGAGACCCGTGACAAGGTCCATAGTAAAATTTGTCTATTTCAACATGCCTATAGGGAATGGCTGCATCATACCTTTGGACTTTTATCACTCAAATTTAACTTGCTGACATACCAAGCACCTTGATATATATTCCGAAATTTCCTTCCTCATGTTATCCCACCCGAAGTTTTCTCAGAGATCATGGTACATATTTGTATTCCCAAGATGGATAGAGAAAGTTTAGATATGTGCATTATACAATATCTCCTTCTTCACCCCGGGTGATGAAGGCACACAAAGTCGTGTTCCAAACCAAATCACACCATCATCGTTGATATGGAACTCTTGCAGCTTCCCTTCCATTACTTCATTCACCCTCTTTTGTATCTCCACATTATCCCTTTGTGCTTCCATAATCTTCTCCTGAATGGATGGTTGCGATATCGTTTGGGAAATGTAGGATGTATCCCCTGCCATTATGATATCCAAATCTATTATTTTCATAACCATGAAGATAGGGTCTTTCTCAATCTACAACATGGATATAGTAGTAGGTTCTTTTCTTCATAGAGTATCAGCTACCTTGTTCACCTTTTTAGGATGATAGTGAAAAGAGAAATTGTAATCCATGATTACCTCTAGCCATCTCCTTTGACGCATGTTGAGATCCTTTTGTGTGAATATATAATTTAGGATCTTGTGGTCGGTGTATATTTCACACTTCTCTTCAATAAAGGTAGTTCCTCCAGATTTTCAAGGCAAAAATCACAACTGCCAACTCTAGATCATGCGTCTGGTAGTTATGCTCATGGATCTTCAACTGTCGTGAGGCGTATGGTATCACATTTTCATTTTTCATGAGTACACACACCAATCCTTTCTTTGAATCATCATTGTATATCACAAAACATTATCCAATTTTTGGTAGTGTGAGTACATGTGCTATGATCAGCCTTCTCTTTAGCTCATTGAAGCTTCCCTCACATTCTTCCTTCCAGACATATTTTACCCATTTCCTTGTTAACTTAGTTAACGGGCTTGAAAATCGTGAAATGTTTCTCACAAAACGTCGGTAGTACCCAGATAATCCAAGAAAACTGTGGATTTTTGTGACACTATAGGGCCTGGACCATTCCTCAATCACCTTTGTCATTGAAGGATCCACAAAAATTCCCTCACTTGTGATCACATGTCCCAAGAACGTGACTTGATTCATCCAAAAGTCATAATTGCTTAACTTGGCATACAACTTTTCCTTTCTCAATGTCGCCAACACAAGTCTTAGATATTCTTCATGTTCCTCCTTTCTCTTGAGTATATGAGAATATCGTGGATAAACACTACCAAAAATTTTGTCGAGGTAATGTCAAAAGACTCTATTAATCAAAGCCATGATGATTGCAGGGGCATTAATAAGTCCAAAGGGAATAACCAAAAACTCATAGTGCCCATAAATTGTACAGATAACAGTCTTCTGAATATCTTCCTTCTTCACCTTTACTTGATGATATCCAGAATGAAGATCCACCTATGAGAAGTATTGAGCTCCTCTTAACTGGTCGAACAAGTCATCAATCCTTGGGAGAGGATACTTTTTCTTTATGGTGATCTTGTTGAGTTCCCGATAATCGATACACAACGGCATGGTTCCATCCTTCTTCTTCACAAAGAGCACTGGCGCACCCCAAGGTGATGTACTAGGGTGTATGAAACCTTTGTCCAGATGCTCTTACAGCTGCTTCTTTAACTCCTCCTATTCGAGAGGAGCCATCCTATTGTGGAACATTGAGATAGTAGTGTCTCCAGGTATGTGTTCAATTGAGAACTCTACCTCATGATACTGGGGAATTCCGGGTAACTCTTTGGGAAATACATTGCCATATTCCCTCACAATGGGCATTTCCTCAAGGTTGTAACGTTCCTTTGACTCAACCATTTGGGCGAGGTATGCTTCTTCATAGGGAATCAACACCCACACCATTGAATTATTTTTCAAAAGAGATTCATGATCTTCCTTGAATTTGTAGAGGATCATGGGATGGTTTGGAATATGAAATGATATTTACTTTTCCCGATAGTTGATATGCGCTCTATATAACGAGAGCCAATCCATTCCCATTATAGCGTTGAATTCCACCAAGGGAAGTATTATGAGATTTGATAGAATAATATTCCCACATAAACCAATAGGAGAATATTAGAACACTTGGGTTGAAATGATTGCACCACTTGGTGTTTTTACAGATATCCATACTTCAAGGTTTTAGGGATTTGATTCTATAGTTCTATCAAACTAGAAAGATATAATAGAATGCGTAGAACCAGAATAAAATAATACTTTTTCCATTCTTGAGTGAATATGAAGTGTACCTTTTATGACTTCATTATCATGCTCCACCACCGTTGTAGTAATGGCATAAGCCTTCCCTTGTTCCATTGGATTTGGAGGCTGCTGACACTGATTACCCTCGAGAGATCGAGGTTTAGTGCATTGGTTTGCATAGTGCCCTAGCTCCTTACAGTTGTAGAATTGGACCATGAGTGGTTCTATCTATTCATGAGCTACATTATCCTTCCTTTTCGTCTCTTTTCGACACTCTTGAGCATGGTGCCCTTCTTTCCCACACTTGAATCATTTCCTCATCTCTTTGAGGTAGTTCCCATTGTTCAACTTCTCACATTTTTTTCATGTGGTTCTTTGATTTTTCTTACCACCTTTGTCATTAGATCGACCAGCTTGAAACCCCATCATTCTCTTCTTATCACCATATACATGGGACCATTCTTAAAACTCCATATCTACTTTGAGAGAAAACCTAAAAACTTCTTCATATCTCCCAAAGTCTCGAATTGCATGATACTTTCAAAGTTTTGGTTTTAATACACAAAAGAATCTATCTATTTTTCTATCATTGTTGATAACAAAACCTGAAGCATACCTTGAGAGCCTTGTGAAATTCACTTCATAGGTTGTGATAGATTCTTCTTTTTTTACCTTGAGCTCTATGAATTCTCTCTCCATATTCATGCAATGAGTTTGTGGGAAATACTTATTAAGAAACATTATCTTAAGGTCTTCCCATTCCATCTCTTCAATTTCCTCCCTTGGCATGGTGTTCTTAATCAAAGCCCACCATTGATCAGCTTCTCCATCAGGACGATAAATGGCTAGAGTAACCTTCTCTATCTTAGAACAGTGATGCACAGAAAAGATCTTCTCCATGGAGTTGACCCACTGTTCTGTAACTTGTGGATCGGAAGATCCACAAAATGTCGGTTGTCATTGCTGTATAGAACATTCAACAACCAGTTTCTCCCTCTTTGGTGAAGGAGGAAGTTCCCCATTATTATGGTTATTATTCCTAACCTGAGATAACTGGGTAAGCATCGCCATGATGTTTTGAACTCCACTTCCCAAATCATTAGGGATATCGTTCGGGAAATCGTTGCATTGGACCTCACATGTGTTGTTGGCCTGATTTCTCATGGTTCCCACCATTTTCTAAAATATAAAAGGTTAGAACAAAACATAAGTAAACAAGTCATGAATAACTTATTCAATTAAACAATTTATACCAAAAACATAACATATGGGATCCCTATGTAAATATTCTTGTGTGCATATTTCTACTTAATCTCATACTAGAGGTTTTGTCTTGGGTTCAATAATCCTAATTCCCAAATTAACTAAACCTCCCTATGATTCCAACTATAGTGACCCAACATTTTCATACATTACTATTACATCATTTCAAAGATACACAACATAATAGTATTACACATAGAGGATACAAAGGTTTAGTGTCTTGGGAAAACTAGGATCATACATAACAAACACACAACAAGCATGAACATTTATTTAATTTCTTCTCCCCTATATTCTTATTGGCACTTGTCCTCTCCTTAGTAAATATAGCCACCTGAGGAAATACATCAAAAGGGGTGATCTATAATCATGGTAAGAGGATAGATAAGAACAATATATCATGGGGTGAGCATAATCATAACATAGGCAAAAGATCACGAACATGAGAGGAGCGTAAATAAAATACTTGAAATGTGGAAATGCATAAAAATGAAACATCATGTCCTAGTGGTTAACTATTACACATACTTGTGAACCAGGCTAGAATCTTGTTCACACATCCTTTCACATTTACTCATGAGATTCATCACTTTATCCAATGCATTGGAGAGCTGTATAATTTCGGGCGCACCCGTCACATCATAACATTATCGTTATCATGATTGCCACATGGAACATACATCAAAAGTGAAGATAACTAAACCATGGTAAGGAATAGGTTTCATCTCAAATTAATACATTCATAATCTTTGGGTTTCCAAAAGAAAGAGGGAACAACATACTTAATACAAGAACCATCAACCATGAATGAGGGGTAAAAGTTGAGTTCTAAAAAGAAGAGTTATTTTGGGAAACAATTTGATTGAAATAAACTTTAATGATGAAAAAATGATCTTTAAGTAATAACCATTTTAAAAATGGAGTGGAAGAGGGAGAACCAGAAGGATGAAAGTTGGGTTGGAGAATTTCCCCTTACCTTGTACCTGAATGCTTCCTTCTCTTTAATGTCATGTATAATGACATTATATACATTAATTAGAAATACAGAACCATGTGTCCATTAATATGGTTCATTCTGGTTTCATTATGTCATATTATGTTCCTTTGGATGTCTTATAGAGTTTAAAAACATTATTCCGGGATGTTCGTTTTTATGGTTTTTCTTGAGTGGTTCACTTGTATTCCTAAATTGAAGTTTGGGTAGAACATGAGTAAACATCCAAAAGTGATATTACCTATCATTAATGATATTAAAAGAGTTTTAATGATCTTATAATGAAGTATATTAGATCCATTTGGATGAAACATTAGATAAGAATTAAATGATGGTAATTTGGGTCAATTTGGGCGGTTTTTGGATCACAACGAACATGTTTTAATTTATCACGAAGTAATATATCCAAAAGTTATTTCCAGAACTTTAAATAGAACATAATATAGAGAAAATATTATGTTTAAACCATAAAAATGGTTTCATGACCAATTCTGAAGGTAAAAATGGATGAAGAAAGCATGTCGTTCTTGAATGTGATAAATTAACACCTCAAGAACAACATTCTCTGTAATAAAATAAAATGTATAGGGAAAGAGGGTTGGATGATATAATATCCCATTAGAATCATAAAATTATATTATATGTATAATAATTGAGTTACAATACAATTTAGATGAATATAGGTGGAGAAAGATCACGAAATGAACTTGAACATGAAAGGAAATTAAAGGAGAAGAGGGTGGAAAATTACCTCTTGAATACTTCTCTTGAGAACCTCCTTAAGGGCCTAAGAATGGTCTTTTGATGAGACCAAAAGCTCTTGGACGTGGGGGAAGGGCTTGGGAAGGTGTTTGGGAAAAGTTTAGAGAAGGCTTAGAGTTTGAGAGGTGTGAGGAAATGAGGGTGTGAAGCGTGGCTTTTATAGTGGAGGGGAGAGGGGTTTCTTTAAAATAAAATTCATTAGTTTATTATTTCCACACAAGACAAGGAATAGTGAGTCGTGAATGACCATGAATTGTAATGTTATAATGTAATCCCAAACCAAGTGGGCTTACATCAGTAGAACATCACATATGACCCTATAATTAGCTTATTTAGCTTATTTTGTAAATTACAATATTTCACTATTCATCAAAAATTCAATTATCTCAGAAAAATACCCCAACCATTTTTCAGCTGGTAGAATCCAAAAATGAATTCCATTTTTCAAAATGAATTTTCTAAATATTATTAATTTAATATTTAATTAAAACCATAATTTACTTAAAAAAACAGTTTTTAAAAATAAAACTGATTTTATAGTGCTTTCAAAAATTACATAGGGTCTTATAAAATTATGTCATAATTTATGAATAAAATTTAGGTAAATAAATATTCTTTTAAATTAATTAATTAATTATAATTATTTATTTATGACTTACAAAATACCAAAACGTTTACTAAGGTAAAAATGTCACTTTCTAAGATGTCTAAATTTTATTTAATTATTCATAGGTAATGTAAATCTTATGTTGGATGAGTTACTATTCATAAGGGTAATATTAATATTCCTAAGGGTATGTTACTATTCATAAGGGTAGGTCAAAATTCTCCATAAAGTATTTTTGTTTCATTAGACTCCAAAAATCATCTTGAACACAACCGTGTATGTCAGATTTTCAAAATTCAAACATAGGAGTGAGAAACTTAGGTTTAAAGGTCGCTTATCACTTAGTAGTTCATTATTTTGTGTTTTGATGTTATTTAATGACATAATTATAAGAAGGGAATTTCCATTGAAAAAATTTGGGTCATTACAAACACCCCCTGATTTCATTGTATGTTATGTCTTCAAAGTAATTCAATAAATTGCGTTACACGCAACACCGAGTCCGAGCGCACCATGAATTACCAAACTAGTCGTTCAAAAAGTTGCTATGAATAATATTAACTGATTTTTGAATTTTATAAAATCCATATAATTTTAGAATCCCTATTATGTGTTTCTTAGACATAATATCAGAATAAATTAAATTTTTTCAGATAAAAGAAGTAGTTTTCAAAAAATAAAAATTTACAGCCTTTTAATGGCGAACCTTTTTTTAAAATAATATTTGACAGTATAATATATTATATTTAATGAAATTAAATTATTATTTAGAATCAAGACATAAAAATTTAGTTTGGATAAATTTTTGTAACTTTTATGATAACTTTCATATTTTGATGAATAGTGGAAAATACTAAATTTTAATTAAAAACAACTTTTTTAATTAAAATAATTTATAGTGTTAAATTATACATTTGAGTGGTTTTAAAGTATATTTTGGTTATATTTTTACCATTTGATATAATTTAGGTAATTTTATGTAATTTCACATTTAAACTGTACATAATAAAGTGTCATTCTTTTGATAGTTATTATTTCATAAAAACACAATTTTTGTTTTGACAACAGGAGTTAATTTCAAATTAATTTCTTCCACTTCTATGTTTTTAATTTGAAAATATGGATTCTATATTTGGAATTAGTATGTAAAAATCTATATATATACTAAAACAGGCTTTTTTCTGCTAACATGTCACCAAATGACGCCTCCACGTCGACAAATTCCGCTACCGCCCCTCCAAACCCGAAAAAGCTAACGAAATCCCGAATCTGCTCAAGATTTTCCATTTGCATTCCATCCGTTCCCTATTTCACCTCCTCGATTTCTGTCTCCAATATCTAGGGTTCTTGCACCCATCTCCGAATATGCTTTTTCCTCTGCCCAAGCATTCCAAAAAATATACATTCCGCCTAATTTCAATCCACTCGATTCGAAATTCACCTTCGCCGGTCAACCTGCTGAAAATACCCTCGATATGATCCATCTAAATCTGATGATTCCTCCTAAAGCAGATCTCATCTGAAAAATTTATCCACAACATCGTGAAATTAGAAAAAACACTCTTCAAAACTCTACATCATCGCTCCTTCGAGACTTCTTCTTCTCGCCTATACTGACATCGCTTTTTCGAATCACTGATTTGAAACCCTCTACCGTTTTCAATTGATCATTGTCCGATGACATCACCATGATCATCCACTAAAATCTATGGTCTATGCTGATTGTCGACACACCATTTTCACCTCTTCGGATATCTGAAAACTGGGGTTTCGTAAGCTCCACTGTTTTCAATTCATTGCTTTTATGTTTTTTATTTTATTCTATTCATACGAACATTACATATTAGGATGGAACCGCTCGAGACTGCACCCTAGAGATGGATTCCAAATCCTTTCTAGACGTTTTTGTTGGCATTATTGTACATTGTAGAATAGTATCTTTATTAGATACTGCTTTTTTTAAGTTTCTTGAGTTTATTGTATCTCAGAATTTATTAATGTGAATTGTGTTTTATTACATTGTTATGATGAATAGAAGAATAGAAATTGGTCATAATTAAAAACCACTTATTAATGGTAAGTAAATTATTTATATGGGTTTTCTTCCCAAAAAAATGGATCAGAATAGTTTAACACTCTAAATCAAGCTGAATTTCCATTCACTAACCATTACAGATGTTTAATACATTTGTGTTAATATGCTTTTTCAGTGAATAATACATTTTCATTTAAATTCAGTCTTTATGATATAATTATTCAAATCCACACTCATCTTTTATTTGGTGTAGGTATATTAAAACCCTGGAATTGCAGGAATTATGGTTTTTTACTATTTCATACCTTTTTCATTGTTGTTCTATTATTATCCTTATAACTATTGAACATCATATTTATGCTTCAATGATTTCAGTTGTAACTATCACTTTCTACTTAATCATTAAAGTTATTTTCTTAAGAAAGAAGACCGAAGTTGGTGGTACGTTACTAATATTTCATTTTCATGAGATGAAGAAATATTCATAGTTTTTCTTTTGTTATTTTAATTCCTATCTCATCCAATTAACACATCCATCTTCCATCTATTGATAGGTACACGGAATTTGGAGGTACTCTTCCGTTCCAGCCTATGAAAAACTATGCTACCCAGAATTGGGAGAAAAAAAAAGATTAGGAATGAAGGAGATAATTTGAAGATAACTCATGCATATACTCAAGTTCTGCATAGGGGAGCTTCTAAGGTGCACCATTCACTGAATTCTTGAGGTTGTTTCATTCATAATTTCTTGCTTGATTCATCATATTTTTTGTAGAACATGATTTAATGATACATTCATAGTATACATATCCTCTTTGGATAATCCAAACACCCATTTCCTAATTCATCTAGGCCATTATTTCTTCAACCTTATTTATTATGATTATATTATTTGATGTTGCGGGTCTATTCATTGAAAATATTGGGATTTATGTTTTCCCATATATTTTAGATGAACCAGGATAAACATGATATCTATATATATAGTAAAGTATGATTTTTTGTACAAGTTTCCTCTTCCTACGAAGCCACGTCACCCCATATATCATATCCCTCCACCCAACCTGAAAAAAGTTTGTGCCCTCAATCGGGAATTAGTGTCGCATCTCCACCCCCTCCCGGATTCCCCTCTACCCTCTCTTGGGTTCTTGATCCCTCCCCCTTGAATCCCCTCTCTATCTCCCCTCTCTCTCTCTCCTCTATAGCCGCGACTCCACATCGGCGTAATCAGCCTGTGGCTCCTCCGCCTCCGCCTCCTCCGCCTTCGCCTCCTCCACATTTTCCTCCTCCGCATTCACCTCCTCTGTCTTTGGGTCCTCCATCTCCATCTCCTCCATCTCCAGCTCCTCAGTCTTAGGCTCCTCCGATTCTTGATTTCCATTAGGTATTGCTATGGTACCAACTGAATCTTTACTGTTGTATCCTCCATGCCCTACATAGGCATCTCCGACTGTCGATTTCCGCCAAATCTTTCCATGACACCCACTATATTTTTGCTGCTCCTCCACGCCCTCCTACAACATGTGTAGTTTCCGTATATTTCTAGTAATTCAACATTCATCCAACATGATCCACCATGTTTAAGAAGCAAATTCTTGGGATGATCTGAATCCATTTTTAGAAATTTTTTTTAAGAAGTGAATCATAGAAACTGATCATTCTCTTGATTATTGTCCTACTGTTTGCATTTTCATTAGTTTTTCCGAATTTTGTCTCTATTTTCTCTTCGGATCCACCGTAATATTGACCATTCTTACTCTCATCTGGTAATTAGTCTAAAATCTTCTTATAGGTTGTGTTTTGTTTCTGGTTTTTATTTTTTTCTCTCTATTGTTAAATTTTGAAGTATAAAGCACCAGTACTCTATAGTAAAATCGTCCACCAGTACTACCAGACATACGTGGAAGAATTTTGAATGATTTTGGATTTCAGATCAATATCTTATGGATGAACAAGGTTGGTCAAAATGAAATTATGCCAACACATAGTTTATTTGGTCCCATTCACCTTATTAGAAGATTTGATATAATTAACTAACTCAAACTCTACCATTAGAGCATACATTTTCACCAGAGAGCATGGAGGAGCAACAAAAATAACATAAATCCTAACTAAAGTGCATGGGTTTATGGAATGATTGTCTTCAATTTAAATAGATATAGAAGGACAAACATAAGGTACACATCACTTATTGATCAAGGAGGTCTGATCCTGGTGTTTTTTAGCAAATCATTCTTCATGTGGATTTGATTTATGGATTACAACTGAACAATTAAATATTGTTCGGAACTCAAGGGGTTAATTATACAGTGATAGTCATGTGCTTCTTGAGTTTGACTCTTCAGTACATCAATATGACTTATATGGGAAGGTATCAGTTGTTTTGATTGTTTTTTTCCAATGTAGAAATGTTCATTTTATAATATATATTTTTCAGCAAGCATGGTTTAATTTTCTAACTATCATAGTCATTTTCATTAATTATTTTTGTGATTTGAATGCTGGTAATATTATGTGAGCATAAATTGAGCTTACTGAACATGTTTGGTAAGCCCAGTTTTCCATGTTTTTAATAATTTTAATGAAATTCTTTATCTTTGAACATTTCTGAAAATCCAGGTTATTTTCATTAATCATTTTTATATTTTAAATGAGGTCATTTTATAATGGCTTAAATTGAACATGATGTACATGTTTGGTAAGACCATTTTTACCAGTTTTTAAGCATTTTAGTGAAATTGCTTATCTTTGTAAATTTCTAAATATCCTGGTTATTTTCGTTAATTTTTTTTTTAGATTTGAAAGGTGGTGATTTTATTCTGGGTTGAATTGAACTTTCAGAAATGGTTTGGTAATCCCAATTTTTATGTTTTAAGCATTATAATGAAATTTATTATCCATCAAAATTTATACTATCATTGTTATTTTCATTAACAATTTTTTTAGATATGAATGGTGACCATTTTATGTTGGCTTATATTGCACTTTCTGAACATGTTTGTTAAGACCATTTTTTCCATTTTTGAATTATTTTAATGAAATTGCTTATCTTTGTAAATTTATAACTATCCTGGTTGTTTTATTTAATCATTTTTAGATTTGAAGGGTTGTTATTGTTTATTGTTGTATATTTTCCCCCATTTTTGAAATTTCATTGGACCAATGTTTTTTTTTAATGGTGATCATTTTATTTTGTTTTTTTAATTTATTAGTTTATTTAGAATAAATGGTCTCAAATATGTTTTTACCTTGACAGATTTTTTTATGTGGAATGATTTAGTAACTTAATTAAACCACCATGGTAGTGATGAAAGACTTCTGTGGTGCCACGACTTGGTATAGCATTCAAATCACTACAACACTTTCTTGCATAAACAACATTAATAGAAATTGAACATATTATATGTGTATCTTATAATGAAAAAAATGCTAAATTAATGTCACTCAAATGAACACATCATGTTAATAACAATTATTGAACATTCTGTAATTGGAAAAATATTTCTTTTTTCTACAACCTTTCCCATGCATTATGAAAGGTAGAAAATTGGTTTTTCTAAAAGGGTTTGATGATAGTTTTTGATTGACTGATTTTTTACCTAATGATTATCCTTAGGAGGAAAATAATGGGACTGATTTTTTCACTCACAATTCCATTCTTTTGTTCATTACTATTTGAATAAGAATGGAGTTATGTTCGGATGATATTGTTATTCATGTCATTCATTATATTTTTCTTCAGATGATATTGGAATTCATGTCAGTGATTTTATATCATTTCACTTCCAACTTCTGTGGCTAGATTCTACATGCTAATTTATAAAATAAAATTCTTTTAGTGTGGTTAGTTTTTGGTTATGTGATGCCACATATTTTTTCCTATTTTGGTTCTTCACATTGATATCCTTTCCAATACATTCTTATTGAATAAATTCATTTGAATTATTATAAATATCTATGATGGATATGTACTCTATTTCAGTGTTATTTTGATTGTATTTATTTTGGGGTTTTATCTTCTGTTTTTTTTGGTTTTTTTCTCATATTGATTTCTCAGAAATCTTGTCATGGGGATTATATGAGGAAATTAAATTTAATGTACTTCAATGTTATTGATATTTATTTTTCATTGTATGCTTTTGATCTAGGAACATCACAGCCTAGGAAGTTTAGGAGAAAGATGCAATAGGGACTCTGGAATTGCTACAACAAATAAAAATATACCATCTACTCAGTTTGATGTTTTTTCCTTAATTGTATTTAATTTTCATTAAATCATTTGAGTAGAAATTTTTGATTTTTTCCATTTACATTTATAACTTTTATGATTAAAACACACTTCATTTTTTTAACATATGATATGTGTATCTTATAATGGAAACATGCTAAAGGAATGTGATTCAAATGAACAAATCAATGTAATAACAATTATTGACCATTTGGTAATTGGAAAAAGATTTCTTTTTTCTTTAACCTTGCTCATGAATTAAGAAAGGTATCAAATTGTTTTTGCTGAAAGGGTTCGATGACAAATTTTTATTGACTAAATCTTTACCAAATGATTATCCTTAGGAAGAAAATCATGGGACTAATTTTTTCACTCAACTCCATTCTTATGTTCATTACTGTTTGAATATGAATGGATTTATCTTAGGATGATATTGGTATTCATGTCATAAATTATCTTTTTCTTTAGATGATATTGGAAAAATGAGGGGAGGATCTTTTGGGCTTGATCGTTTCCACATGAAGTAGCTAGAGAATTGTCTTGAAAGTAGATTGAGTGATGAGATTGAGAATAAGGTTGGCACATTAACAGCTACATATCCATTTCCATTTCCTTATTCATTTTAATTTTCCTTTGTATTGTTAAATGTTGATTTATTTTTATATTCGATTATTATTCTAAATCATATGTCAATCTATTATATAAGCTCACCCAACTCTTAATACCATCCTTCTTCCTTCACCTCTGTTGCAACATAATACATGTATGCTATAAACTATAATAAACTGATTCAGTTTCATGTTTTATGTTGATTATCAATTTAGTATGTATATTAAATTTTTAATTAAAGTTTTTTACCTTTTAAATTTCATGTTTTTTATTCTAGAAATTATTTTACATTTTTAATTTTATAACATACAGTTTGTTGTATTTTCAAGTACTTTTGGATCATTGCTGCATGCGGTTTGGCCACCATATATAAGAATGCATAGCCTCCAAGATTCATCATTTTCCAATGTTATGGCCATAAATATTTTTTCCACTCAGGACACTGTCTATGGCTTTCCAGTTTAGGTTTTGTCCTTTATGTTGTTTCATTCACACATTGTCTTCATTCGGTGTCTGTCCGTTGTGCAGTTCTTAGTCAATTTGTGTTCGGATTTTTCTTAATGGGGTCTTTATTTCCCCATTGTATGAGTTTTTTATTTATTTATTTTACAAGGATATGATTTCCTAGCTTAACCACATTTTCTGTAATATTGGTAAGTATTTTTTTCGTGATTCCTTTGTCATGGCTATTGGGTTTTTCTGATTTCTATGGTTTGATTTGGATTACATTGTCATTGAAGCCTACTTTGAATAAATCTATCTTCTTTAATTATGGAGGTATTTTGAACCCCAACACTGATGATTGTGCCATTGATGAACGTTTTACATACATCAGCAAGGCATTTTTTCCTTAATTCTATTTATTATAAAAATCGATCTTCATTACATTTTTCATTAGCTCATTGAAACTTTTAAATTTTGTGTAATATTTCTGGTGTTGTTGTGGTTCTTAATGTTTGTTGCTGCATTGATAGAAAGGGTTATCACTGGTTGATGATGCTACCACTCAAGCTTAAAGGTTTTCACTAAAGGAAAACACATTCTATTGGTATATTTATCTGGTTTTAGAAGTGATATGGTAAGCCCCTGAATTTGTGTTAATTTTTTTTCAACTGAATGATTCATGTTTACATTCAAATGATGTTAAATTATATCCTCTCATATAAACTATTTTAAATGATGCTTTTGCTATTAGCATGGAGAAGTAGAGCGTTGCTGGTTTGCTTTAATTCCATACTCAGTTAAGAAATTATCTAAGGGTAGTGCAGTCATTGTTAAGAAATCAAAGTACCCTGGTTAAGAAGATTTGTCTGAATCATTTTTTTAATTTTACAAAACAAAAATATCATTCACCCTTTTATGATATTCTATTTTCTAGATTTGAAAGTTTTTCTCTATTAATTATACATAGATAGAGAAAAACTTATATATATTTCTTTATTTTTTATTGACGTGTTTACATATTAGTCAAACATAGTGTGTTCCTAAAATTAAACAATATAGTATCTACATGTAAACATATTGGATGAATGATTAAGTGGTTAGCTCCTGGATTAATACCCTTTATTCCACCACTATAACTCATCACAACTAAATAACCAGGTACAATAGCTTTATTTTCATGAATTTTTTTCATCATTCATTTCACATCCAAACTTTTTTAGTTACTTTTACTTATACTATGTCTGACATGACATATCTTAGATAATTGGATCATTTTTTTATAGTAGGGGATCATTTGTCATTAATTTAAATGCTTTGTTATTTACTATTAGTTGTATTTATTGGTTTTCATGAATTTTTTAGTGAATATCACTATGATCTCTATTATTTTTAGTCTATTATTTTTTAAATTGCATAATTTGGTCAATTAATTTTACCAAATCTACTCTGATTAAAAATTGTAATTTTTTTATTTTTCCATTTCATTTATTCTTTCATCCAAATCAAGCATATAATTATTCATTTACTAGAAGATATCAATTATTTAATGTTTCATGAGAGTTCTGTTATTCTTATAAACAAGTCATGAAATATTTGAGACTTCTTCAGCAGCTGTAATGTATACTTTATACCACCTTATCGAAAAATATGTTCACTTTTTAGTCGTCTGTGCAGGATGGAATTTATCATTTTCATGATAGTTTTATAGCATGTTGAGTGAATCGGGTGCACGTTCCATCTGAAATATCAATTGTTACTGATAATATTCTACCTTATTTCCTCTTATTACATCACCATAACTCAAATGATGATTTTTGTATGTAAATCCATGTCAATTACCACGTCATTTCATAAAAATGGTAATTAACAGTTCACTCCCACTTCTTCTGCTACTATGTCTTTTAATTTACTTCGCTTTTTGATTTGATGCCATAACATATATGGTAAATATAGATTGGTATTACTATTTACTCTTATTCAATCCTTTTTAATATAAAAACACAAAACAATCATTAGGTATTCTGTAAATTCTACTATTCTGTAAATGCCATCCGTTTTGAAGAAATGAAATTCCATCCTTTCAAGTAGTCAGATAAGGGGGGTATGCTTTACAGTTTCTTTATATTTATGGATTTCATTGGGTTTTCATGTAACTATTATGTGTTAACTCTCCTGTAACACATTATATGGATGTATCCTATATCCTCTCAATGGTCTCTCTATGTTGCTGGCGGTCCTTATATCTTTTCTGGTCTTTTATGAAAACATTGAGTTAGGGTTAATCAATGGTTTTCTTTGATACAGGTATATGTGTTCAACAAGAATTACTATCTTCCTGCCTCTTTTAATGTTAGGATTAGGATGTTTTGAAGTAGATTTTAGTTTCACTTTTTCTTACAGCCTCTATGTGTTCAAATACAATTCTTTCTTTCTACCTCTTTATGTGTTTATCTTAATTTTTTTGATTTTAGATGATTCTGTAAGCATCCGACCTATGAAATATGATGATTCTGTAAATATGCACCCTGGGGATGGCATGGGAAGCAACATATATATAGACACATGAGTTTTACTTAATGATTGGTATGCTTAATGTTTGGCACATATATTAATATATATTTTTTGTTTTGCAGGAAATCTGGGGATGCTACAATTTTGTACAAAGGAAATTCCATCCTTTTTAATATATAACACACCAATATTTAGGTATTCTATAAATTCTACTCACTTCCACATATATGTCTAAAATGGTGATCATTTGCACACTTAATTTTAATCATTCTTTTAGAACTATTCATATTTTGTTTAAGGACATTCTTATGTAAGACAAAAAATTAATTTTTATATAATAGAATGATTTAAATTTCTATTTCATATAATAATAATTATTTGAATCTACAAATGGGTGTTGTGCAGCCTATGGTCGTTGGTTTTCATTGCTGGATTCAAAAGGTAAATTTCAACTTCTTTTATTTTGGATTCTAATTTATTATTTTATGTTAACATTCATTTTTTTGATTCTATAAATTTAGGTATTCTTATTTTAGTCATTTTTTCTATGCAGAAAAAATCTTCCGGGCATTTGAAGATGGATATTTTTACAGTGACATAATTGATCTATGACATTAATGCTTATGCTGTATGTTTTGAAATTTAAATGTCCATTTGAATGTTCTTTTCATCTTTAATGGAATATTATGTAGTTTATACTAATTTTGTATAATAATTCGTTCATGTTCTTTTCATAATATCTTAGTGACATTAATACTTATGTTATTTCAATCATGTTTGTTTTTCAATGTACCTCTCTAATTACTGTCCATTTTTTCTTTTTATTCATGTATTTGAAGATGGATACTTATAAATTCAGGTATTCATATTTTAAACATTATTTCATGTTCTTTTCCTTTTATATTCTCTTATATGTTTTATAGGTTTTCAAATAATTTTATTTTCCTTCTACATTCTCTTATATATTTTCCTCATATTCCCCATCATGCATTTTTATGGTTTATTTTGTACAGCGATGGTATAATTATGTTTTCCTTATATATTCTCATATATTCTTCAATTTGTTTCCAATATTCTCTATAATATTCTCCCATGTTATTTTATGTTACTTATTTTCCTATATTTTCAATTATATATGTTTTTCCAATTATAGTTCAATATTAATTATCACTATGGTTTTTCAACCTATTCAATATTCATGTTCTTTATTATCATTGAAATATAGTTTTGTTTTACTGAAATTATGCATTGAATGTATTTCTGTGCGAATTCATAGGTATGTACTAGTTTTGTAAATAGGTTACTTTTATTTTTAGAAATTATGCATATTTAATTCAGTAAATATTTTATTTACCATGGTTAAAGGATAAATCTTGAAAATAAGGGTAAAAAAATATTATTATAATGATATTAAATTACTCTAATATAGGTATTATTCCTATTGGATGATAAATTTCTGACCATGAGTATCCTTGGGTTGGTTTTGGGACCCCATGGAGCCACTTGACAGTTATAATGACTTTGTATATTAAATAATCTAATAAATGAAAAAGGAACAAAAGCATATATCTTTTAGTACAAAATTTTTTATATGAGGTTATATAATTGATCTATTCGAGTATAAATATTAATTAGAAATATAAAAATACTTCCAAAATAATGATATTTTTTTATAATTTTTATACATAAAATAAATATATTTATATATGACACAATAATGATGAAGTATTTTCATTATTAATGAACGAATAAAATTAATGGTATTATAAATATTAAAATAATCCTAATTTCAAAGTTTTTTTGAAATCCATGAATTTTATATGTGAATATGACATGTTAGGGTTTATTCAATTTAATTTTTTCATAGTAATAAAGTTTCAATGAATTTCACAAAAACCAAATACTAAATAGTGTTAGAAATGACATAAATGAGCTTTTAAAATAAATATTATATTATTAAATTATGTAACAGTCCTAAAAATCTATGGTACTTCCAAATAACATATATAATGATATGTATATCATTAATTAACCACTTGAGAGGTTCTCATGGAATTTTATAGTAAGTTTATTAACCAATTATTATAATAATACAAGAATACCTGGTAAAAGTTAAACTATTTAACTAAGAGTTAAATATAAATGATAATGTTAATATGGTGAACCAAACCTGACTAAAACCTATGGTTTGAGAGGTTTTTGACACATATCCACCTTAGCCGCAAAATAAATCATTTTGGATCCATTAGAAACTTATAATGAACTTATTATGAAATAATATTTCAATCATTTCCTAAGGTTCCCCTCACCTCTCTTATTAAAAGACACATACCCTTCTCCCAAATTCACATCTCCAAAGACATTTGGATTAGACAAAACCTTCCCAAATATCCTTCCAACTTCCTTCACATCAACCTAGAGTCATTAATTTGGTCAGAAATCAAAACTAATGAACACTTTTGATCAACTAAAAAGAAAACACCTGATGAAGAGGTAATAATTTCACCACCCTCTTTCAAGTTCTTTTCTTCTTCCAGTTTCTCGTTCTTTGTTGTTTCCATAAAAAAATAATAACTCTAACACCTCCTACATACTTTGATTTTAATAATTTTTTAGAACCATATTCATTATTCTATCCATCCTATACATGACAAAGTCACCATATGTGTCTACGTACGACTTACCTTCTCTACATCGTGGTGCAATTTGTTATTCAAACACTTCATTATTTGGATGGGTATAATAATGAGTATAACTGATGTAAATAATAAATATGACTTGTTAATGATTCTGTATATATGATATAACATTCAATTACACACGATTTCACCATCAATATAATGATATTGTCAATCGTGTGTACGTATGGATTACTGTCTCCACGACGCGATGTGATATATTCCCACGTTTACCCTTCAACGATGATTAAAAATATATATATTATTAATAAGTATGTAATACATGACATAATATTTCTATTGGTTATATATATATATATGTGTGTGTGTGTGTGTGTGTGTGTGTGTACTTACATATATCTTACTCACATACTTCCGTTCAATATGACATGAAAATGGAAACAACGTTTATGCATACTTACGACCTACCAACTCAATAAATGGTGCCTTTCATTTCAATAACTATCTATTATAAATATTTATATTCTAAAATATTTTTATATGAATCAAGGATTATATTTTGGAATTATTTAAATCATGATCTAAATGATACGATCAAGAATAACAAGTTAAAACACCTACAATAAAGAAAGCAATTATTAACCCAAACATTAATTTGATATGGAAATCATTATTAAATGGGTAGTATAAAGTCATAAATGAATAATGTATGACATAATAAATATGAATATTGTTCTGGTATAATTTAATAACATGTTATGGTCATTATTTAAGAGATTAAAACCTCTGATTAGAGAACATTCCCCTAAAATATACTTTGAGGATTAGTATAGACGAAATTCCTAGAATTTTGGAAAAGTATATTTTTTGTGTTTTTTTCCAAACAATACATCGTGGTCTAGATATGAGTAGGTAGAGGCCCATCTAAAATCACGTGGTCCCACAACCCACAAGTCAGAGGATTGAATCCTCCCTCTGATACCAATAGTAATGCCCTGACCCTAGATACCCAGAGTTGGTGCATTATTACATAACATTGGCATGATATAAGGAATCATGTACCTAAATACTGATTAGTTTGGTAGCCTTCAAAGTACTAGATATATTCATAAGTTTAACATTACTTAATGAAATAAAAACATCAACAACATTTTGTCCCCTTTTGATCATACTTATATCCTTAGCCTATCCTTGCAGGTCAACCATAAAATACTTCTTCACGTCATAGGAAAAGTAAAACTTCGAAAGGGGTGAGCATAAATACTCAGTAACAATAACGATATAATAGAAATTTTCATAAATAAAAATAAACATTTAAGGTAATGTATAAGGCTAAAACAAATGTATTTTAATCATAAACTTCAGCACAATATGGAAAAGATAAAATCAAATAATTCCTTTTACTTATTCATATGTATATTCTACTAGTCGAATAATCACATTCAATATCAATAGCCACTTTCAGAATGATGGAATGCATAATGTCAGACTTCATAAACACATAGTCAAGGCCTTGTGCCAAGACTACAAATAAGATTTTGTCAATACCTTCTTCCAAGACACTAGTTTGTCTGATGAGACCTACTAATTCATCAAGGATCCATGTTTATTATGGATAGAATGTATTTGAATCATATATGTTCCTCTAAAATTGCTTTATTAATAATATTTCAATAGAATAATCATTTCGGGTGTTAACATATTCGTTTTACTTTATATGATTGGTTACGTAAGCCATGTTTATTATGAATATAATGTATTTGATTCATAAAAAAATGATATTGTTTTCATAAATATTATTTTTAATCATATAATAAAAATTAATCTTGAACTATTACGATGGGGAATGAATCTCATCACGTTCAGGGAGACGGTAATCCGTACATATGCACGAATGAAAATATCATTATATTGATTGTGAAATCATATGTAATTGGATTTAATTTCACATACAAAGAATTAGTGACATGTTATATTGATTATTTACATCATTTATACCCATCATTATACCCATCCAAATAATGAAGTGTTTGAATAACAAACTACACCACGACGTGGGGACGGTAAGCCGTACGTATGCACATATGGTGACTTTGTCATTCATATGATGGATATAATAATTAATATGGTTGTAACATTTTTATAATAACATCAAAGTATATAGAAGATACTAGACTTATTATTTTATAATGGAAACAAAAAAGAATGAGGAAGTGGAAGATGAAAAGAACTTGAAAGAGGTGATGAAATATTTATCTCTTCTTTGGGTTCTTCCATTTGATTTGATCAAAGGGGATCCTTAGGATAGCTAGCTGACCAAAGGAAGGCCTCTAGGATGAAGGGAGGAATGTTTAAGGGAATATTTGGGCTGGGGTTGGCCGAATTAAAACGAATTGGAGGTGTGAAAATAAGACAAGGGTAAGACCTATTTTATAAGAGAGGTGAGGGGCACCTTAAAAAACGATTGAGATATTATTTCATAATAAAAACAATTCGGTTTCTAATGGCTCTAAATTGATTTATTTAGAGTATAAGGTGCGTATGGGTTAAAAAAATTAAAACCAATAGGTTTTTTACAGGTTTCAGTCACCATATTAACAATGTCTTTTAAATTTTACTCTTAGTTAAATAGTTTGTCATTTTCCAAGTCTCTTTGTCTTTTTATTTTATACAGTTAATAAACATACCATAACAATCCAAGATAAACCCAAGTAGTTCATTATTAATATATATTACATTATCTATGTCTTTTTTCTAAACCTTGTATTTTAATGACTATTATATAATTAAATAATATTATATTTGTTTTAAAAACCCATTTTTTCAATTTTGACACTATTTAGTATTTGGTTTTTCTGAAATTCATCGAAACTTGATTACTTCGAACCAAATACATTGAATCAAAAATAACATGTCATAATCCACTAGAAAATTCGTGGAGTTCAAAAAAAGTGAAATTATGTTTATTTTAATATTTACAATATCATTTATTTGAATCTTTTATAAATAAGGTAATTACTTCATCATCATTATGTCATAAATAAATTTAATTATTTAATTTATATAAATTATAAATAAAATAAAATAATGTAGAAATTTTTTTTATATTTCTAATAACTATTTATAGTTGAAATGATAACTTATATGACCACATTTAAAAATTGTTTTACTAAAAGATATATGATTATGGCATTTTTTCTTTACTTTATATTAATTAATAAAAAGTTTCATTATCACTATCAAGTGGTTCCATGTGGTCGCAAAATCGACCCAAGGATGACCATGGTCGGACATGTATCAACCAATAGGAATAAGAAACATTTTAGGGTAATTTAATATTATTATAATATTATTTTTTACCCTCATTTACAGGATTTACCCTTTAACCATGGTAAATAAAATATTTACAGGAGTAATTATCCATAATGTATAAAAGTAAAAGTTTTATATTTACAAAATTTGGACCTCTTAATTCCAAATATCGAATCTATTTTTCCAAATTCAAAACATAGAAGTAGAATAAATTAATTTAAAATTAATTCCCGTTGTCAAAATAGAAAGCGTGTTTAAAAAAAATAATAACTATCAAATGATTGAAACTTGTTTATGTCTAGTTTAAAAGTGGAATTACAGTCAATGACATAAATTATATTATATGTTAAAAATATAATCTAATTATACTTTAAAAACACTCAAATTTATAATATAACACTATAGATAATTTTGATTAAAAATGTTTTTTTAATTAAAATTTAGTATATTTCACTATTCAACAATAATTGAAAGTTTTCAAAAAAGTACCAAAAAATCACCCTAAGTGAATTTCGATATTCTGAATTCAAAATTGATGTCCTTTTCGAAAAATAAAATTTATAAAATTTTAAAAAGTGGTGATTACTATTTATAATGGCTAGTTTGATTGGTCGTGGTGTGTTAAAACTCCAAGTTGCATACAACACAAGCTATTACAATATTCAAAGGGAAACGTACCATGGAAGCTTGGGATCTTATTGAATTCCTCTAATACCAACTGTAACGTCCCGACCTTAGAAGCCCAGAGCCAATGCATTATTTTAATACATTAGCATGATTACAAGGAATCATGTCCCGAAGGACCGAATAATTTAGTAGTATTGGAAAATAGATAACATACATGAACGTTACATTACATTATAAAATGAATAACAGCACCATCATTTCCTACATTTACCACATTAATATCCCTTAGACTATACCTACAGGTCAGTCATAATATACTTCTTTGCATCCTGGAAAAATTAAAACCTAGAAAGGGGTGAGCTCAGATGCTCAGTAAAGATAACAATATAGCAGAAACTTTTATAAATAAATATATACATTTAAGGAAATGTATAAGACTAAAACATAAGACTTTGGAAAATATACTTCTATATAATATATAAAAGATAAATAAAATAATTCCATTTACTTATTCACATGGATATTTTACTTGTCAAATTATCGCATGGAATATCAATATCCAATTTCATAATGATGGGATGCATAATGCCAGACTTCATAATCACATAGTCAAGGCATTATGCCAAGACTACAAAAAAGATTTTGTCAAGGCCTTGTGTCAAGACACTAGTTGGTCTCATGAGACCTGTAGATTCATTTAAGTGATATAGATGGCTTTGCCCGTCCCTTATTAGGTCCAATTCATTCCTCATTTAAAAAGGTTAAAACATAACATAAATAGTCGTATAAAAACTAGTATACGAAATTTCAATACTTATATCTATAAACCATGAATGGTATAAAAATAACACATCCATAGTAAAAAATATCACAAAACCTTCAATACAATATAGAAGATTTGTATCATAATAAATCAACTTTAAACAAGTTTAAAATCCATCAAAGGATGTTGACATAGATGAAAATGATTCGTAAAACTCCTAGAGAGAAACACCCTTTTTTAAAAAGAACATTTAAAATTCATAAAATTTAGAAAGGAATAAATTTAAAGATTTTTTTGAATGAAATTATCTCATACCACTTTAAAGATTTTTAAAATAATTAACATTTTAAAAAAATTCATGTCCATATAAATAAATTCTTAAAACCCATTTTGAAAACAAGGATATTAATGAGAATGATTTAGAAGAATAAATATTTAAACCATTTCAAATGATGATCTGCTTAAAGAGTCCCTTCCACAAAAAATTTAAATATTCCTTTTTAAAATACTACTATGAAACACATATGTGGTTGATGAATATGTCCTAGTAGATACTCACCTTAAAACAACCTTGGATAATTAAGAGATTGTAGAATTAACCCTTAACTTACACTTTCCTTTGGTTGAGGGTATGTTTAACCTCTGGTATAATGACCATAGTATGTTATTAAATTATAACTGAACCATATTAATATTTATTATATCATACATGATTAATTTATGACTGTATACAACCCATTTAATAATGATTTCCATGTACAATTAACATTTTGGGTAATAATCACTTTCTTAATCGTACAATTTTTAAATTGTTATTATTGATCGTATCATATAGATCATGACTTAAATATTTCCATAATATATAACCTTGATTTATATAACATATATATTTAGAATATAAATATTTATAATGGATAAATATATGAAATGGAAAACACCGTTTATGAAGAAGGTAGGTCGTACTTACACATAAACACTGTTTTCGTTTTCATATCACATTGAATAGAAGTTAGTTAAAAATATATATATAAGTAAATGTATATAAATATGAAGTAGAATTATTATTTCATAATTAACATACTTATTAATAATATATATTTTCATAGTCATCGTTTAATGGTGAATGTATAAATGAATCTTATCGCGTCATGGAGACGGTAATCCGTACGTACGCACGAGTGACAATATCATTATATTGATGGTGAAATAGTATGTAATTGGATGGTATATCATATATAAAAAATCATTAACAAGTAATTTTTTATTATTTAAATTAGTTATACTAATTATTATACCCATCCAAAAAATAAAGTGTTTGAATAACAAACTACACCACAACGTGGAATGGTATGTCGTATACAAACACGTATGGTGACTTTGTCATTCATATGATGGATAGAACAATGATTATGGTAGTAAAATTTTTATAATAACATAAAATTATATAGAATATACTGGAATTATTATTTTAGAATGGAAAAAACAAAGAAAGAGGAAGTGGAAGAAGAAAAGAACTTGAAAGTGGGTGGTGAAATTATTACCTCTTCTTCGGGTGTTCCCATTTGAGTTAATAAAAATGGATCCTTAGGTTGGATTTATGATCAAATTAATGACTTTAGGTTTATTTGAGGAATGTTTTGAGGATATTTGGGCTATGTTTGGCCGAGTCAAAAGGATGTGGAGGTGTGATTTTGAGATAAGGGGAAGTGTCATATTATAAGAGAGGTGAGGGTCATATTAGAAAATGTTAGAAATATTTTTCTATAATAAAATCATTTTCGGTTTCTAATGGCAAAAAAAATGATTTATTTCTAGGATAAGATGGGTAGGAGTCTGAAACCACTCAAACAATTGGTTTTAGATAGGTTTAGGTCACCATATTAACCATATCTTTTATATTTAAGTCTTTGTTAAATAGTTTTACTTTTACCATGTCTTCTTGTATTCTTACACTATAAGGTTATTAAACATACTCTAAACTTCCAGGAGAATATAAAGTGGTAAATTAATTAAATACATATCATTATATAGGTTCTCTGTCAGAACCTTATAATTTAAGGTCTATTATATGATTTAATAATATAATATTTGTTTTAAAAAACAATTTTTGTCAATTTTGATACTATTTAGTACATGGTTTTTGTGAAAGTCATAATAACTTTATTACTTAGAAATAAATATATTTAATCAATACTAACATATCATATTAACCTTTAAAATTCGTGTATGTCATATAAAAAATGAAATTATATTTATTTGAATATTCATAATACCATTTATTTGATTCTTTCATTAATAAGGTAATTACAACATCATCATTTTGTCATAAATAAATTTAATTTTTTAACGTCTCAAAATTATAAATAAAATTCAATTATGTAGGAAATAGTTTTATCTAAATTAATTAATATTTATAGTCGAAAATATAACTTATATAATACCTTGTAAAAATTGTATTACTAAAAGATATTTGTTTTTGTCATTTTTCTATTTACTTTAATTTAATTAATATAAAGTGTCATTATCACTCAAAAGAGGCTCCATTTGGTTTAAAAATCAACCCAAGGATACCAAATATCGAACATGTATCAAAAATAGCAATAAGACACATTTTATGGTAATTTAATAATATTATAATATTATTTTTTACCATTATATACCAGATTTACCCTTTAACCACAGTGAATAAAATATTTATCAAAGTAATTATTCATAATGTCTAATAATAAAAGTGGCCAATTAACACAATTTAGAACTACTTATTCTAAATATGGAATCCATTTTTCCAAATTCGAAACATAGAAGATGCTGAAATTAATTTAAAATTAATTCTTGTTTTCAAAACAAAAGCAAGTTTTAATGAAATAATAACTATCAAAAGGTTGATAGTTGTTTATATCCAGTTTTAATGTGAAATTATATACAATGACATAACATATATTAAATTATAAAAATATAATCTAATGATACTTTAAAACCCGTCAAATGTATAATTTAACACTATAAATCATTTTGATTAATAAAGTAGTTTTTAATTAAAATTTATTATTTTTCACTACTCATAAGAAATTGAATGTTTTCATATAGGTACCAAAAAATCACAATAAGATAATTTAGATATTAAAATTTCAAAATTGAAGTCCATTTTTAAAAATAAAATTTATAAAATTTCAAAAATATGTTATTACTATTAATAATGGCTAGTTTGATTGGTCGTGGTGTGTTAAAACTCCAAGTTGCGTACAATGCAAGCCACTGCATTATTCAAAGGGAAACGTACTGTGGAAGTTTGGGGTGTTACATTATACCCTCTTTAAAATAAATTTGTCCTTAAAATTTCTAGAATATTACAGCATAAAAAAATTCAGGTGGTTCTTCATCATAAGTTTGTCTGGTTCCCACATTTTCTCTTCCATCTTATGGTATCTCTATAGAACATTTACCATTCGATTTGTTTGGTTTCTCAGCACTTGTTCTCTAGTATAAAGAGTCTTGATAGGCTCTTCACAATAAGATTCATAAGGTTCCAGTTCAATTTCCTCATAGGTGAGTACATGTGTTGGTTCAGGCATGTATTTTCTCAAGAGTGATACATGGAACACATCATGAACTTTGGTGAGACCTGGAGGCATTTCCAAACGATAGGCTACAACTATAATTAATTCTAGAATTTCAAAAGGTCTGATTTACCTAGGACTCAATTTACCCTTCATACTGAAATGTATAACACCATTCCATGGAAATACCTTCAAGAAAACATTTTATCCAACTTGAAATTCCAAATTCTTCCTTCATTTATTGGTATAGATCTTTTGCCTACTTTGGGCTCTTTTGATTTGGGTTTGATTAATCTTCACTTTTTCCATTGTTTCCTCAACATGTTCTGGGCCTATTATTTTTCTTTCACCAACATCATCCCTACAAGTTGGTATGCGACATCTCTTTCCATATAACACTTCATATGTTTCCATCTGAATACTTCAATAGAAGCTATTGTTATAGGAAAATTATACCAGAGTTGAATATTGATCCCACATACCTTTAATGACAAGCGAGTAAGATCTAAACATGTCTTCAAAGGTTTCAATAGTCCATTTTGATTGTCCATCAGTTTGAGGGTGGTAGGAAGTGCTCAAACGAAGTTAAGTATCCATGGACTTCTGAAGAATTTTCCTGAATCTTTGTGTAAAATGGGGACCATGATCAGAAACAATCAATAGGGGTACACCATGGAGTCTTAAAACTTCATTATTATATAGTTTTTTTAGACGTTCAAGTGGTAGATCTTCTCTGATAACAAGAAAATGTGTTGTATTGGTAAGGAGATCAACAATGACCCATATTGCATCATTCGTTCTAAGAGTCTTTGGTAGCCCCATGAAAAAGTCCATCATAATATTATCCCATTTTCACTCAGGTATGGGAAGAGGTTTCATGAATCCTACAAGCGGTTGCCTTCCAGCTTTCACTTGTTGACAAACCATACATCTTCACAAAAAATCATAAATCTATCTCTTCATGTTGTCCCACGAAAAATCTTCGATCAAAACTCTATACATATTGGTGCTATGAGGGTGTATAAAGAAATTAGAGCTATGAGCAGCATCCAACAATTCCATTTTTAGATTAGGTATGTTAGGATAACAAAGTCCCTTCACAAATTTTAAAATTCAATCTTCATATATAAAGTCACTCAATCTCCCATCATTCACAGCTTTAATCTTATTTTGAAATTCCGCATCATCATTATGAAAACTTATTATCCTTTATAGTAAATAGGTTTGAAAACCATTTGAAAAATCATTGATGTTTCACCTTCCATGGTTATTCCCATATCCATCTTTACTAGATCCATGTATATAGGATCCCTTTCAACTCTCATGTTGTTCAAAACTCCATGATCCTTTCTACTCAAAGCATATGCTACATTATTTTCCATCCCCGGGTGATAGTGTATAGGGAAATCATAATATTTGAGTATTTTAAGCCAACGTCTTTGCCTTATGTTGAGTTCTTTCTGTGAGAAAATATACTTCAAACTATTCTGATCAGTATAAATCTCATTTTTTTCACCATAGAGATAATGTCTCCATATTTTCAGAGCAAATATTAAAGTTGATAACTCAATATCATGAGTGGGATAGTTTTGTTCATGAATTTTATCTACCATGATGCATAAGAAATAACTCTATCATTCTGAATAAGTACGCAACCAAGTCCTTTCTTTTAAGCTTCACTATAAATAACACACCCATCATTCCCCGATGGTAGAGTCAGGAAAGGAGCACTAACTAAACTCATCTTCAGTTCTTCAAAACATTTTTCACACTCTTTTGTCTATAAATCATTAACCACATTATGAGTGAGCTTGGTTAATGGTTTATCCAATCATGAAAAATTCTAGAAAAAATGATAATAATAACATGCTAAACCAATAAAACATCGTACATCAGTTATACTTGTTGGTGTGGGACATTCTTGGATTTCCTTGATCATTGAAGGATCAACAAATATTCCATCATTATAGACAATATGGCTAAGAAAGGAAACTCATAAATCCAGAATTCACACTTGCTAAATTTACCATATAATTCATTTCTTCTAAGAGTCCATAGGATAATGCGCAAGTTATTTTTGTGATCTTAGTAGCTTTTTGAGTATATAAACATATCATCAATAAATACCACTACAAAGTCATCATGATATTACTTGAAAACTCTATTTATTAGATAAATGAAAACAGAGGGTGCATTAGTCAATCCAAAAGGCATTACTGTAAACTCGTAATGCCCATACCTGGTAAGAAAAGTTGTTTTCGTAATGTCTTCATTCTTCACACAAAACTGATGATATCCTCATCGATGTTCAATCTTTGAAAAATATTTAGCTCCATGAATATGTTGAAGTAAATCATCTATGCGATGCAGGGGATACTTTTTCTTTGTTGTTATAACAATGATCTCCCTATAGTCAATGCCCAACCTCAAAGATCCGACTTTCTGTTTTAACAAAAAGGATTGGGGCTCCCCATAGAGAATCACTAGGGAAAATAAATCCTTTATTACTCAATTAATCTATTTTTTTCTTTAGTTCCAACGTTCTAGAGGATGTCAAGGTAAATCCTTTGGAAACACATCAACATATTCTTGCACAATAGGTACATCCTCTCTATTAACATTCTGTTCCTCAACAATAATTATTTAATTCTCCTAATACTTAATAAATGAATTTGGTAGAGCTACTGGGGGTGGATCAAGATAAGAATCAGGTGTTTACGTTTCTTCTCTAATGATAAGGTACTCCTTATCATCATCAAAAATTGTAACCTCATTCTTCTTACAATAATGTTTCGCATCATTTTCTGAAAGCCAATACATTCTGGGGATTATATCAAATTCAATCATGGGTTTGCCGGTGAGATCAAAAAATAATGAACATTTATATGCCCTAATGGGAACTAATTAACAAAACTCTGTTGCAATGATACTTCTCTTAGGTGTTTTGGCGAACAAATACATTGTTAAGTCAAATTGAAAAAATCTAATTTTCGTAGAAAAATTTGAAGATATAAAACAATGAAATTATTCAGAATCAAATAAAGCATTAGATAAAAATGAGGAAACCATTAAATTACCTACCACCACTTATTTTGAAGTTTCAACCTCAGAAATAATGATTGCATAATCTTGGCCTTGCACCCTTGGCCTTTTCTGAGGTAAGTTCCTTTTCTGGTTTGAAAATTCATTTCATAATGCATATTTTATCTATAATTATAGCATTCAACATTCACAACCTCTTTCTTCCCCTAAAAATCACGAGTTTGGTGAGACCATAACCCATAGGTTGGATGATCAATACCTCCTACTGATACCAACTGTAACACCCCAGCCCCAGTTACCCAGAGTGAGTGCATTATTACATAACATTGGCATGATACAAGGAATCATGTCTTGAAATACTGACTGAGATGTCATGACACATCAAATTGATTATGATTTTAAGATTGATTTATATTCTAGGGAAGACTGTATTTCATCTCTCGAGGAGCGTTGATAGGTTTTGAGTATGTATTTTTAATAAGAATTACTAAAAGATGGTGGAGGTTTTGAAAACAGATTTAAGTAAATTACTCAATTAAAGAGTTAAATAGTTGATTAATAAAGGTGGTATATTAATAATTATGAGATAATAAGATCATTTCATGTTCACTACACATATTGTATACTTCCTTGTTAAAAATTTAACATTTTTTTAATTCTTTGGATGAATGTTGTCAAGATCTTGACTCCCCTCTTGCCTCTTCAAATGATGCTTAAAGAACCACCCCTTGGCACAACAATCGTGTTGCCAATATTTGGTTATCAAACATATATTAAGAGGTATAACAAAGAATACTTAGATATTATGTATTTTTGAGATAAATATGATTATTGTGTTGTCTAATTGGATCAACCCAATATTCCCACTTGAAATCTCAACCCAATCGGTGTTGAAATAAAAAGTGTTCCACATAATTATATCAAATGAAATGTAATCATGGGGATGAATTTTAAGAAAAAAAAATAAGTGAAATATTTAACACAAAAATTATACAAAAACTGTAGAAAAAATGTGATGGAACTCCCTCCCAAGTTTGTCTAGTTCCATCAAAATGATTGTCCACAATTTAGCTCACCATCGGGAGGAGGAGGAGGAACGGGTGGAACTCCCTCTTCATAATTGATTACCCTAGGAGGATAGGGGCCTCCAGAACTCCTTGTATGTTGAGAGAAAAAATTAGGGTCTCCAAAATACCATATTTTACCCTCCTGGCCAAACATGAAAATAAGGAGCCCAATGTGCCATTTTATAGGAAAATGGTAAGGTGGTATTGAGAACACAGAATTCATAAAACCAATTGTCACAGGTGTTTCGATCTCCAGAAATCCTTATGCCGATTTGAAGAAAATAAAAGTGTTGTAGCCACACCTATAGGATGTCTCCACCAAATGTGTAGCATTATTTGGACACCTGTAGCATGATATATGAGCATATCACATCACACCACTTTTGACTTCTTGCAGATTTGGTGTGCTTGAAAGAGCAGGTATTTTGGGACAAAAGATGGTAGAATGAGTCCTAGGTACCTTTATATTTATTGTATACCAATTATTTTTGGAACATCCTACAAAATTTCAGCCCAATTGGATTCATGGTATAGTAGAAGTGTTCGGATTAATCCACCGGTGTGCTTGGATGCAGTGCAGTTTGGCCCATTTTTCTTTGACATCATCATGGGACCTCCAAATCACATCCTCCAGCAATGGAATCATAAAAACAAGTAACATTGAACTTATTAAAAGTGATAAACATAAAATAAATTATTCAAACATGGAATGTAACTTGTCATTATTTTTATTGTTTTCAATATAAAACAAGTTTAACACAGTGGTGTAAAGGAGAAAATTACATAGTGAATCGTGGTATGATAACACCCCCACACCTAAACATTTGCACTCCTGGGAAAAGACACATATCAAAATAAAATGAGTCACATATATTTTCCAAACATCATGAATATTTAACATTTGAGGAAATTTTAATTCACTAAAGTAATGTGATCAATGCACGAACCACAAAAAATAGTTCTTCCTAGTGAAAATGGAAATAGATGTCTCATAAATCATATCACAACGAAATTCTAAGAGATTCATGATACCAATATGAGAAAGTATTTCAAAATTCAACCATTCCTCTAACTATATATTTGTGTGTGTGAAAACCATTCCATGTTATTCTTTCCAATTTCAATCCTATAAATATAGGTTATTTTAAAATTATTTAGCTTTAAAAGAATTTGCACCGAACCTTCCCTACATCCTTTGCACTCATATTTATAGACCTAATAAATTAATCATTAAAAAAAGTCAAAACATAAGATCCTGAACTAGATATCCCCATATGTATTAAATTTTATCACTCCCCTCATTTATTATTTTTGTTTTTTAGAAGTTTCATTTGTAAAAAATCTCACACTCATCTCTCAACCCTTGTTTGATCTCCTTAGAATACTAATTTCAATAGTTATAACAAGATCAAAGGTTGAGGAGGAATTGTTTTTGACAATACCAAGACACAAACTTATTTTTTATAGGGAATACAACAGTTGAACATTAGGTACACATGAATAGGTCAATCTGGCACTGTAATGAAACAGATCGGATAAGGAGAAAATGTATGAAAATATCATTTAAAGATGAGAAATATTAAGCTAACATATATTTAACTTATATTTAGTAAAAAATATTCACACTTTGTGGTTTGGTGCAAAAATGTATGGAGATATTAGTGACAGAGTTTTCCTAAAAACTAATCACACCAGGGGAATCAATCATCTAAAATGTTACATAGTGATACAACAATTTATAACATTGACAGAAAACCAATTCACTAAAAACCACTCCTTGATGTTAACTTCATACAAATATTTTTTTTTGATATTCTTTAAGGTATTTTTACATTCCCACCCTTATGGTCACCAAATCCTAGAGCATTGAAATTTTATGATATGTGGAAAAAATAAAAATACCATAAAGAAAGTGATAAATAGAAGAAATAAGAAGGAAAATGAAAATCCTAATGATCTCAACAAGATGGGGGAAAGTGAAAATACTGTAGGAAAGTCGAAAAGGATAGGAAATAGAAAATAATGATGAAAATTCCTATCTAACCCAATAATGTACCCATCCCCCCACACTTATAATTTGTAGTGTCCTCACAGTAATAACTAAGAAGGTGAGAATGAAGGATAAAACCTTGTGTGTTTCACTAGTATGTTGCTTCTTGAACTTGGAGTTTCTCTATCGGGAACTCCAAAAGGGATTCATGGATGTGTTTCAGCCGGTGGCCATCAACATTAAAGGTTTTTTTGGTTTCTTCATTTTAAACCTGAACAACACCTAATAGAGTTACATTAATAAAAGTGTATGGGCAAAACCAATGGGAACGAAGAATACCTGGACGCAACTTCAGCCTTGAATTATAAAGGAGGACCATCTGCTCAATGAGGAACTGACGATTAAGTATAAGGCGGTCATGGGAAGCCTTGGTTCTCTCCATATAAATTCTGGAGTTTTCAGATTCATCTCTTCTGATTTCTTCCAACTCCTGAATCTTCAATGTAGAGTAAATAAGGTGAGGCATCACATTTATAGAGGCACTTAAATCAAGCATAACATTTGAAAAAGAATACTCCCCTATGGTGCATGGAATTGAGAATGTTCTAGGATCATTTCACTTGGTAAGAACTAATGGCTCTATCAGTGCTGAAACATTCCTACCTAAGCTCACATTCTTATCACCTCAAAGTCAACATTTGTGTGTACACATCTCTTTAAAAAACATGGCATATCTTGTAATTTTTTCACAACATCAATAAAAGGAATGTTAACCTAGAGATTTTTAAAATTTTCCAATATTTCCTTATCAAGTTCAGCTTCCTTTTGTTTCCTTGGTTGGGTGGCATTTTGACGAAATGGAAGATGAATGGTTGGGCTATGTGACTCATCAACGTACACCTTCTTTCCATTGGAATGGCTTCTCTCAGGAGACGTTTCTTCAGAATTTGGGAAATTTTAATTGGTGGGATAGAGGTTTTTTTAGGAGGGGGTGAATCTAATGGAGGATTCATTTTACATTCTAGTTGTGCTCCACTTCTATGGGTGATGGAACTATAATTTCCTTTATCCATATGGTTAACTACTGGTTGAGAGGGAAGTTTACCAGATTCGTGACTTTGAATTTCACCCACTGAGTTAGCTAGTTTTCCTAACTCGGTTTTAAAGACTTTTATGGCTACCTGAGTTGTTTTTAAGAATTGAATATTGTTGGAATCCATTTGTTTCATCATATCTTCTAGGCTAGGCTCGGGTTTTGGAGTGGTTTTTTGGAAAGGTCTTTGGGGTGTTTGAGGATTTCTGGGTGGTGGTGGTGTATAACTACTCTGCCCCGATTGGTTTCATTGTTGTTGAGGTTGGTTTGAATACCCCCTTGCCTATAGGTCTGGTTCTCCTTCCACCCAGGGTTGGATGGATAGTAAGGTTCTTTCCTATAGGGTTTGTTATAGGTGAAGCCTGGAAATATTTCCTCACAACTCTCATATGTTTCCCTCAATTGAGGACATTGGTCAGAGTAGTGTATTTTAGAAGAACATATACCACAATGGATGGGAGGAATAGTTTGGGATTTCTTTTAGGAAAGAGCATGCTGTCGAAGAAGGGTACTTACCTCTTCGAACTTGGTGTTCACCTTCTTATCAAATTTAGTAATTTATACCTCATGGACACCTAGAATCGGTACATTGGACCTTGAACCAAATTGTTGTGTGTTTTTCACCATGTTCTCAATTCGGGTTCTTGCAGCAATTTGGGTCTAATCAAATTGCGCACCACCTGCAGTAGCATCGATCATATTTCGATCAATTGGGATTAAACCTTCACAAAAATATTGAATTAAAATTTGATCACTTATTTGGTGGTGTGGGAAACAAAAACATAACCTTTTAGAGCATTCACAATATTCATGTAATTTTTCCCCTTGTGATTATCTTACCCCACAAATTTCATTCCTTATTGATGTAGTTCAAGAGGCTAGGAAATATTTTTCAAGGAAAAGGCGTTTCATGTCCACCCAACCTCTTATTCGAGAATTAACACAATATAACTAATATTTTGATGTGTCTTCTAATGAAAAAGAAAATTCCATTAACTTTACTTGTTCTTCATCCACCTTTTAAAGTTTTAATATAGAACACACAGTATTAAATTCTTTTAAATGCTTGTGTGGATCCTCTCCAGGAAGTCCATGGAATCTTGGTAATAGATGAATTAAACCAGATTTTAGTTCAAAATTGTGTTCATCAGCTTCCAATTGAATATAGGTGGGTTAGATATCAAAAGAAGGTGAGGTCAGTTCTTTTAGAGTTCTACTATTTTCAGTCATGTTATTCACATTAATTTTTGTTTTAATGTGGGTTCTCGAAGAAGATGAAGAAAGATCAAGATGAGTGTTGATGCTTTGTGCATCCTCCTTCAAAGGTTCCTCTTGTGTATCTCGGGGCCAATGATATAAGATCCTCTCTGATTCCCATTTGAATGGTTGTATGTCTCCCAGAGTAGAACACGTCATGCACCTAACCTACACAACAAATAGATTAAGATACAAAAATATAGGTAGAGGTATAATATAAAACAAATAAATATTCAGAAATATTACGAAAAAAACATATCAAAAACATGCACTAAAACCATAACCCCTCCCGGAAAAGGCGCTAAAATTTGACTGAGATGTCATGACATGTCAAAATGATTATGATTTTAAGATTGATTTATAGTCTAGGGAAGACCTTAGGTTTTATCTTGAGGAGCTTTGATCGGTTTTGAGTATGTATTGTCAATAAGAATTACTAAAAGAGGTTGGATGTTTTGAAAATAGATTTAAGTAAATAACTCAATTAAAGAGTCAAATAGTTGATAAATAAATGTGGTGTCTTAATAATTATGAGATAATAAGATCATTTAATGTTCACTACACATCTTGGACAGTTCATTGTTCTAAAAATTTAACATGGTTTTGTTTAATTCTTTGGTTGAAAGTTGTCACGATCTTGACTCCCCTTTTTTCCTCTTCAAAGGATGCTTAAAGAACCACCCTTGGCGCAAAAATAATGTGGACAAGATTTGGTTATAAAACTTATAATTATAGGTCTAACAAATAATACTTACATATTATGTATTTGTGAGATAAATATGATTATTGTTTTGTCCAATCAGATCAACCCAATATTCCAACGTTAAATCTCAACCCAATTGGTGTTGAAATAAAAAGAGTTTGACTTAATTATATCAAATGAAATGTAATCAGGGGGAATAATGTCAAGAAAAAAAATAATTAAAGTATTCAACACAAAAATTATACAAAACCAGAAGAAGAACATGTGATGTGACTCCCTCCCATGTTTGTGTAGCTCCCTAAAAATGATCGTCCATCGTTTAGCTCACCATCGAGAGGAGGAGGGGGCTTGGGTGGAACTCCCTATTCATACTTGATTCCACTATGAGGATAGGGGCCTCCAGAAATCCTTGGATGATGAGAGGACTTATTTGGGTCTCTCAAATACTAGATCTTGTCCTCCTGGCCGAACATGCAAATGAGGTGCCCAATGTGCCATTTTATAGGAAAGTGGGATGATTGTTTTGAGCACACAGAATTCATAAAACCACTCGTCACAGGTGTTTCGACCTCTATACTACCTTATATAGATTTTTAGAGAATAAAAAGGTTGTATCCCCACCTATTGTCTATCTCCACATAAACTTTGGCATAATTTGGTCACCTATAGCATGAGATATAGGAAGATCACAACACACCACTTTTGACATCATACAGATTCGGTGTGATTGAAAGATCGGGTTGGTTGGGCCAACAGATTTCTGAATGAGTCTTCGGGCACTTCATATGAAATATAGAATAATGAAGTCTGGACTAGCCCAAAAAATATCAGACCAATTGGATGCACTCCCAAGTAGCAGTGTGCGGATTAATACAATGGAGTGCTTGGATCCGGCGCAGTTTGACCCATTTTTCTTGGACATCATCATGAGGCCTCCAAATCACCTCCTCCAACAATGAAATCATCAAAACGAGTGAAATTAATTTTTTAAAAGTGATTAATAGAAAATAAATGATTTAAACATGGAATCAAACTTATCATTATTTTTATAATTTTCAATATAAAACAAGTTTATCACAGTGGTGTATAGGTGAAAATTTTACAGTGAATCGTGGTATGATCACACCCCTAAACCTAAACATTTGCACTCCTGGAAAAGACACATTTCCAAATAAATTGAGTAACATATATATTTCCAACATCCTGAAGATTTAACATTTTAGGAAATTTTAATTCACTAAATTCATGTAATCAATGCACGAATCACACAAAGGGGGTCTTCTTAGTGAAAGTGAAATAAGATGTCTCAAAAATCATATCACAATGAAATTCGAAGAGATTCATGACACCAATATTAAAAAAGAATTCAAAAGTCAAGAATTCCACTAAGTCTCTATGTGTGTGTGTGAAAACCATTCCATGCTATTCTTCCCACTTTCAATCCAATATATATATGTTATTTTTAAATTATTCAGCTTTAAATAAATTTTCATTGAACCTGCCCTACATCCTTTGCAATCATATTTCAAGACCCACCCACTTATGCATTCCCAGAAGTCAAACCATAAGCTTCTGAACTAGATATCCGCATATGTTTTACATTTCATCACTCCACTCATTTTTTTTTATAAGTTTCATTTGGAACAAATCTCACACTCATTTTTCATCCCTTGTTTGATCTTCTCACAACACTAATTAAATTTGTTATTACAAGATCAATGGTTGAGTGTAATGCCCCGACCCTAGAAGCCCAGAGTTGGTGCATTATTTTAATACATTGGGATGATTATAAGGAATCAAGCCCCGAAAGACAGATCAGTATAGCAGTCTTGGAAAATAGATTACATATATGAATGTTACATTACATATTAAAAAATAACACACAACATAAATGATCCTTTGAGAATTCCATTAGTCTCCTAGCTTAACCCTTCTTTTCAATCATAATACACTTCTTAGAATCTTGGGAAAATTAAAACATATAAATTGGTGAGCTCAGATGCTCAGTAAGGATAACAATATAGTGGAAAAATTCATAAATAAGCATAAACATTTAAGGCAATGAATAAGACTAAAAGAAAAGAAAGTTAAAATTCATTATAATATGGCATAGATACAATATAAT